>CM068743.1:38877021-39073131 GCA_035084275.1 Hydrolagus colliei | reverse complement strand
TGGTGGATTGAGGAATCGCTTGGAAATGGTACGATTATTCACCAATTAACAATTGCCGTGAGCACCCATTTTTTTTTAAAAAAAGACATTTAAATTTTTTTAAAATTAAACACAGAGAAATAGATGAAGGGATTCCAATGAAATTCATTTACATTTTGAGGCAGAACATGTGTAGCCAAATCACCCACCTGGTAGTTAATTTAGTTATTTATTTAGGTTGTGTTATACACAGATTGATAGGAAACAAGAGTCGGTTGGAGACAGTCTGAGCTTCGCTAACTTAGAATCAGGATTTAACCTTTCTTCAGGATTTTATTTCCCTTTCAATTTGTCGCCCGACCCCATTATCATTATTATTATCATTATTATTCTTATTAACGTCTTATTTTATTTGAAACTTCTCGACAAAATTTAAACCACACGCTACACGGTCTGAAATTCTATTGAATCGACTAGGAATTGGTTAAACAAATACACATATATATGTTTAAAACCACACACACACACACACAATGCGGGTTACTATCAAACAAAATGTACTCTAGGATTAAAGATAGACAGAGACACACAGAGAGAGAGAATCATGTGAGATCCCAGTAGATCTGAAACAGACAGACAGAGAGAGAGAGACACACAGACAGACAGACAGACAGACAGAGAGAGAGATAGATAGATAGATAGATAGATAGATAGATAGATAGATAGATAGATAGATAGATAGATAGATAGATAGATAGATAGATAGATAGATAGATAGATAGAGACAGACAGACAGACAGACAGACAGACAGACAGAGAGATACCTGAATTTTCGCAATGTGCCAAGTATTTAACCACACCATGCTAGCCACACACATATATATGCTGTATATATAATAAATACTGTATAATATATATACCTACACACATGACCTGTTAAATGTGTCCAGGAACGAGTCCAGTGAAGATATTCGTTTGGATAAGAGAGAGAGGAGAGATAAATCAGGCAGATTTTATTCTGATGTTTTGGGTTCTTGGGCTGTTTCTGATTCGGTTTAAGTTGTGACTAAAATAACACACAATAAGTCTAAGACGAGGAAACTCAGTTACATATTTTTTTTTCTCTCTCTCTCTCTCGTGTGGCCTCGGTTAAATGTTTTAAATATACATCTAGAGCACTCAGTGTATAGGTAATATCAGGGGTTAAACGGTGTAAATGTCTCTCACACACACACACACACACACAGACACACAGACACAGACACAAATAGCACACGCAATTACTGACACACACATACACATCCCAAAACACTGACACACACACACATACACACACAGACAAACACACATACACACACACTCAGGACACACACTCACAAACTAACACATAAAGTCACCAACACTGACACACTCAGAGACACACACATACAGACACACACTGACACACAAATACACACACACACACAAACACGCACTCACACAGACACACACTCACACAGACCACACACACACACACAACACACACACACACAGAGACACCATGACAAATATAAACTCTTAACACAGACCACATAGTCTTTGTCGCCTAGTTTGTGGGAGGATAGAGAGAGAGAGAGAGAGAGAGGGGAGCACTGTGATTGACACCGTGAGGCTGGGGCTGGACACTCACTGTTTGTGAATCATTTCTCTGTCTCAAGGTGACACCTGGATTCTTGGCTGGACACAGCCCCTCACACTAAAGCTTTTTAAAATAAAATATTCTGATACCACTCTGACCCTCACAGACTCCCCTCCCCTCCTCCCCACTCACAGCCACAATCTCAACCCTCCCAAACGACCAGCTCCTTACCAAAGGTTTCAGATTTACTATGTATGTATGTATGTATGTATGTGTGTGTACTGTGTGTATGTGTGTGTATGTATGTATGTGTGTGTGTGTGTTGTGTGAGTGTATGTGTGTATGTGTGTATGTATGTATGTGTGTGTGTGTATGTATGTGTGTATGTATGTATGTGTGTATGTATGTTCTATTTAATCTTCGTAAATGTGTCTGAAGCAGTGACTGTCCAGCGCCTCTGGGACGTCCTCCTGATGTCAAAGGCTCTATACAAGTGTCATTTTGTTGTTGTTGTTGAAGGAAAGCGTACTTTTCATTCAAAAAGGAAATTTATTGCAAGAATGTGGGTGCGATTGTTATAATTCACACGTGAAACTAAAATAACTAGTGTCCAGCATCTCTCTTACCTGTTACTTATTCTTTACATTATTATTATTATTCTCTTGATAATAAAAATCAAGACAAGTGAAGGGTTGTTCTAAAATAAGTATAATATACATGCGTGTTCCTGGAAACAGTCTAAAAAAATCTATTTGGGGGCACAGTGTCTGTGACTGAGTATCTGTGTGTCAGTGTGTATGGTGTGTGTCTGTGTGCATGGTGTGTGTGTCTGTGTGTGTGGTGAGTGTGTGGCGTGTATGGTGTGTGTCTGTGTGTGTGGTGTGTGTACGGTATGTGTCACTGTGTATGGTGTGTGTGGCGTGTATGTGTCTGTGTGTGTGGTGTACGTCTGTGTGTGTGTGGTGTGTGTCTGTTGTGTGTGGTGTGTGTCTGTGTGTGTGGTGTGTGTACGGTATGTGTCACTGTGCATGGTGTGTGTGGCGTGTATGTGTCTGTGTGTGTGGTGTGCGTCTGTGTGTGTGTATGGTGTGTGTCTGTTGTGTGTGGTGTGTGTCTGTGTGTGTGGTGTGTGTCTGTGTGTGTGGTGTGTGTGGTGTGTGTCTGTTGTGTGGTGTGTGTCTGTGTGTATGGTGTGTGTGGTGTGTGTCTGTGTGTGTGGTGTGTGTGGTGTGTGAGTCTGTGTGTGTGGTGTGTGTCTGTTGTGTATGGTGTATGTCTGTGTGTATGGTGTGTGTGGTGTGTGTGTCTGTGTGTGGTGTGTGAGTCTGTGTGTGTGGTGTGCATCTGTGTGTGTGGTGTATGTCTGTTGTGTGTGGTGTGTGTCTGTGTGTGTCTGTCTGTGTGTGTGTTTTTTATTTTTAAAAACTCCTCCCAGGCCCTGACACCTTGGATCCAGTTTAATTTCATTAACCGGCCTGTGATTATTTCTATTAAAACTCGGTGAAATATGAAGCTATTTAACGCCTCCACCGCCCATCACTGTGATTAATGCTTTCCTCCTGCCGCAGTGTGAGATGGAAACGCTGGAGAAATTATTATTCTTTTGGCACACAAAAAAGATTTTTTTTTACCTCTTCCCCTCTCCTCCCTCCTCCTCCTCCGCACCCCCCCCCCCTTCCTCCTCCGCCCACCCCCCTCCCCCGCCTCCCCCTTACCCAGATCCTGCTAATTTGTGCTGATAATTACTTTCACAATTAACTGAGATACAAATCGCCCTGACAAGTTGTCCAAGTTTATATTTTAATTAGCCTCTCAGAAATTTATGCTTTATGAAATACCCGTTTGGTTTGGTGGAGGGGACCTTGCCTTTTATATCTCGTTGTGGGTGGTAATAAATTAGCCGTAAGGAAACGAGCGATGAAATCGCCTTTCGGTATAAATCTTGGATATAATTATTCCTCAAAAATAAAGACATGATGAGCGAATCATAATACCATTACACGATTACTTTAAATGCATCAGAAAGACAAGGCTCACTCGTCTGATTTAATGTAATGTCGATATTTTCATTCAATCTATCTGCCTGTGGCTCGTACAAATTTTCCTCTTGTAAATTACCGAATTGGATTCTTGTTGAATACTCCTCTCCCTTTTTAGCTCCCTTATATCAATATCATCAGTCAACTGCAGTGGCTTTGAAAATGCAGTCGTTTTTGTTAGAATAATGCCTTCCAGTTACATGCTGTTGAATCCATACTCATATGGCATGATGGTCAGTTAGCCAGAGGACCTGGGTTCGATTCCCGGACCAGGTGAAACCTTAGGCAGGTTTTCTTTACCTCACGCCTACCACGGTTTGCCAAAAAGTAAAGTTGGTTGCGTACTGGATCACTTTCCAGGGATAATAATACTTCTGCCCCCACACAAAACAAAGAGTAGAAGCTACCTCAGCTGGTCACTGGTTAACTCAAGATAAATCTAACCAAATGCCCAGCTCCGATTCATCTGTGTTCTCACTTGTTTTAACCATAATCATAATAGGCCTTGCATGTGATACAGCGCCTTAGGGCGTCTGTGAGACGTCTCAAAGCGCTTCTCTGTGTGTATATTTGCGGGCAAAACACGGCAGCCAATCGCATACGGCAGCGTCCCTGCAAAACAGTCGTGGGTTGAAATGACCAAGTTATTTTTATTTATTTTGACGGCATTATTATTACACCCCTACCCATCCCGCCCTCCCCACCCTGACCCCTTCCCCCTCCCCGCCCTGACCCCTCCCCCCCCTCCCCGCCCTGACCCCTCCCCCCCCTTCCCGCCCTGACCCCTCCCTCCCTTCCCGCCCTTTCAGTTAAATTTGGTCATTTTCAACCCACGGCTGTTTGTGTGGGGGAAGCTGCTGTGCGCAATCGGCTGCCACGTTTCGCCCACAAAAATATATAGTCAATTTACTTCACAGTGTATTCTGTGAAGCGCTTTGAGATGCCTAGAAGACCTGAAAAGCGCGATATTGAATGCAAGGATAATTAACATTATTAATAATTAATAAACTAAACAGGCACCTGCCTGCACAAATTGAAACCTCAACACAAATAAAGTTGTTTTCAACTTGCGAGTATTTGAATGGTCCCTCACATCAAATTTTAGGGTCATGATTACTTGATACCACTTATCTAATCAAACAAATGACTCAAAGGTTTTTAAGCTGAGGCAAGAGCCAATTTGCACACATTAATGTCCTACCAATAGCTGTGAAATAAATGACCGTTCATTCTTACCCAGGAAGATTGTTAGCCAGGACGGAGAGAGAAACTCCCTCTTCTTTGTGCATTTGCAGGCCAGGGCAACAGTTAATTTGCACCCATTAACGTTTCACAAACAGCCATGACCTTTTTTTTAACTAGAGAGATCGATCACGACCCCCTTACTCCCACCCTACACAGACACACACAGAAACTCTATTCTCTCCATTCCCGCTGTCACCATTTAGGCAGTTTTTTTAAAAACAGAATTTGATTTGATAATTAAATACATTGTGTGGTTATTACTTAATACACGTCTGCTGTCATATTATTTTAATCATTCTCATGTTTCAAACATTGCTCCATCTGTTTGAAATGCTTCTGGATGTGGGATGAAAATGAATTCAGTCCTCAACAATTGCCAATTAAACATTAAACCTTAAAAATGCCCCCCACTGGGACGCTACCCTGTATGAGGGCATTAGTATAATAATAACAATAATAATAATAATAATAATTTTGCATTTGATATAGTGCTTTTCACATCTTATCGACATCTCAAAGCGCTTCACAGAATATACTGTAAAGTGAATTGGCTGTATATTTATGGGCGAAACGCGGCAGCCAATTGCGCACAGCAGTGTCCCACAACAGCTGTGGATTGAAATGACCAATTTATTCTAGGTTTTCTTTTGAGGGATTATTATTAGGTGTGTGTGTGTGTCTGTGGAGTAAGGAAACCTATCCAAGGTTTTGCCCTGACCTGCCTGGATTCGAACACAGGTCTCATGCTTGTAACGTGAGTGCTCTAACCACTGAGCTAGAGGAGGGACTATGAAATAATATTTCAGGCCAGATACCATTTGCTTATCAAATTTTATAGTAGAAGCATCAGAGGTTCCCAAATTAAATTATTTCATAATTGACAAGCAGTTTTATTGCTATCAATGAGCAGAGATTCCAATTTAAATGGTCTGAGAGGATTTGAAGGTGTAATTACTGAAAAATCGAGAAGGTGACAAAACGAGGTTAAATGAGAAGGCATGTGAAAAGGAACCTGTTGGAACTCTACAGCAATGTGATTTAGCCAAGTCAAAACAGAAGGAATTGTCCTAATTAATAATAATAATATTGATAACCTTGCATTTGATATAGCGCTTTTCACATCTTTTGGATGTTTCAAAGCACTTCGCAGAACATACTGTACAGCGAATTGACTGAATATTTTGTGGCAAATCGCGGCAGCCAATTGCGCACAGCAGCATCCCCACAAACAGTCGTGGATTAAAAGTAAATAACTGTGGACTGTGGACTGTGGAGTCAGTGGTTAGAGCACCCGCCTCGCAAGCGAGAGGACCTGGAATCGGTTTCCCAAGCGGACAGGGCGAAATGTTATACATGTTTCCTTACTCCACACATGTACGCACACACACATGCCTCTGATTACAGACACATGCTTCTGATTATCCAGCAGTAAGTAAGACGTTGATTGTTAGTCGATTGGCTGATCGCTTTTCTGGGAGAGGGGGAAAAAACACCACAAGCTCATGCTCCAAGTTGATGTGCAAAAAAAAATGACAACACATAACGTTCTCGTGAACCAGGCAATTATAATAATAAATAAAATATTTTTTTTTTAAATTTGCATTTGAGGTAGCGTCTGATCACTTTGCGAAAAGTGCAGCTCCTGTAAATAGAGATTGTCATCATTACTAAATTGATAGGAGCCTCCAGGGTAAACGCGACACTTTGATGAATTTCTCAGCAATTAATTAGTTAATCAATGTGCGAAGTGGTACTTTTCAGGGTCTCTCTTGCTCTCTCCTTTGTTCTCTTCCACGTCAATTGCTAATGGGAGTGTCAACAGATTTGCAAGACTCCAGGTGGAAGATCTTGCTCATCCCCATCTCAAAACTCTGTGATTGACTTCTGAATGTTCAACACGATAATAAGAATAATAATCCTTGCATTTGATATAGAGCTTTTCACATTTTATCGACGTCTCAAAGTGCTTCACAGAGCATACTGTAAAGTGAATTGACTGTATATTTGTGGGCGAAAAGCGGCAGCCAATTGCGCACAGCAGTGTCCCACAAACAGTCGTGGATTGAAATGACCAATTTTATTATTTTTTTTTTGAGGGATTATTATTAGACATGTGTGTGTGTGTGGAGTAAGGAAACTTGCCCAAGGTTTCCCCCTGACCTGCCTGGATTCGAACACAGGTCTCACGCTTGTAAGGCGAGTGCTCTAACCACTGAGCTACAGGATCTCCACATAGAATTTATACAGTAAATTCAGTTCAGAGTATATTGTTGATTTGGGTGGAAGAGGAGAGTCTTGAGGTGGGTGTTGAAGGAGGCAAGGAATGGGGCATAGGCGGAGGAATTAATAATATTAATAACAATCCTTGCGTTTCATATAGCACTTTTCATGTCTTCCAGATGTCGCAAAGCGCTTCACAGAATATATGTACTGTAAAGTGAATCGACTATATATTTGTGGACGAAACGCGGCAACCAATTGTGTACAGCAACGTCCCCGCAAACAGTCGTGGATTGAAAATAACCAATTTTATTATTTGGGGGCTTTTGGGGGATGGATTATTATTAGGCGTATGGAGTAAGGCAACTTGCCCAAGGTTTCACCCTGACCTGATCTGCCTGGAATTGAATCGAGGCGAGTCTTCTACCCACTAAGCTACAGGGACTCCACCCAATACTCTCTCCACCCCCACCCTACCCTCTGCGATCTCCTGACGCCCTATCAACCACCACCCCCTCCGAAATTCCATCCATTGAGATGTGTGAAGTGCTCTGAGACGCTGTCTGGTGTGGAGGGCACTACAAGAATCCGAGTTGTTGTTGTTGTAGTTGAATAGGTGAAAAGCGCTCTATCAAATGCAAGGATTATTATTAATGACGGTGACGTCATGGCGAGGCCGGCCCTGTGACGTCAGGCCGAGGCACACTGGTGACGTCAGGGAAAAGGTAGACCGGTGACATCAGGGCGAGGCAGGATCGGTGACGTCAGGGCGAGGCGGCCACCATGACGTCAGGTTGAACGGACGGGGGGGGGGGCAGGGGTGAGTGGGCGACGGCGACGACGTCCGCATCAGGTTGATGGACGTCCGTTTGCACCAATCGACGCTCCGGATTCCCAGCCATTCCCCCCACCCTCCCCCTCTCCCCGCCTCCCTCCCTCCGCCTCCTCACCTCACCCCGAGCTCAAGCTCGAGCGGACCGTTTCCGGTTGAAGCTGGTTGGTGGGAGGAAGCGGCGGGAAGGGTGGAGGGGGTGGGAGAGGGTAAGTCAGTCAGTCAGTCGGTGCGCGGTCAGCAGGTCAGGAGGCGGGGAGCCTGCCGCGGTGTTGAGACACACATTCACTCTCCCTCTGTGTGTGTGTGTGTGTGACCTGGAGGCGGGACTTCCTGTGTGAGGGGGGTTTGTGGTTGAGGTGAGCGGCGCGGGCGGGTGAGTGAGTGAGTGAGTGAGGCGGGAGCGGCCACTGTCACTGCTTCAGGTGGGTCTCCCCCCCCCCCCTCGTCAATGGCTGGGCGGGGGGAGGGGAGGGGGGAGGAGAGGCTGCTGTCGTTCCGTCCGGTAGATAAAAACAACAACAACAACAGGATGGCGGCGTCTCCACAGGGGGGGAGGGTTACCTCACTCACCCCCTGCCGTGGTCCTCCCCACCCCCCCCCTCTCTCTGATGCCCTCTGTGATGGGCGGCATTTTGAAACGATGTGTGTGTGTGAGAGGGTGTGTGAGTGAGTGTGAGAGGGTGTGAGTGTGAGAGGGTGTGTGTGAGTGAGTGTGAGAGGGAGTGAGTGTGAGAGGGAGTGAGTGTGAGAGGGCGTGTGAGTGAGTGTGAGAGGGTGAGTGTGTGAGAGGGTGAGTGTGTGTGAGAGGGTATGAGTGAGTGTGTGAGAGAGGGTGTGAGAGGGTGAGTGTGAGAGGGTGTGTGAGTGAGTGTGAGAGGGAGTGAGTGTGAGAGGGCGTGTGAGTGAGTGTGAGAGGGTGAGTGTGTGTGAGAGGGTGTGAGTGAGTGTGTGAGAGGGTGTGAGTGAGAGGGTGAGTGTGAGAGGGTGTGAGTGAGTGAGAGGGTGTGAGTGAGTGAGAGGGTGAGTGTGTGTGTGTGAGAGGGTGTGTGTGGGGGGGGGGCAGCTTCTGTGTGCCCCAGGTTCAGGGCCACAGAGGCTTTGGTTCAGCTGCTGAGTCATTTGGAAACAAACCCCGAGCTCCTGACTCTCACCCTCACTCACACCCACCCTCCCCACCACTGTGTGTGTGAGTGAGTGTGTTCCTGTCCCTGTGCCCTCCCCTCCTCCCTCCCCCCCAGCCCAGGCCCAGCCACCCACCCTCCACCCCAGCCCAGGCCCTTCTATATTCACTGGCTGTGGGGGAGAAAAAAGTGCTCTTGACTGAATCAGTAAGCTTCCTGACAGCCCCCCCCCCCCCCCCCCCCTCCCACACACACAGATACATCACCCCTCATACACACCCCTCATACACACCCCACATAGGTACACCACCCCTCACATACACACCCACACCATATAGATACCCTTCACACACTCACATACACACCCACACAGATACATCACCCCTCATACACACGCGCACACAGATATATCACCCCTCATACACCCACATACACACTCACACCACACAGATGCCCCTCACACACCTACACACAGATACATCACCCCTCATTCACCCACATACACACCCACACCATACAGATACCCCTCACACACCCGCATACACACCCACACCACACAGATACTGTACATCGTCCGTCACACACATCCACCCATACATAGATACTCCACCCCTCACATACACACCCACACCACACAGATACATCACCCCTCACATACACACCCATATACAGATATACCAACCTCCACACACAGATACACCATCCCATACACCCCTCCCACACATACACTGCCTCCCACCCACACACATGCACACAGATACACCACCCCACATGCACCATCACACAGACCATACACGCGCCCCACACATACACACACCCACACATACACACAAAACACACCCTTCACGTCGAAAAGACAGCCTAGAACGCTGTTTAATCGTGGGATCCAATTTAATAGTAACTTCACAGGGAATTGATATTACTTGATATTATTTGTGGGTGAACGTGGCAGCCAATTGCGCATAGAAGTGACCCACAAACAGTCGTGGATTCAAATGACCAATTTATTATTTTTTAAGGGATTATTATATGTAGAGTAAGGAAACTTGCGCAAGATTTGGCCTGCTTCGAATCGAACCCAAGTCTCTTCCACAATTTTATGGGGACGCTGCTGTGCGCATTTGGTTGCTGCGTTTTACCCGCAAAATATAGTCAATTCACTTTACAGTATATCCTGTGAAGCGCTTTGAGATGTCTAGAAGACATAAAGAGCACTGTATCAAATGCAAGGAATATTATTATTTTTAATTAAATACCGGCAATCTCTGAAATCTGGAAGGGGACGTCCTGATGTGAAAGACTCTATTATGCAAGTGTAATTTTGTTGTTGCCTAGGCCCAACTGTGTCAGATTATTGGAAGGTTTTACCATAGCTCTTTCAAAGAGCTGGTACAGGCACAATGGGCCAAATGCCCTACTTCTGTGCTGTGAGGTTCAATGATCAGTTCGCAACTCTGAAAAGCATTGCTGCCTTAAGATAGTATCAAATAATAATAATAATCCTTGCATTTGATAGTGTTTTTTACGTCTTCTAGACATCTCAAAGTGCTTACAGAATATACTGTAAGTGAATTGATTGTATATTTTTGGGCTAAATGTGGCAGCCAATTGCAATGTATTGTAATGTAGAACAGTTTAAGAAACCAACCCCATCATTGAACACCGCTTGTCCTTAAATTTGCAGGTTTACTTACAGTCAGGTTAATTTCTGGGGCATCCCCTTTCTGGAGATTCCCTTGTATTTCCAGTTTTGATTTTCACTGATTGTGCATTGTGTGTAGCTCAGTGGTTAGAGCACTCACCTTACAAGTGAGAGACCTGGGTTCAATTCCAGGAAGGTCAGGGCAAAACATTGGGCAAGTTTCCTAACTCCACACGCCTAATAATAATCCCTCAAAAAACAATAATAAATTGGTCATTTTCAATCCACACTGCTGTGCGCAATTGGCTGCCACGTTTCGTCAACAAAATATAAAGTCAATTCACTTTACAGTATATTCTGTGAAGAGCTTTGAGACGTCTAGAAGACATGATAAGGCACTATATCAAATGCAAGGATTATTATTTACATATGATGAAAGGGATCTGGTTAATGTTTGAACTTGCCTTTTCAGAATGTAGCATAATTCTTAATGCAGACCTTTTTACTTACAAATGATTCTAAATGTAACTTTAACGTCTCATTTAGGAGCTGTACCTCTGCTCGATGGGATAACGTATAGACATGTTCAGTTTTGAAGGAGATTTCAAAACTCGACCCAAGGTATCTCTTGGTGGGGCAAGCAGAAAGGTTAGTGCCTTGGTGCTACAATTGTAAAGCTTTGATATCTCAAAACCATGCCCTTTCGACCGTCCCTTTGGCCACTCTCCCCGATCCCGACCCCCAGCTCGGGACCAAATCCCTGACTGTCCAGCCCCTTGGGACATCCTTAACTAGAGACAAGATATTTTTCCAATGCATTCTTCACTGGTTTCCCCAGCTCCACAATAAGTAATAACGACTTTCGCCCTCTTTAAGCCTGTGGTCTGCCCGCCCCACCCCACTGAGTTTGGTGGTTACACTCACTGCAAGTTCTGGCTACCGACCAAAGCCACCTCCTCCCAAACGTGCCCATTTCTACACCCCATCCTTCACTACACACACTCAGTTCTTATCTCCTACCACGCTCCTCGCCTTCTCTCCCAGTCTTCCTCTGCTCCAGCCATGCCAATGCTCCACCAGGCTCAACAATCCACAACCTTTCCCCTTGGGCTTTTCCTATCCCACCCACCAGACACCCTGGTCGCATTCCCCTCTAAAATGTCAGCTTTCACTATCCACGATCTCATCCCGGACAATCTCATACGGATGGTCTCATGAAAACCTGGCTGACTGCCGGTGATCCCATCCACCTCATCGCCCAAATCCATTGTCAAGTGCACAGAAGTCCTGGACTTCTTCTCAAAGATAGACAACATCCACTTCTCTGTCTCCTCCTACTTCATTACCCCTAGCACCATCATCCTTCTATACATCCTACCACTGCCTCTACCCTATACATTCAAAACTTAACATGTGCTTTGACTCCATTTCTGCTTCCCTCTCTCATCATCACACTTATGAAGCCTTACACCTGCTCCTGATATCCAGCTGATAGTCACCCAACTACCCCACCTCCTCTGCTTCCTGCTGGTTCCATCCTTATGTTCCGTCCCACTCGCCCTCAAATCCGCTGTCATCGCTCCCCTCCTCACAAATCCCCTCCTCACAAAACCCACCCTCGGTCCCTCTAACTTTGTAAACTCATTAAACACTGGCCTGTTATGTTTTCCCCATTGTATCCGTTTCACCATTGGAGGGTGGTACATCCAGCCATTCTCTCTAGGACTCCATCCCAGAATCTGTTTGACTCCCTTCCTCATTTAAGGCCTATTGAAAGACGTACCTGAATGACTGGCCATTAACTTCTTGGCCTTTTGTGGGGGTTTACTATGTGCAAAATGACCCTGTATTTTCCTACAAATACCCCTACCCTTGACAGCAATTACCGTTGGGAAAATTTTAACTTGATGAAGTGGTACATCAAATGCAAAGATTATTCTATTATAACTACCCTTGCCTAACCCCACTACCCTAGCTTCTTTCTGTTATACTGCCTGGAACTCTTTATAATTTGACTTGATAAGATTTCACACTGTTTTTATATCTGGTGCTTGTGGAATGCAATTTGGTGAGTTTCTTTTTAAAAAGAAATTTGGTTCCTGCTGATGTACTGTCACCCGGATTTTCTATGTTATTCTGAAACGTTGGTTTTTAAGTGTGTATTCTGAAGCAGAGTGTGTCAACAACAACAACTTCGATTTATATAGCGCCCTATATGCTGGATGGCGTCTCAGAGCGCTTCACAATAGCGGATCTCGGGATCGAGCCAGGGGCGGAGTAGAAAGGTGACCAAAGGTGCGGTCGAAGAGAAGGGTCTTTAGCAGGGACCTGAAACTGGGAAGACGGGGTGAGGACAAGGGAGTGGGGAAGGGAATTCCAGAGCCTTGGGGCATAGTGGCTGAAGGCACGGCTGCCAAGGGTGGAGCGGAGGATTTGGGGGGACATGGAGGAGTCTAGACACGGTGGAGCGAAGGCAGCGGGTGCTGGGTTGGGGGGAGAGGAGATCAGAGAGGTAAGGGGATGCAGAGGAGTGGAGGGACTTGAAAACAAGGGTGAGGATCCTGAAGTCGATCTTCTCAGGGACAGGGAGCCAGTGAAGTCTGGCAAGGACTGGGGTAATGGGGGAGCAAAGCTTGATGCGGGTAGTATGTGGGCGGCAGAGTTTTGGATTAGCTGGATTTTGTGGATTGTGGTGGAGGGGAGACCGGAGAGGAGGGCGTTGCAGTAGTCCAGCCAAGAGTGTCAAAGGCGTGGACCAAGGTTTCAGCGGCTTTTGGGGTGAGGTAGGCTATTGCAGGAGATGGGCGATCCGTCGGAGCTGGTAGAAGGCGGTTCTGGTGAGGGACCGGATGTGGGGGAGTGTCATGGATGTGTCATGTGTCATGGAGTTGTGTAAGGTTTGTGTAATGTCATTGGGTCTTTGTTTATTTTCTGTTGTAAATACTCGTCATTTGGTTACACATGTACGATCTGGATTTGCCAAGACAGTTTTTGCTCTTCTGTTCTGTCTCAGCCATCCCACACACTTTACAGATTATCCTGTAAAGCACTTTGAGACATCTCCACCTTGTAGATCAAGCACAAGGATTATTAATATTAGTATTATTGCTCTCTGCAGTTGAAGAGTTTGGGAGGTGATTGATTGAAGTGTTAAGGATTTATCAAAGGTTTGACAAAATCCCTGGTGAGCCTGTCAGTTACTGGAGGACCTAACTTTAAGACCAGGGGATATGAGAGAGAGATGGATCAATACTTGGGAAGTAGAAATATATTGGAGTTATAGCATGATAAGGCAAGGAACTGGAATTAGAGGAAGGAGTACATAGAGCAATGTAATGCTCAGTCGCAGTGCAGGCTACTGAATGACTTTCTATTCCTAAACTATGTACAACTTTCTCTTTCAAATAGAAGTCTAGTGTTCATTAACCAGTAAATAGGCCAGTCCTAGAATGGAGGGCTTACCTGATTGTTTAAAATCCTCATCTTCCCTTTTAAAGCCCTAAACAGCCGTGCTCCTCCCTTACTACCACATTTAAAAAAAAAAATCATATAAACCTTCCCTCTGTTCAGAAGGCACTGGCTTGCTCCATAACCCCCTACCCTGCCCACCACACCATTGGCAATCGGGCCTTTAACTATTCTGTACCACTCTCTGGAACTCCATCCCTGAACCTCTCCACCTCGCCCCACCTCCCTCGCAACAGGAGTTGTCAAGCAAACTATCCAACCAAATACAGTAAAAGCTTGTTTATCCGGCACCCTCGGGACCTGGCCAATGCCAGTTAAACCGCGTGCTGGATGTTCAGACGGCCAGCTGCTGAAAACCCAACAAAAAAAAACTTAAAAAAAACATTTTTATTAAAACATTTTAAACATACCATATTAATAATAGACTAAATAATAACAGAATATTTTATGGATACTTACCAATAAAGCAATAAATATTGATTACAGTCTATAAACACAGCACACAATCAAAGGGGTACTCTCATTTTTTCTTTTGTTCTTTCTCTCCCTCCCTCCTTCCCTCTCTCTCTTTCACACACACACTCAGTCAGTCTGGTATCTCAATGGCTCCAAAACCAACCTCCCTCCACTCCTCTCACTTTCCATCTAAATTAATCAATTCACCCGCTCTCTCTGCCCACCTCTCCCCCACTTCTCTCTCCTCCTCCCATTCCTCTCTCTTTCTCCCCCCTCCCCGCCACCCGCCCTCTATCTCTCCCTGTCTCTCTCTCAAACCCAGAAATGCACTACCGGCAGCATTCAGAGCTAATAGTACTGTACTCTCCTGTGACAATCGACTCATTAAATGCGCCATAGTGATTGTGCCAGATAAGATCCGGTTAATCGAATGGGGACCTTTTTTTTGAGGTGCGGGTATATGGAAGTTACGGTTGATCGGGCCACGGATAAACTGGTTTTTACTGTACTTAGCTAATTCCCTCTTGAATTTGATTAAATCTGCTTCCTCTCCCACTCTCCTCCCAACAGGTCATCATTACTCCTCTCTGTAAAATTGAGTCCCAAGTTCCTGTGTTCTGCATTTATTGACCATTTTGAATATATTAGGATTGAGCAGATCATCTCTTCGTTCCAGGATTTCGAATACTGTAGGACTTCAATAGGATTTCCAGCCCCGCCTCAAGACCCTCCTCTTTGGCGGACCCATTGGTCACTCCAAATCCCCCCGTTTTCCCTCCACCCTCCCTGACCCCAGTTCAGGTCTGAAACAATGACTGTCCAGTGCCTTAGGATGCCTCCTGATGTGAAAGGCACTATACAAGTGTCATTTTGTTGTTATTGTTTTGTGAGTGAACATTAACAGTTTCTGTAGCCTCGCCTCATAACATAAATCGGGTGCTTACTTCCAGCTATCAATCTAGTTGGCGTTTGCTGAACCTTTTTGAGTGCCGAGATGTTTTTATTGTAATACAACCAGAATTGTACACATTGTTCTGGTTTCTAAAAAAAAATCGCTTTAACATCTTTCATTATTTTCCTACTTTGTATGCCCATTTGTCAAGATAAATAATAGTATAATAATCTTTGCATTTGATATAGTGCTTATCACATCTTCGAGACGTTGCAAAGTGCTTCACAGTATACACTGCAAACTGAATTGACTGCATATCTGTGGGCGAGTTCTTTCATGGGAAAGGAAGAAAAATTCAATGTCTTCTGTTTTTCAAGACCTTCCTTCGTACCCTCACCTCCACCCCTCCTGACCACCGCTTGACTGCACCTGGTTGGCTGTCCATCATCTTGGGACGTTTCTCCCTCCAACGTGAATAGAAATGTAATTTACTGTTGTTTGTTGGTGTGTAATTTACAGGAGTAACAACATCATTTTTAATTCTCTTGAAGGAAGAAAAGGCTTCACTGCTACATCGAACGCAGGAAGAAAGACGGAAACGTGAGGTAAATTGAGATTTTATTGACTGTTTAAAAATGCCTGGATTTGGTGTGCATTTACCATGTTTCTATACAGATCAGTACTTCTCTTTAAAGAAAGGTTTATACTATCATCCTGCAACAGATTTAGATTACAGCATCTCCAAGATGACATTGACCTTGGCATTTTTATTGTTACTTTTGATTTTATTTTGTAAGCACCCAATTAATTATAATGTTAATTTCACCAATAAATTGGTAACTTAAAAACAGCGTGGTTCATTAAATATTTGGTGGAGAAACCGAAGCTCTGTGGAAAAGTTGTGTTTGATGCAAAGGAACTTTTTAAGAACTGAGGAAAACAAACAATTCCGAATACAGATTAAATTTTAAGAATGTTGCGTGTTCCTGAGCAAACTTAAACACTCTTGAAGGCTAATACTAAGTGGAAGTTCATACTTCGTATCTCCTTAATATGAAAAGATCTTCCTGTGTTGCCTAGTTTTCTTTCAGTGACACTTGTATGCTGAAGGTTTTGGCAATGGCAGTGATTTTGTTGCAGTATCATAGGCGAGTAGTAAGAATATCTTTCACGTAGGGTAGCGGGAAAGGCGCTGTATCAATAATAATAATCACTAATAATAATCCTTGCATTTTGATAAAGCACTTTTCACGTCTTCTATACACCTCAAAGCGCTTCACAGAATATGCTGTAAAGTAAATTGACTGTATATTTGTTGGCGAAACGCGGCAGCCAATTGCGCACAGCAGTGTCCCACAAACAGTCGTGGATTGAAATGACCAATTTATTATAGGTTTTTTTGACGGATTATTATTAGGCGTGTGCGTATGTGGAGAAAGGAAACTTGCCCAAGATTTCGCCCTGACCTGCCTGGATTTGAAACACAGGTCTCACACTTGTCAGGCGGGTGCTCTGACCACTGAGCTCCAGTTGTTGTTTGATTGTTGGAATCCCAATTACTGAGAGGACCTTGTCCCAACTTGTACTTACTCTCAGCAGAGGTCACTGGTTTGGCAATTGAATACGGGGGAGCCCTGGCTGCCCATTATTCCCCCTCAAGCCCTGGTTTACTGAGGTCAGTTGTCGTACCCTCCTCAGTGATTCAGCTGCAATCAGCTAACTCAATACAGAGCAGGGATCAAGTCTGGAACTGATGACGTTTGTCTGACTGGCTGAATGCCGAAGCATGCAGTGTAGTCATCCGCTGAGGTGTTATTTTTAACATGACCGCACCAGCTGGAACATGGCATTCATCGTACTGACATCTGAAATCCGTTTTCATTTGGGCTGTCGGAGAATGATAGTAGTCCTTCCATTTAATACAGTGACTTAACACATCTTCAAAGAAGTTGCAAAGCCCTTCTTCACAGAATATACTGTGAATAGAAGTGAATTGACTGTACATTTTGTGGGTGAAATATGGCAGCCAATCGCGACAGGGGTGTTTCACAAACAGTCTTGGATTGAGTGACATTGTTATTATTTGTGAAGGAACTATTACTCCGGCAAAGCGATCCTCCAATCGACTAACAATGTGGTTCCTACTTACTGCTAGGTAAACAGAGGCGTATCTGTGGAGTAAAGAAACCTGTCAAAGTTTCTCCCTGCCTAAGAATCGAACCCAGGTCCTCTCTCTCGCTTGCGAGGCGAGTGCTGTAACCACTGAGCTACAAAAGTGATTGCGTTCTTGAGTATAAGCTTCACCATTGATACTCAGTTAGTATCTCAATTAGCTGGTCCTTGCAAAAATGGGTAACAATCTATAACAACAGAAACAACAAAATTACATTTCTATTAGCACCTTTCACATCGGAATTCCCAGGATTATAAGGTATTTCATTCATATTGGATGTCACATTGAAAAAATTGTTTTACAACTGGCGTACAATGATGTACGTTTTGTTAAGATAATGTATTTCAATCAACTCATTGGAATGATTGCATAGCCAACGCAAACGTAAATTTAGCTTCCATCTCCGGTTAGAAAAGATGGGGTGGATTAATTGCCTTGTCATTTAGGAAACATAGGAAAAGGAATAGGCCATTCAGTCCTTCGAGCTTGTTCCGCCATTTAATTAGATCATGGCTGATCTGTACCTCTCCTAATCTTTTCAATTCCAATTTCCCGCTTTCTACCCATATCCTTTTGTACGTTAATCTACCAAAAATCTATCAAATCTATTTACTTTGGTGTTTTGTTTTGCATTAATGTTATTTTTTCCCCTCCCCAGCAAAGGGTTTTTGTCTTGAACCTCATTAATTTTCAGGACTGAAATGTTGAGAGTTACTCACTTGAAAAATCCAGACACTGGATTTCCAATAAACTAAGAGTTTAATTGCTCTGCCCTTGACTTATAAAATGCAGCCTTATGGCATGGTTAAAGTGTTTGTCCTTGGTTTTCTCAAGTGATCTGTGGCTTGCACAAAGAAATAACCATACAGTTCTGTGATTCTCTGTGGTGCATTTTGATATGTTAGAATCCAGTTCCCTCTAATGGAACTAATAGATATTTCATTTTTCTCATGACTCAGACCATATTTCCAGCACCTGAAATTGTCATGTTAAGGCATTTTGGTCTTTCCTCCTGCCTGACATGAAAGGTGCTTTACAAATGTAATTTTGATCTTGTTATCATGTCGTTTCGCAGGAGATTCTGTAAAGTGAATTGACTGTGTGTTTTGCAGGTGAAATCCCATCAAAGTGATAAGAAGCTATATCAAATGCAAGGATCATTATATATAGAATGGAAGGTTGTGGGTTTTATTTCAGCCAGAGCAAGTCTTGTACGCTACAATTGGCCTCAGTGCCCTTGGATTAGATTGATAAAATAAAACAATATCAAGTTAACTTCAAAGCCCTCTGTGGCCTCGCCCCACCCTACCTTTGTGACTTCATAGCGGGCTCCGGTCTGCTCCATGTCCCCCAACCCACCCGCCCTATTGGCGGGCAAGCCTTCAGCCACTCTGCCCCCCAACCTCTGGAATTTCATCCCGCAGTCCCTCCACCTCACCCCCTCCCTGGCCTCCTTCAAGTCCTGCCTTAAGAACCTCCTCTTTGACGGTCCAATTGGTCACCCCAAATCCCTTCCACCCTCCCCGATCCTGACCCCAGCTCGGGGCTGAAACATTGGCAGTCCAGCACCTTGTGTATGTAATTACATACACATGTAATTTTTTTGATGTTATTATTAACCCGAATTTAACAAAATTTGCCTGTCAGAATTCCAGTAAGATTCATGAATAATGATGCCCACTTGGACTGCCAAGAGGGGTTAAAATTGCGGGGGAGGGGAAACCATGATACAGTAAAAACCTGTTTATTCATGACCCGATCAACCGTAACTTCCATATAACCCTAAAAAATAGGTCCCCATTCAATAAACCGGAATTTATCTGGCACAATGTACAGTGGAAGCCTATTTATCCAGCACCCGAGGGACCTGGCCAATGCCGGTTAAAGCGCCTGCCAGATATTCCGGCGGCCCGCAGCCGAAAACCCACTACAAAAAAATTTAAGTTCTTTTAACACACACCATACTATGTAATGGCAGATAGTGACAGAATGTTGTGTTAGTGCTTGTTGTTGGGGCTGCTCTCTTGCGCTTCTCACCTTTGCTGGTTTGGGTTTGCAGTCCAGTGATTCTTTTTTGAGTGGAGGGCACCAGGCGGGTGAAAAAAACGGCAGCGCGATTTTAAAGTCACGCGACTTTAGTAGCTGCAAGCTGAAGCCCTAGACTCTACTAGCGGCAAACCGAAATACTGCACCTGCACGACAATGTGGATTATCGGCTAGTGTTATTGGCTTGCCACTAGTGTGACTTTAAAGTCATACGCGCTCTGTTTTTTTCGCCCACTTGGCGTGTTCCATTTTGTGGGGAGTCGCTGGACTGTAAATCTCAACCGCAGCATCATAGATCAAGCGCAGCATCTACCAGCGGGGGTGGGGGGGCATGGGAGAGTGGTTTTGATGGTGAGTGCCAATGCAGTATTCAGTTATGTTATTTTTTATGCATTTACAAAAGCTACACAGCTATTGTTCCGGATAAGTTCCAGTTTATCGAATGGGGACTTTTTGGGGGCGTGCTGGTTATACGGAAGTGCCGGTGCATCGAGTCACGGATAAACGGGCTTCTACTGTGTTATTTTTTGTAAATTTTTTTTGTTTGTTTTTGGCTGAATATATGACGCGCGCTTTAACCGGCATTGGCCAGGTCCCGAGGGTGCCGGATAAACGGGCTTTTACTGTATATAATTACAAAATTGATGCCTGGCTTAAAGTGGAATGTATTTAATAAACAAAGTGCTACTGATTTCATACATAATCACAGTTTCACATAAACACTGTGTGTTTTGCAGGCATGAGTGCATTTCATTTCACAATTTACAAGCAGAATAAGAAGAAACATAGACGAACATTGTTCTCGTCAATATCCTATTCCATTTAATGTATTCGGCTGGTCTAAAATAATGAGTTGGTGCTGCTAGAAGTTCTTGCTTCTTGAAGTTCTTGCTTCTTGAAGTTCTTATAATAATAATATATAATACTACTACTAATAATAATCCTTGCATTTGAAATAGCACTTTTCACAACTTCTAGACGTCTCAGTGCGCTTCACAGAATATACTGTAAAGTGAATTGACTATATATTTGTGGGAGAAACGTGGCAAGCAATTGCGCATAGCAGTGTCCCACAAACAATGGTGGATTGAAAATGACCCAATTTATTATAGATTTTTTGGGATGGATTATTTTCAAGCATTTGTGTGTGTGGAGTTAGGAAACTTGCCCAAGGTTTCACCCTGACCTGCCTGGATTCAAAACATAGATCTCACACTCGTAAGGCGAGTGCTCTAACTGCTGAGCTACAGGACTCCATTGTGTTTCTCATTCATCTGGAAATTATACAGAACTCCTGTGAAATTCCATTTGATATTTTGAAGGATCAAGTCTTTATAGTAAAAGTCTGGTAAGTGACACTGGCAGTTGTGGGAGAGTGCTTTCAGTGCGTGTGGGTTTCTGTTCCCTTTGCAACAAAGAGGAAGCCACCCATTTTTGTTGAGGTAGAGAGATTATCAATGGTGCTTCACAGAGAGTGCACAGGAGCTAATTAAGACAGCCTTGTTAAACTTGTCTGTCTCTCTCCTCGTTTCTCTCTCCAGGAAGAAAGGCGAAGGCAAAGGAATGCAGTTATCATTCAATCCTATGTACGAGGGTATAGGGATCGAAAACAGCAAGTATGCAGATTGTTTATAATGAAGGAAGGGAACACTAGATTGAACTGGCTAATGAAATGGGACAATGAAAACTTTTGATTTGCACTTGTCCAGTTTACTGCTCTGTTCTCGTCAATATCCCACTGTTCCCTTCTGCTTTTGTCGCTTTTGCATGCAACGATTTGTGAGAGTTGTGCAGTAGATAAGAAAAACGTTGGTCTTTAAAACTAATTTTGCATTTTTATATATATGTATCATTAGAATAATTTAGTTCTGTCAAAATTACTGTGTTGCATTTTTTCTTGTATCAAAAAAGCATCTATTTATGAAAGTGAAATTAACTTTATAACGGATAGACGTAGCTATTCACCTATGCTCCAGCAAAGTTTTTTGATTGAATAGGAAAAAAAGGGATTTGTTGAGAAGTACTTGTTGAGTATTCTCTTAACTAGACTTGGATGAGATGTGACTAGGAACAGCACAAACTTGTTTGGACCAGGAATGCAATCTGAGTTTGGAAAGTTGTTCGTGCAGACGGGAAGAGTAGTGGGTGAAGTTCCATTTAATGCCGTCTTTAAACAATGCACTATATTTGATTTCGAATGCTGTATTCTAACTCTCTCTCATTTTATTCGCAGCATGCTATTCAGCGAAGTGAATTTGATAATTGTGTCTCCTTAGTCCGACCAGGAGGAGATTTTTCTATCAGTGATGGATATAATTTGATTGTTTTAATAAGGAAACTCCTATTTTTTTACAAGCAAAATGAGGATTCAGATAGATTGGTAAGGAAAGTCATAGGCCTTTAAAAAGAAGCTCTTAATTGTAAATAATTTTAAACATACAGTAATCAAGTCTTGCTTTCCGGTTAAATTAATACAAGATACAATATAATTTGGTGTTGTATTGTGTAAGTAAACTTCTTTATGTCACCCACTCAGTGGATTGGTGCCTTGCAACACATTGCTATTAGCCCTTTTCTCTTTCAAGCCTCTTATACTTCAGCACGTTGTATCTTTGTAAATGGTGTAAAAATTTCGCGAAACACTCTTCTGAAAGGCTAGGCACTTTTCAATGAATACGATGTTGAATTGGGCACCGGATTGCAGTTAAGAAAATAAAATGTCAAACTCTTTACTTTCTTTCCCCAGACATGGATGTGTCAGAATTTGGTAAAGCACAGTTCTCAATACATGCAACAGGTTGCTGATTCAAACCGGCAGATCTGTCTGTATCAAATAAAACGTTTATTGGGTTTATGCTGCAGGTAAGTCTTTATCTACCTCTCACTCAGACGGACGGATAGTAGTAATAATAATAATCCTTGCATTTGATGTAGCGCTTTTCATGTCTTTTAGACTGTGTCTCAAAGCGCTTCACAGAATATACCGTAAAGTGAATTGACTGTGTATATTTGTGGGTGAAACGCAGCAGCCAATTGCACAGAGCAGTGTCCCCACAAACGCCTTGGTTTGAAATGACCAATTTTATGCTTGTGTTTTTTTTGAGGGATTATTATTAGACGTGTGTGTGTGGAATAAGGAAACTTGTCCAAGGTTTCGCCCTGACCTGTCTGGATTCGAAACATAGGTCTCACGCTTGTGAGGAGAGTGAGTTCTGTAACCACTGAGCTACAGATAGTTTGTACAGTCCTAAAAGAACTCCTTAGTATTGATTTTGAGGAGTAGAATGAATATGAATGGCCCAAAAGTAAGTTTATTCTGGTAACTTTCTTTGCTTAAGTTTTTGGTACAATACAAATTCAAATGCGAGTCCTTTCACCGCTCTTAAGGTGAAAGTATGACCACAGCAATGTGTTTTCAGCTAAGATTAAGGTTGCAATTGTATGCCCTTGAGAAGCCAGAAATCTTCACTGAGCCTTTCCTCTCTAACTTTAGACAGCTGTTGCCTAAACAGGAAGCAGCTAGAAGCTATTAAATTTTCATAAATGGTTATGCATGTACCCTCCCATCTCCCTCGTTAAATTAAAATCTAATTAAAAATTAAATGTTGTTATCTTCTGGCCTTGTTGCGGAATGTAACTCAGTGGTCAGAGCACTTGCCTTATAAGCGTGAGACCTGTGGTTCGAATCCAGGCAGATCTGGACAAAATGTTGTGCAAGTTACTTTCCTCCACACACATGCCTAATAATAATCCCTCCTGAAAAAACCTCACTTTAATGAAAATTGTTCATTTCAATCCACGACTATTTGTGGGACGCTGCTGTGCGCAATTGGCTGCCGTGTTTCGCCCACAAATGTGCAGTCAATTCACGTTACAGTATATTCTGTGAAACGCTTTGAGATGCCATCACCAAACATCATGTCCCTCTCCCAGTACTCGCCAGCATCCATTGGCTCCCTGTCTCAGCGGATTGATTTCCAGGTCCTCACATAAGAATCCCTTCATGCCCGAACCCTTCCCTACCTCCAATCCCCTTTTACCTCACTCCTCCGCTTGCCCTCTTCCTTTGGCTAACTCTGGCTTGCTGTGCACATCTGACACTACCATCAATGGCTGAGCATCTCAATTCTATTCCTTTAACCTTGTTTACCCCTTTTACTGCTAGGTTTTGCCTTCTCTCTTCAAATCCCACCTTGCAGTGTATCTTTCCAATCCCTTCCCTACCGCCTGGCTCTTTCTATGTTCTCGTTTCACCCACAAATATACAGTCAATTTACTTTATAGTATATTCTGTTAAGCGCTTTGAGACGTCAATAAGATGTGAAAAACGCTATATCAATTGCAAGGATTATTATTGTTATTATTCCAGTCCCTGCCACTATAAAGCGTTCAGACGTTATTCTATATGAAGGGTCTATGTGTTATAAATGCAAAAAAAAATTAATCGCATACAGTTCTCTCAAATAACTTGCTCTCTTTGTTTGGCCAGGTTACTGAGGAGCTGTAACAACGAGAACTTGAATGTTACAGTGCCTTTGAGGATGCTGGAGACCTTTTCTTCAGATAAAGTCTATTTGGCCAGTGTACAGGAGGCTAACTGTGCAGCGGCATTAATTGAACAGATTTTGCACTACATGGTTCAGAAAGGTGAGCGGCTTTAGTTTGACTTCGCAATAAATGGTTCAGCTCGTTTTACTCTCTCAGTTTTTCCTCTCTGTTTCTGGCTCTGCTGAAGCGGTTTACGACTCGCTTTATTCTTTCTGTTTGGGGAGACTGATGGGACTTTTTTAGTGCCTCGTGTATGGATCTCGGAAAAATAAATCATGCGTGCAAAAGCATCAATTCGGATTAGATCGATCAGCATGCAAAATAAAACTCTTGGTTTTAGAATAATAATCCTCGCATTTGATACAGTGCAAGATCACGTCTTCGAGACGTCTCAGATCGCTTCACAGGATATACCGTAAAGCGAATTGACTGTATATTTTGTGGGCGAAACGCTGCAGCCAATTGTGCACAGCATTGCCCCAAACAATCATAATAATAATAATAATCCTTGAATTTGATATAGTGCTTTTCATGTCTTCTAAATTATTTTCACGGTTGTAGATTGTTGAATTGGTCAAAAAAAACAAAGACTGAGACCGCATATTGAGAAAACTTAAGAGGAATTACAAATATTAACTGACTCTTCTGTTTTTCTGCAGGATACTACAAATCACTTTACATGTTAATTAATCATAGGCTTCCGGCAAGTTTAGAGTATACTGATGTGTTGGATGTTTCTCGTGTTCCACTCGCTATGACATTGTTAGAGAATTTTCTGAAACCACTACACGTTTCATATGTATCCTGTTCAGAAGGTGCAAGGTAAAAATCAAATTATTTCTCCACAGCCTTGCCCCACCCTACATCCGTGACCTCCTAACCCTCTACCAACCTGGCCCACCCCCTCCGCTCAGCTGGCTCTGGCCTGCTCCATGTCCCCTGACCTATCCGCCCCACCATTGGAGGGTGATCCTTCAGCCACTCTGCCTCCAACCTCTGGAACTCCATCCCGCAGTCCCTCTGCCTCACCCCTTTCCTGGCCTCCTTCAAGTCCCGCCTCCAAACCCTTCTCTTCGACGGTCCCATCGGTCACCCCAAATCCCTCACTCCACCCTCCCCGTCTCCGACCTCAGCTCGGGTCTGACAGTGACAGTCCAGCGCCCTGACGTGAAAGGCGCTGTACAAGTGTCATTTTGTTGTTGGTACGGCTGTGGCGATTTGCCACTCGTTTGTAAAGAAATTACTGTGGTTGTTTTCTGCAGGCACTGGGTTTTTGCTGCATTGGCGAAAGAGTTTTTCATGGCGCCGTTCACAGACCAGATCTTCAGCTTCCTTATTCCAGCACTGTGTGATCCCAGGGTGTCCTTCCCTTACGTAGCTTTCCTGAATGCACTATTAATAACCAAGAACAGCGTTTCAACAGGACCTGCCTTCACTCGGGATACAGCGCCCTGGCTTCTCTACTTTGTACTTGCTGTTGGGGAATCACAAATAGGTACAGAGTTGTTTTTTCTTCTTCTTCCGGTCCTCAAGGCTAAAGAACTTGATGTTATAAATATTGGAAATGGTTTAAGTGTATTCTGTTAAAGAGACGTGTGCTATTTAGAAAATAAATATCGGCAGACCTAACTTTACGTTGCTTCAGTCAATGTTGTTTCGTTAATATGTTGCACTTACATAGGGGAACATATATTAATTTAACGTTGCGACATTCGCTATTACGTCGTTCGCCAGAAGCTGGGAACGAACTACTTTGGGGTAGCGTAGACATACGTAGACGCTGAACGTCCGATATTCTTGCACATTCTTGCTTCATGTTTCGCTTAAAGTCATGCTTTTCGCCAACACGACTGCGACGTTAAGCGAGGACTAAGTGTACATTATAAGGACCCAAAAGATATCGCCTTTGACTCTACTATACTTTGAGTGAAACAAATTTAACATTCCCTGCCCTTAATTGCTCTGAGACCCTAGCTTGAGTGTGGGCCGCTAGATAAATGCAAGTTCTTATTGTTGCCTTATTTGGGTACGTTAAAGATCTTATGGCACTTTTTGTAAAGAAAAGAGAATTTTCTCCTATGTCCTGGCCAACAAACTCTTCCCCCCACCACCCCTCCATCCCCATTCTGAATACTGTTTTGTTTCTGCGATATAATGTTGAACGTATTCACATGTGATCCAGTAACATCAAATCAAACACAACGGAAACTCCTGTCAATTAATTTAATGGCCAATGAATTGTGTTGAAAGATTGTTTCGGGATTTATTATTGTGCAGAGCAGTAATTTTAATTTCTTCCTCCCACGGTATAATCTTAGGTAATCTCCCCGAGGATGCTATGCTTGTGTATCTCAGGATGTTGCAGGCACTTTTGCCACAGTTGCCTGTTTCACTGACTGGCGCAAATGGCAGAGAGTTGGGCAGCGACACAGAGGACGATGAAGAGGAGGAGCACAAAATGTTTACGAGCAAGGTACACATCAAACGACTCAAATTTAAATGTTGAAGTCTTTTAAGTATCTTAACCAGTATTTCATTAAGGCTAAAGTGGTATTGTATTTAGTTTGCGATTAACTTTAATTTGTGATTAATCTTTACGTAATTGGAACTGTGCAAACTTTCGGCATAATATACAACCATGGGAAGCTTGCATTTCAAATTATTGCTTTTTTTTAATATATAAAAAGTATTCCTCCATGTTACTGAAAAGTAGATTTATCAATTGATTGTTCATGTAAGAACCATGGCTGTCGTGTAACTTCATTATGCTTTACAAATGCTTGGAGGAAGCATTTTGTTAAGTTCTCACCCGAGATAGCGAGTGAGTGGGAAGGAAATGTTAAAAGGTACTTTGGCGTGGAACACAGTTGACACTGATAATTCATTCTGTAAAAATAATGTTGTGTACTTTCCCCAAAACAGACTCTTCCCAAACCATTGAAATTATTGCTATAATTTTTATGTATACCTTTCTCAGCCTTGAGACGGGTTTTTGTAATTGCTGGTGGTTTCCATCAAATTGTATCATCTGTTATGAACAGATGATTAATGTTTCATGTTGGGAGGACGTCCTCCCGATGCGAAAGGTGCTCTATAAATGTACTTTTGTTGTTGTTTCATTGTACACTAAAATTGGTAAAAATATTTTGATGTGTTTTATGTGAAACCATTTAGTAATAGTAATCCTTGCATTTGATATAGATTATAGCGCTTTTCACATCTTTTAGACGTCTCAAAGTGCTTCATAGAATATATTGTAAAGTGAATTGACAATAAATTTGTGGGCGAAATGTGGAAGCCAATTGTGCACAGCAGCGACTCCACAAATAGTCGTGGATTGAAGTGACCAGTTTTTATTATTGTGGTTTATTTTGGAGGGATTATTATCAGGCGTGTGGAGTAAGGCAACTTGCCCAAGGTTTCGACCTGACCTGCCTTGATTTGCAAATATTAAATGCAAGGATTATTATTATTATTTTGTGAAAATGTCCGCATGCAAGCTTTACACATGTTTAATTCTGTTTTAAGGATGATGGTAGAATTTCAGTGAATTTAATTATTGAGGAGTGTCTAAAGAAGCTGGACACTAAGCAGCAAACCAACGCCTTGCTGAATCTCGTGTGGAAGGACTCAGTGAGTGAAGATGTCTTCACGATGATGGCATCCATCTGCCACACTCTGATGGTACAGCACAGGATGATGGTTCCAAAAATCAGGCAAGTGACTTGCTGGTAATTAGGCTGGTTGAAATATTGATCTGAATGGTTTTAGATTTAGATTCTTTAGGTTTTAGAATGATTGGAGCCTCCAACTCGCCCCATCCCTTGCTTCCTTCAAGACCCACCTCAAGATTCCCCCAGAGCTGCCAACCAGTACGTTGTTGCCGTTTTTAGTACGGTAAATTGACGTAAATACGGCAGTACGATTTTTCTTGGTAAAATATGTTTTGGGGAAAATCCGAATATCTTCCATGCTCTGTCTGTCTCTCCTTCTCTCTGTCTTTCTCTTTCTCAATCTCTCTCTCTCTCTATCTCAGTCTCCCCCTGTGTGTGTGTCTCTCTCTCTCTCTCTCTCTCTCTCACTGTGTGTCTCTTTCCCTCTCTGTCTCTCTCGGTCCCAGTCTCTCTCTCTGTGTCTCTTTCCCTCTCTCTGTTTTGTCTTGGTCGCGCTCTCTCTTTCTCTCTCTCTGACTCCCTGTCCCAGTCTCTCTCTGTCTCTTTCTCTCTCTCTGTGTCTCTTTCTCTCTCTCTGTTTGAGTCTCTGGCTGTCACAATCTCACTCACAGTCTCTCTGTCTCTGTCTATTTCTCTTTCTCTTTAACTCTCTCTCCCTGCCTTCAATAGCAGTTCTACCTCCTTATGCCGTTGCTGATACACTGTAAATAACAACAGCAGCAACAAATTACACTTATAGAGCGCCTTTCACGTCGGGAGGACGTCCCAAGGCGCTGGATAGGAGGCGTGTGACCCGAGCTGGGAGGGGAGTGTTTGGGAAGGGGTGAAACACGAAGGGGAGGTCGAAATATTCGGGGTGGAACAAAAGGCACGGTCGAAGAGGAAAGTCTTCAAACCGGCCTTGAAAGAGGAAAGGGAAGAAACGAGACGGAGGGATTGGGGGATGACATTCCATAGGGTGGGAGCGGAGAAACTGAAGGCCCGGCCTCCGATGGTGGGGCGGTTCGGGCGGGGGGCTTGGAGCAGGCCAAGTCCTGTTGAATGGAGGGTCCGGGTGGGCTTGTAGGGGGAAAGTAAATTGGTTAAGTAAGGCGGGGCAAGGCCGTGTAAGGCCTTGAAGGTGAGGACGAGGATCTTGAATTCAATCCTCTGGAGAATGGGGAGCCAGTGGAGACGGGCGAGGGTGGGGGTTATGTGGTCGCGGAGGCGGGTGCGGGATAGTACACGGGCTGCAGAGTTTTGGATGACCTGCAGCCTGTGAATGGAGGAACTGGGGAGGCCGACGAGGAGAGAGTTTCCATAGTCCAGCCTCGAGGTGATATACGCGTGCACGAGTGTTTCGGCAACGCAGGGGGTAAGATAGTTGCGGAGCCTGGCAATGTTGCGCAGGTGGAAATAAGCGGTGGCGGTCAAGGCACGGATGTGGGGGAGGAAGGAGAGTTTTTGATCGAACATGATGCCGAGGTTCCTGATTGGCTTTGTGAGGTGGAGAGTGCAGCCTTGGATGTTGAGGCTGGCAGCGCCCGATGTGCGGAGGCGCTGGCTTGAGCCAATCAGGAAGGCCTCGGTCTTGCTCACGTTCAATTGCAAGAAGTTGTCCCTCGTCCAGGACTCGATGTCGGACAGACATGCTGTCAGAACATCGATGGTCTGGGGGTTGAGGGATGAGGCAGAAAGGTACAGCTGGGTGTCGTCCGCATACATGTGGAAATTTACCCCATGTTTGCGGATGACATCGCCCAGAGGGAGCGTGTAAAGGGTGAAAAGGAGGGGGCCGAGGACAGAGCCCTGAGGGACGCCGTGAGAAACTGTGCGGGGGTTTGAGGAAAAACCGTTGGAAGAAACAAAGTGTAAACGGTGGGTCAGGTAGGAATGGAACCAGTCAAGGACTGTGCCTTGAAGGTTGAGGTGGGAGGAAAGATGTTGGAGGAGGATGGTGTGATCGAATGTTAGCGCTGGGCGCTAGGCTAGGCGCAAGGCATTACTGGGAACGATTTTTTTCATATACGGAAACACAGTAGGGACCTCCCTCCTGCCCGCTTAACGCAATTTTCGCTTAATGAGAAATGTTTAAGTCCTTAACCCTTTCATTAAGCGGGGGTTACCTGTATATATAGGGAGTTGCGTGCGCCGTTCTGACTGCTGCAATACATTACTGGCTGTGATCGCGCTTTGCTTCACCGTCGCAATGAAAGACATGCGTCTTTGCTCACAACTGTGTGCGTACGAGTTTGAAGTTAGATTAATGCAGCATACAGCTCGCTCACATGTATAGCTAGACCTCTAACTCTACAAGATACTCTACTAGTGTGTATCCATCGTAATACTGCTAGCATGCGCAGCGCTCTGTTATAGGCTACCGTATCCCGGTGTGTATCGGGGGTGCGTGTATCATACAATAAATTACATTCTGGAAAATAGTTTTGTTTCCCTAGTGTCATGTTTATAAAACGTGGTTACATTTCGTTGGAAATAAGTCATGATTATTGTCATTTGTTCATGTACGTGTTTGTAAGTTGGCATTTTACTCGGCGTCTTTTCGCGCTGTAATTTTTTCGTTAAGTACTGGTATGTTCTGGGGAAAATCCTTTTTTTTACTTCAAAATACTGTTTTTAGCTTTCAGGAGTACTATTTTTTGTTAAAAAAAGGTTGGCAGCTCTGTTTCCCCCCCACCCACCTTCAACTCTTGCTTTCGATCAACCTCCTTCCCCACCCCATGTCCTCCACCCTTGCCAATCCCTACCCCAGCTCAGCTCTGAAATACTGTCTGTCCGGCGCCTTAGGACGTCCTCCTGATGTAAAAGGTGCTATACAAATCTAATTTTGTTCTTGTAGAACAAAATGTTGGACAAGTTTCCTTACTCCACACGCACACGCGCGCGCGCCTCTGTTTACTTAGCAGTTCGTAGGAATCCGTTTTTAGTCGATCACTTTTCTGGGGGTTATAATCCCTTCAAACAAATATGTGGAGCTCCTGTAGCTCAGTGGTTAAGGGCACTCGCCTTACAAGCGTGAGACCTGTATTCGAATCCTGACAGATCAGGGCGAAACCTTGGGCAAGTTTCCTTACTCCACACGCCTAATAAAAAGCCTTCCAAACAAAACCATAATAAAAATTGGTCATTTGCAATCCACGACTGTGGGCACTGCTGTGCGCAATTGTCTGCTGCGTTTCGCCCACAAATATACAGTAAATTAAATTTCAAGTATATTTTGTGCTTTGAGACGTCGATAAGATGTGAAAAGCGCTATATCAAATGCAAGGATTATTATATATATATGCACACATATATTTAATAATAATTTGGTGACTCAATCCATGACTGTTTGTGGAACACTGCTATGTGCAATTCACTGCTGCCTGACCAAAGTCATTATCTACCCTGAAACAAAAACAGAAGTTGCTGGGGAAACTCAGCAGGTCAGGCAGCATCCATGGAGAAAGGAAAAAGAGTCAACGTTTCAGGTCTACAACCCTTCGTCAGAACCGATGAAGGATTGTAGACCCGAAACGTTGTCTCTTTTTCCTTTCTCCATGGATGCTGTTTGACCTGCTGAGTTTCCCCAGCAACTTTTGTTTTTGTTTCAGATTCCCAGCATCTGTAGTATTTTGTGTTTCATTATCTACCCCAATCTCATAACAATCAGTTACTTGTTCTCCGTTGAGAAAACCCGAATAAAACACCAGGGTTGTCGCTGTTAATTGTTCAGCCCTGCAACATCTGAATAAGGAAACGGCAACATTTTGCTGACCAGAGAAGCATACTTGCATTTTTATCTATAGTATATGTCAAGTATTAACCATAAAGCACAAGCTTTAAATGCTTCTGCCGCTTGGAGCTGTACTTCAAGCTATTTAGTGCAAAACAGCAGTGTAAATAATGCACTGAAAACCTATTAGCTGCTGTCTTAGTTTAAGGAGTCTTTATAGCTGTTGGAGGAAGTAAGATGTCAGTGAAACTGTCATTGCTCGATTAAGGTAATTAGCTTTTTGTGGACTAATTGCACAAGGGCAGGATGTGAGGTTTCAAGAACACAGCTACTGCTGAATTGGGGGGTGTGGGGGAGTCTGCATTTATTGCTGCAAATAGCCTACCTCCTTGGGTAATAAGTGCTGATTTTAAATGCATCATCACACTGGTTTCGTTTGCTGATCCAACTGTTTGTAAAGGTGCTCGCTGAAGTGAAGAAAGCAATACCAATGTCTTTTAATTGTATGAGCACAGCTGCCATTTCCTGTGTGAAATGCCTGGCTGTAGTGATTTTTAGTGCACACCAGCACAGGAGGAAAGAAAGGTCCAAATACATGCTTACTACTGTGGTTGTTTGCAGGCTTTTAGGCATTTGGCAGGAGTTCACTATAATTTGCGGAGTTGGGGAACTCTTTTTTTCTCTCTCCTTTGTTTCTTTGTCTAGGTGCCTCAAATTAAAGCGTGCAATTCCAATTTGGTGCAATTGTTAGTGTTTGTGGTAGTTTAAAGGTTATAATGGTTTTCACAAAATAAACCAAGACCTAACTGACTGCATGAAGGATTATGAATCCAGGCTGTGTTGACTAATGGATTTGTGGCTTGGAGTTCAGTGTGTGTGTGTTTTAGTGTCTAGGTTCTAATGACATCATAAACTACAGGATTGAAGTTCAGTGAGATTTGTAAATTTCAAGCAATCCTTGAAATGAATTTGAATCAGATTGTTTGCATTCTTTTTGAACAGTGTGTTTCAATAATTTTTCTCGTTTTAAAAATAGTGTGTTTGTGTATGTGTGTCTGTCTCTCTCTTCCTCTCATACCCATCTATCTCACGTGCTAGAAGTCTAGCTTACTTTCTTGTGGTTGTGGGCCAATGATGAAGTTGTAATAAGCTGCTAATTATGTCTTGAAATTGAGGATGATTCTCAGTCTCTCCTCTACACACTTGATTCCTGTGCATGTCACAGCTCAGATTGGAAACTCAGTGGGGTAGAATCAACCTTGTCAAATCACTCCATTCCCATGAACTACAACAGCAACTTGGATTTATATAGTGCCTTCCATACCAGATGGCGTCTCAGAGCGCTTAAAACCTGGCCTCCTTCAAGTCTCGCCTCAATACTCCTCTTCGATGGACCCATCAGCAACTCCTAATACCCTCCTTTCCCACCCCCCCACTGTCCTCAGATCGGGTCTGAAGCAGTGACTGTCCAGCACCTTGAGAAGTCCTCCTGATGTGAAAGGCGTTATACAAGTGTCATTTTGTTGTTGCTGCTCTTGAATTTCATTGAATTACTTTGTAATTCAGAATATTATTAAGTCTCACAATTGTACAGTAACCTCTAGTGCTAAAACAGAGCAGAAGATTGTGAACTGTGATTTGCCAAACTATATAACCTCAGGGGCTTTCTTCCAATCCTCGGCTCTTGCTTTTGAAACACTTCCAGTGTTTCTGGGACATTTCAAATGTCCAGTGTCTTGGGACGTCCTCCGGGAAGTGAAAGGCACTCAACAGATGTAATTTCATGTCCTTTTGTGTACCAGCACCTAATAACTCCCCGGAATTAGATCAGCAAGATGTGTCCCTCCAGGGAGACAGTATGTATTCCATTCCAACAATCTTATCTCTGGGATTCCCATGTGTAGGTATTAAGCATGGTGGCGGGTTTCTGCATGTATCAGACATCCGGCTGACCAAAGAATATCGTAAGTAAGTTACTGAGGAATTTGGCACTTGGCGTACATTATAAGCAAATTCTGTATTTATTCACCAACTTAATTGGAGGGTTGTTTGATGTATTACACATGGCTCTGTGAAAGTAAAACTGCCTGCTCATTTATTTCCACTTAAGTTCTGATCGCTTGTTTGTGTTCTGAGACTAGAAAGTCATACCAGCGTATTTTGACACTAATGTGCGATGGAGTCAAAGTGCTGATAATGACCAACTCCAATTAACTGCCAATTAAATGTGTGATATCGCTTAGCCAGCTGGGAAATGCTTCGGCAGATTCCAACCACTTGTAACCTGCTCAACAGTACATCACCATCTTGGGTTTTTCTTGAAATTTATAAACCTTCACAGATCATCCCATCAATCCATTATTCCAAATAAACTTATTAGTAAAACTTCACGTCTTATATACTGTGCCGTTCATATCTGAAAGTGCTTAAATGGGGAAGCTTTCAGGGGGCAATAAGCAAGAAGGGGAATGAATTTGGGGTTGGCAAGTTTGCTTACTCCACATGCATGCCTAATAATAATCCATTCCAAAAAAAACACAATAATAAAAATTGGTCATTTCAACCCACAGCTGTTTGTGGGGATGCTGCTCTGCGCAGTAGGCTGCTGCATTTCGCTCTCCCACAAATATACGGTCAATTCACTTTACAGTATATTCTGCGAAGCGCTTTGAGACACAGTCCAGAAGATGTGAAAAGCGCTATATCAAATTCAAGGATTATTATTATATTATGTACTGTAGTAACTTATATGGTTTGAGAGAACTGTGAGTGCCGTGAAGCCTTGGCCTCCAATGGCATTACCTTGGCGTCACGTGGCATTTCTTTATTTATTTTCTCTCCCTCACCCAAATAATCGCGTACCATTCCTTCTCTTGTTTCAACAACAAGTTGCCTTTATAACCAGCGCTCTTCACGGGGTTAGTGTCTGTCTCTTAAGGGCTGAATTGAGGATATGAACATATAGATATATATACATATATATTGGCGTATTTCTTTTTTGTGGGTGGTTGTGGGTTCAAATTGGGCGCGCTGGAATGCAGTGTTGATTTGATTTCTGTGCCTAACTTATTTTAAAATGTCCGAAATGAATTAACGACAGTTTTCAGACACTTTTTTTTAATGAGCTTGTGGTTTCTTCCAGACTCCTGTACAGCTTGGCTTTCAACGCAAGGTTTCTACGCCACCTTTGGCATTTGATCACGTCTGTAACCACGAAAATGATTACAGGGTAAGAAAGTGGATGTCCGATACTTTGCTTCCCTAATTCTGTGAATAAACAGGTTAATTTGAGATCATTTAGTTCTGCTGTTCACTTAGATGGGTAGCTGCCTGCTTCTAATAACTGAGCACATTTGTTTTATACATAGGCACATAAGAACAGGAGCAGGGCATTCGGCCCCTCAAGCCTGTTCTGCCATTGCGTTCGATTGCGGCCGATCTCTACCTCACCTCCCAATTATTTATTTATCTATACATTTATTGTTTTTTAATGTTGGTTCAGTTAGAGGCTGTTAGCAGGGATGAGTTCAACAAATAAATAATTTTAGCAATAAATGGTGACCCATTTATTGTACATATCGACCCCGAGTCATGTCCCATATTGTTAATTCATTTCTATTTGAATTTAGCTTTTGTGCCATAAACATTTGTACACTGTGTAACCTGAGCCATTAGCATTTAAACCTCTTTCGCCAGGCTTGCGGAACCAATTCTGCACGTCATTCCCCCCACACCCCCCGAAAATAATTAAGGGTTGCAATTTTCCGTTTTCCTTAGAGCCTACCACGAAAAGAGCCTGTGTGTTCTATTCTTAGTGCCGGAGCCCGGACCTGTATTTTTTCAACTGGGTGCACCCCCCGTACAGAAAGCTCCATCCATGTTTATTTGAAAGGACAACTCGTAAGGATCAGTTTTAGGTATGGTGTGGTCGGGTCTCCTTATGGGGCTTAGGTTGTGAGGGTATCATAAAATGACAATTTCAACCGATACGAAAACCATTTAGATTGCTGAAATCCAAACAAAAAAAATAGTGACGTTTGTCAGAAGCACAATTTAATTAAATCAATACTCGAGTCATTAATTTGAAGTTGACTCTATTTAGTGTGTGTTGTTGCTAGTGGAACTCAAAGGCCGAGTTAAAATGCCTTTGGATTTATTTAAACTAGTCTTCTTCACGTGTTCGATCATGACATCTATGTTGTGTTTTTTTAAATAGAGATGTAATTCTGAAATACAAACTGAAAGTGCTGGAAATTCACAGCAGGGCAAATAAAAATAATAATAATCCTTGCATTTGATTTAGAGCTTTTCAAATCTTCTAGATGCCTCAAAGAATATACTGTAAAGTGAATTGACTGTACATTTGTGGGCGAAACATGGCAGCCAATTGAGCACAGCAGCGTCCCCACAAACAGTCATAGATAGAAGTGACCAATTTTATTATTGTTTTTTTTACTTGAGGGATTATTATCAAGTGTGGACTAAGGAAACTTACCCGAGGTTTCAACATGCTGAGTAATCAAACCCTGACGAGTAATCAAACCCAGGCGAGGCGAATGCTTTTAGCCACTGAGCTACAGGACTCCTAAAATGCCAACATTTGCAGGAGACCGTAGCAGACGTCTGCAGTTCTTGTTGACTCAGGCCCTCCGGTACTTTTCCCAAGTACATTTTTTGCGAGAGCATATTCTGTGGGGACATCGGAACCCAGGCTGCTTTGTTGCTATAGTACTATTGAAGAGCAGCCAGAAGAGGGCAGCCTTACTTGTTATGCAAAAAATGTATGTTTATCCCTCGACTGAGCGATACCTAACTCCATATATATTGTATTGCGAACTAATCCTAGGTCTGGCTCTTTAGTTCCTTGTCATAGGAATATAATCACATAGGAACCGGAGTAGGCCATTCAGCACCCACCCCACCCCGACCCCCCCTAAATCATGGCTGTGACCTGCACCTCAACTTCATTTACCTGCCTTTGATCTATAATCCCTGATTTTCCCTGGCCGAACAAACATCTATCGTTCGCTGTGTATTTCACGACTGAGCTACTGTGGGAGTTAAGTTAGAAATTGTTATGAAACCTCAACCAGCCTTCTATGATAAGTTGGTTTGGCAATTCATTATAATAATGATAATAATAATCCTTGCATTTGATATAGCGCTTATCAAGTCTTCTGGACTGTGTCTCAAAGCACTTCACAGAATATACTGTTAAATCACTTGACTATATATTTGTGGGCAAAACGTGGCAGCCAATCGCGCACAGCAGCGTTTCCACAAACAGTCATGGATTGAGTAACCAAATTATTATATGGTGAACAGGAAGTGCCATCTAGAGTAAGATCTCAAGGTAAAACCAAGGATCTATGATGAATGGGCTTTTGGGCAATGTACTGTGGGGAGGAGATGGCCATATTTCTTTGCGATATCCTCAACTCTCAAATTGTTGTCCTTCCAGTCTTATTGTACTCTTAAGACATGTCACCTCCAATGCAGACTGTGTTGGCTTTCTACCAGGGCCATTTTCACATTGACCCATAAAATGGGTGCAGGGCAAAAGTCCATGCTTTCTGTTTTCCTGACTACTGTGTGTTTACTGAACACAACGTGATTGCAACGTGATTGTCACAAACATTTTGCGCACACAGCGATTGCCACATTCAGACACATGTAAGGATAGTACAGTTACTCCTTGGCATTAATGATGTAGAAGAGCTAAGTGTGATAGTGTAACGCAGGGTTACCAATTACCACAACTGCTTGTCGTCGCTATCACGAGCTGCCGAGTACAAAGGAAATTTGTTGTGAATCTCCTCCCCTCCAGTGATCGCTCACTTCAGACCATTCAACGCAAATTGTTGCAATAGGATGGATAGCAGTATTGTTTGGTGTCTTCTCTTTCCTCTGGCTGAACTTATATATTAAAATTATCCATGTTATCATTGAACGTGACTTGCAGGTTCTCACGAGAGCAAGACATTTTCTATTTTACGACTGCCGTATTTGTGAATATTAATGGTTGAGGGTGATGGGAATCTGTAGTGGGTTGGGACAAAGTCCTTTCACATTTGAAACTAGGTTCTTGTCAAACATTTTTGAAACAAAGTTTGCAGTTTATTCTGCTAACGATCAGTTTGTTGTGGCGCTTAAATGTGCTTTCAACTTGATTCGAGAGCAGCGAGTGGGGTAACAGTTATTTCAAAGGAACCTTGCCTATAGTCTTTCTAAATAAAACCTGTTGCTTTCTGTAAGGGCATGCACCGAAGGAGGTGCAATGAGATCTAAAAGTAATGGCTTTCTTTCAGTTGAATCCAGGACTATTTGCCTTTTATTTGGTGTAATAGAGATAAGAGTTAATGAACACTTGGTAATTGTGATTATGGCCTATATGGGGGGGGTGGGAGGGACACTTGCTCAAGCACTGATTTAATGCCCATTCTATAGCACATGTTTTAGTAGAATAATTGGATGAACAGCAACTGCAAATGCTGGAAAGTTAAATGCTGAAATAAAGAGTTTCATCAGATATAGAGTTTTTGGGTATTTTATGTCGGGTCATCCAATCTTCGTAATGGTCATAACCAGAATATTCACCTTTTTTTGTTTTATTTCCAGCATTTTCTGTTTATATTTATAACGTGATGAGTGTGCCTTTAAGGGGCATTTACTGTATTCATCATTATCGCCAAGCGTAATTGTGTGTGGGGTGGGGGGGTTAATAAATGTAAATCAGCGCCTTGGGACGTCCTCCCGACGTGAAAGGCGCTCTATAAATGTAAATTGTTGTTGTTGTTGTTCTCCACAATTCTCTGCCAAAGCAATCGCTCTCTCTGGATTTATTTTTCATGATTATTTGTCTGTGATTTTTATAACATATATAGTATATATATATATATAGTAAAATACAGTAAAAGCCTGTTTATCCGTGACCTATTCAAGTGTAACTTCCGTATAACGGCACCTCAAAAAAAAGGTCCCTATTCGAATAACCGGATCTTATTCTGCACAATTGCGATGGCGCATTTTTTTCCCTCGTATCGGTATTTCAGAATGCTGCTAGTGGTACTTTAAGGTGGCGCTATCATTTTTTTTCCTCACATCGGTATTTCGGAATGCTGTTAGTAGTGCTTTAAAGTGGCGCTGCATGATAAGCATTAAAATAAGTATTTTTTTTTGTGTTGAGTTTTCGGTATCGGATATTCGACCGAATATCCGGCATGTCGAGGGTGCCGGATAAACGGGCTTTTACTGTGTGTGTGTGTGTGTGTGTATATGTATATATACATATTATATATGTATACACACACACACACACACACTGTTTTATGTACCTGTAGATCATTCTGTTGTGCATGCGATTCCACAAAGTATTTCACAAAGTTTACCTGAAATTCAACTATTGAGAGTGTTTTTCGTTTGTGTACTTGAAGGTCTATGGTACCATTGCTGCAGGTGATTTCGAGAGGATCTCCAATGTCCCTCGACGACTCCAACCGCGTCATTCCACTCTTTTACCTGTTCAGCTCTCTGTTCAGCCACTCTCTCATTTCAGTCCACGACAAAGAATTTTTTGGGGAACAAGTCGAAGGAGGTAATGTGCTGCAGATCAGACCAATTTTTTTGTTGCTGGATTGCCATTTTGCTGAATACGTTATTGGGAGTTTGAAATATGTGTCATATAATAATAATAATAATAATCCTTGCATTTGATATAGCGTTTTTAACATCTTCTAGATGTCTCAAAGCGTTTCACACAATATATTGTGAAGTGAATTGACTATATATTTGTGGGCGAAACATGGCAGCCAATTGCATACAGCAGCGTCCCCACAAACAGTCATGGATTGAAATGACCGATTTTATTGTTTTTTTGGGACGGATTATTATTAGGCGTATGTGTGTGTTGAGTAAGCAAGCTTGCCATGGTTTCGCCCTGATCTGCCTGGATTCGAACACAGGTCTCACACTTTCAAGGCAGGTACTCTAACCACTGAGCTACAGGAGCTCCACTTGACATGATTGATCGCATTCGTTGAGGCTATTTGTATTCGATCAGATTGTTAGGTTACAGCAGTGATCTTTGTCCTCTCGCGCATTTCCAAAAGGCACTTGTATGTGTATCCAGGTCAGAACAATAGCTCATTATCAAGGTGAACTTCCTGCTTTGCATTTTGAGGATAGATGTAGAAGAAAGGCCCAGGTTATCACCAGTGATTTTACCCATTGTCGTGTTCTTCGCAGTTAGAACAATTTCCAGGTGCAAAACAAACACTTGGATAAGAGATAAAGTGCAATGAATGAGTCCTTTTGAAGCAACGCAACTCTCAAATTGGGTTTCCGTGGCCAATAAGTTGTAATCAGTCAGCAAGTTCTTGCTTAGTGATGCAGTTCACACCCAAAGCTATTCGATGTGGAGCTCCTGTAGCCCAGTGGTTAGAGCACTCGCCTTACAAGCGTGAAACCTGTGTTTGAATCCAGGCAGGTCAGGGCAAAATCTTGGGCAAGTTTCCTTACTCCACACACACGCCTAATAATAATCCCTTCAAAAAAAACACAATAATAAAAATTGGTCACTTCAATCCACAGCTTTTTGTGGGGACACTGCTGTATGCAATTGGCTGCTGCATTTCACCCACAAATGTACAGTCAATTCACTTTACAATATATTCTGTGAAGCGCTTTGAGACGTCTAGAAGATGTGAAAAGCACTTTATCAAATGCAAGGATTAGTATTATTATACTCGGTTGAGAACAAATTAGAAAAAATGAAATATTTATCACATTTGATTTGTTTAGCTCATTGTGTCTCAATAGCTTGAAATGTTTCACAGTTTGTGTTGAAGATTTGTGCCATTGTGACATGACAGCTAATCTGTACCAATGACAGAGAGCCCCCCCCTCCCAAACAGCAATGAGAAGACAACACAAATTAATCTTGTTTTGGGGTGAGTTTGGCTGAGGAAGAAATATTGAGCTTTGACCCCCTGGAAAATTGCAATGTTTGACATTGTAACAACCGCAACCTGCATTTCTATATCATCCTCCACTTGGGTCAAGGTCTCGGAGAGCTGAACACTAAACTGATATAAAGGGATAATAGGGAGAAAGTGGGAAATTGGCATTGAAAGTATTAGTTTAGTGGAGCCCTGTAGCTCAGTGGTCAGAGCATTTGTCTTGCAAGCAAGAGACCTGGGTTCGATTACTAATGTGGCTTCGATACTTACTTACTTTAGGTGTGGGCCAGCAGCTGTCAACAATGATGCCGTTCACTTTGAGAGAGCTGGTGACATTATCGCGTTGCCTCCGTGATGCTTGCCTGGGAATCATTCACTTGGCGTATCCAGAGACAAAGCCAGAAGTGCGGGAGGAATATATCGTTGCATTTAAGAGCATTGGAGTCCGCACCAATGCAGAAATGCAGCAGCGAATCGAAGCGGAACGCAAAAGATGGATTCAGCTCTTTAAGGTAGTCTCAAAGCGCTCTGAGACGCCGTCCAGCGTGGAGGGCTCTATATAAATCAAAGTTGTTGTTGTCGTCATTGGAGTATATGAATAAACGCACTTGTAAAATCGGCTTACATATTATACCCATTTGCAGTTTGATAGTTTATTTAAGCCCTGAGTTCTTCCTAAATAAGGTTTTTACACGCTGTCATGATTTGATGTCGAAACTGAATCATTGCAATGAAAATGCTTGAAGGTTGCTGGGTTCAGAGAAGAGCTGCTTCTGTGTTGGTTGGAAAGTGGGAGCATTGAAGGATCGTGGGATAAAAACGGCAAACGTAAGAACATAAGAAATACTAGACGATAAAAGACCGAAATTCATCTAGTTCGCCTTCCACCTTCCACGCGGTCGCGTGAATGCAAAGTGTCTTACAAGATTCAATGTCCTATTCATTGATGCAAATAAACCAACAAATTCACATTTATTTCGCGTCTTTTCAGGTCAGAAGGATGTCCTAAGGTGTATGATAGTCCTGGCTTGGTACCTGAGCTTGGGGGTAGGAGCGAAGTGAGGTGACTGTTTGTGGGACACTATTGTTTGCAATTGGCTGCCATGTTTCACCCACAGTAAATTCCTGAATAGCAAGATTTCATTGTTCATAAAGGATGAACCTATCCTTTACAAACAGTGAAATCTTGCTATTCAGTCAGTTTTACCTTTTGTTGAGGTTTGCTCGTTGGTATTTGGGAATTTGATTGTTTGTTTCAAATGATGAGAAACAAGACTGCAAAATGGTCTGAATTACCCTGATTACTGAGGTTTCTACAAGGTGAGGCTGCGATGTACTTTAATATGTGTAAGTGACACGAGTGTTGCAAATGAAGTATGTGAATTTTCATTAGGGAGAAAACACTGTAAATGGCAAGGGACAGGAAAAAAAACAGCAGTCACCTGAAAGCTGCTCACTTCAAGTTAGCATTGAATAAACACATTTTCCAAATTGAATGCATTAGATTTATAGTCTTGTTTTTTTTTACTGAACCATAACTCAGCGATGTTCAGTGCAAGTCATCAGCCATGTCTATTTTTTATTGCTTCTTTTGTTCAAGCAGAACAAAGCTATCTATTTAATTGAAAGAAGTTAATTGAATGAAAATGATCAACTAAGCTTGTATTAATATTGCTAATGGAAGATTGTGCTTGGCTGTGTTTGGAAAGCGATGTCATGCTGGAGTTTTGCAGGCACCCATTAATGCTTGCACTTAACCTGATGGGCTAATTAAGGAATGCTTATTCATTCTACAAGTCAGGGATAGCTGCTAGTCAAACCAGTCCGCTCATTCTTTATAATGTATTGCACTTAAAGAAAGCTGTTAGTCCTGACAGGCTCAGTAACTGATGATGATTTGATTGAGATAAATACAGTGTTAATATATTAGTAAAATTAAAATAATAATTTGGAAGAATGATGAAGCGCTGGCAAAATAAATTTGTGTTTTGACTTATTTTAGTCAATTTATATGTAGTAATTAAGTTGGAGTTCGATTTGATTTACAAGTGGTTCCTGCCTTAGATGTATGTCGCTTTGTGCTCTGAAATGGGTTGCTGTTTTTAAACTTGATAGCTATTTCAAATTAGCCGAAAGATAATTTGGACAAACTCTTTGTGGTTGCTGCAGATGCAGAATTGTATGTGTGTGTGTGTGCGTTCTTGCGAGAGATGCTGAAGTAAGCAACCGCTTGCAAATTGATGTGGTCAGCCATTTACAGACAATTTGAGCCATTTGTCATTTAAACTATTAAAATGACAGAGTGATAAGGTAATATCCAAATCGGAATTAATTGAAGTATTGATATATTATTGTTATACCTTTTCCTCCAGATTTTAAGCACAACCATTCTCTGGTAGATTGGACAATAGATAGCCGGAGTATAACTTGGTATTTGTGTTGCGTCAGCATGAAATGTGCTTAAACAATTTCTGATAATGGACAAATAAACAACGAGAAAATTCTGTACATTTCAGAAAACGATCAAATGATTACCTTATTCCAGGGAATATAGAATAAGGAACGCAAGTGTGGTTTGGTGTACTGCTGTGACTTAATCAGCTAAAATAATAATAATAATCATTCCGTTTGACATGGTGCTTTTTCACATCTTCTAGACGTCTGAAATTGCTTCACAGAATGTATTGTAAAGTGTATTGACTATATTTATGGGTGAAATGCGGCAGCCAATTGCATAGCAAACCACAAACACTTGTGGATTGAAATGACAAATTTTATTATTTAGTTTTTATTTGAGGGATCATTATTAGGTGTATGTATGGAGTAAGGAAACTTGTCCACAGTTTCTCCCTGACCTGCCTGGATTTGAACACAGATCTCACGCTTGTAAGGCGAGTGCTCTAACCACTGAGCTACAGGAGCTCCAATGTGAGCACGGCTTGGCAAATGTCCTGCTTCTTGTCCCGCTCGCTCAACCTACCGTCAGTGCTTTAGGTTGCAGGGAATCATTTGCATTCCACCCCCCACAGTGACCAGTAGGTCTTTGCTGACATCTTGTTGATCTGCCTGGCTCAGGAATCGCGTCACCAAGATACCGCTACAGCAGGTTAACAGTGCTGTGTTTTAAAATAATTTGAATAAAATCAGTCCGCTTGTACGTCAGTTGACAAGCATTTGATGGCATCATCAAACCCCTGTAGTCTGCAAGATTGTTGACCTTATGACAAGAATAGAACATGCATCGACATTTTATATTTAGCTCATTAGATAGATAGTTCATGTATGTATTGACTGGTGGACGTGTGGCCTGAGCAACCGAGGATCCTTCAACCTAAGGTCATTGCTTTACTCATTGGGTGTGGTTTTCGATGCTTATTTAAGCAATAAATGGGAGTCGTGTAGCTCAGTGGTTTATAGAGCATTTGCCTTACAAGCCTGAGAGCTGTGTTCGAATTCAGGCGGGTCAGAGTGAAACCTTGGGCAAGATTCCTTACTCCACACACACTTACACACATGTGGCTGATAATAATCCCTCCAAAAAAAACCACAATAAAAAAAATTGGTCATTTCAATCCACGACTGTTTGTGGGGGACACCGCTGTGCGCAATTGGCTGCTGTGTTTATCCCACAAATATATAGTAAATTCACTTTACAGTATATTCTGTGAAGCAGTTTGAGATGTCTGGAAAGACGTGAAAAGCACTATATCAAATGCAAGGATTATTATTCTTATAAATGGAGATCTATATGAATTTATGTTCTATAATCCAGTAGTAATAATAATCCTGTACTAAAATCCCCCCACAACCTTTAGAATACCTTTTGTCAATCAAAATGTGCAATAGTTTGATCACAAGAATCCTAAAAGAATAATCAAAATTACCACACATCCAGCACCTTGGTTGAAGTGCCCAACAGTAATATATACTAACGAGGAATTATGAAACATTTGTCCACACACAAGCTAGAGATAATTGTGAGTCCCACCATTGAAGGGCGAGCCTTAAGCCACTCTGCCCCCGGAACTCCATCCCGCAGACCCTCTGCTTCACCCCCTCCCTGGCCTCCTCAAGTCTCGCCTCAAGACTCTCCTCTTCGCCGGACCCATCGGCACCTCCTTAACCCCCACTTCCCTCCACCCACTCCTGTCTTCAGCTTGGGTCTGAAGCAGTGACTGTCCAGCACTTTGGAACGTCCTCCTGACATGAAAGGCTCTATATAACTGCAAGTTTGTTGTTGCATTATTAAGATGTTGTATTGTTCCATATGTAAAGTATTTTTCCTTGAAGTATAGTTTGAAAATTTCAACTTGCCATATATTTCAAGATTATCCAAAGCAGTAGAAAACTTCAAGGTTGCAAGATACCACATTAATTATTATTTCAGAATAATATCGTATTGTATATATAAACATTCTGAAACCATTGCTAAGAGGCCTTTTGTAACTTGGGGACTCATAAACGGACACTCCAGAGCAATGCTATAAGAGTGTTTCTGACATGAAGGGATTTCTATGTATCGTTATTAAGATAAAAAGTATTGATGCTAATGGCATTTGTTTATGTTCCTTTGATGCAGGTAATCTCAAATTTAGTGAAAATGCTCAAGTGCAGAGACACAAGAAGACAGTTCTGTCCGAATGATCACTGGCTTTCAGATCAAGTTAACATCCGAGCAGATAAGGTTGGTAGTTTTTTAGTTAAAGCCTTGTATGTTGTATTATAAACTGTAATGGCTCTAGGGCAATTATTTGCTGAATTCTCTTTCCTCGTCTTGCAGAGTATAATAAGCATTGGTGGTATATATTCAACTGCAGTAATGTGCAGTGCAGCAATATAATAAGAAAATACCTCGAAATTAATGCTTTACTTACTTTAATTACTTCTATTTAAGTTGCTTTGCTTTTCAATAGTGAATTGATTATTTGACATCTGGCACTATGTATTTGTCAAAGTAATACTGACCTGTTGACCTGACGTTTAGAATAAGACCTAAATCGCAGATTTCGATGTTAAATTTTACAATCCGCAGAAGTTCATTGGGACTAATCATCACTGTTTATTTAACATTAGGTCACACAGCTGTACGTGCCCTCAGCAAGACATGTCTGGAGGATGCGCAGAATGGGCAGAATAGGACCGTTGCAGTCAACGCTGGATGGTAATTGCCACTTTTTAAAAAAAAGATAGATGTTCATTTCCCTATCTCTTGAAGTGAAGTCGATTATTTCAGAACTCACCGCTCCATCCATTAATGGTCTGGTGACATTTTTGGAGTTTGGAGTCTGTTTCACCAGCGAGAACAATGGATATTATTATATACCATTGATAGGAATACACAATAATAATAATAATCCTGGCATTTTGATACAGTGCTTTTCACGTCTTCTAGATTCCTGAGCCAGGCAGATCAACAATCTCAAAGCGCTTCACAGGATATACTGCAAAGTGAATTGACTATATTTGTGGGCAAATGGCGGCAGCCAATTGCACACAGCAGCGTCCCACAAACAGTCGTGGATTGAATGACCAATTTATTAAAGGTTTTTTTTCTTGGACAGATTATTATTAAGCGTGTGTGTGTGTGTGGAGTAAGGAAACTTGCCCAAGGTTTTGCCCTGACCTGCCTGGATTCGAACACAGGTCACACGCTAGTAAGGCGAGTGCTCTAACCACTGAGCTACAGGAGCTTCACAATAGCTTTTATTCTCACACTTTAAAACTTTAAAACTTGTCAAAGATGATGAGATTGAATGCCTGTGAAGGAAGAAGGAAATGCATATAGCCTTGTTTCCTTCTTTCATTTCAGTTCTGTAAAACTGGACAATTTAAGTTGGGTTATTTGTGGGACATAAACAGTATAATAAATACAGCCACTGTTTCGCCTGCTCCATTAATAATAAACCTCCTCGGAAGAGACCTTAGCCTGCATTCGCTTCACAATTTTGTTTAAAGTTTATCGTGCATTTTATATAGTGCCTTATAACACGTCATCTTAGCAGTAAGTCTTCAGCAAAACGCCTACTAGTCAGTGTCTGTGTCAATTAATGCTAACTGCCTCTGAGCGGTTTAATATAGCACTTTTCACGTCTTCTAGACGTTTCAAAATGCTCCACAGAATAATTAATTCTTGAAAACATGAAACATTGAATTTAAAAGTGGTGAATTAATAAAGCATAGGTCAGAATTGTTTTGGAACTCAGCTAAATTCTTTTATCGGGAATTGTACCAATATAAAGGTACAACCACCTTATAACTCGAAAAGCAAATCGCTCAAGTAAACGACTATACTATCTTTACCTGAAAATGCATTTCACTTGATCAAATCTTGGTTAGACTTTGGGCAAGGCTTTGCGTGAACCCAGCTTCTAGAATACACCCCAACTTTGCCTTCATTGTTGAAACAACTTTGTCTTTGAACACAGCGAAGAGCTAGCAGTGTGGTGTGAAGCGAGCTGATAACAATGTGTGTATGATTTGTTTAATGCCACTTGACTCCATATGGAATAAACCCAATTAGTGTGAAAGTACTATTAAAGCACATATGGCTGTGTTTGTTTGGCCTTTTTCATTTACTTAAATGGCAGGCACTGGAATGATAAATAGACTGCATTGACCAGTTGAGAACATATTTCTCTTAGAAGATAGAAACTTGATGGAGAAATGCAGATAAAATTGACTAATTGACCAGAATAATTGAGCTTCAGTAGTAGGTTAGTGGTTCAGCTTTGCTGTCCAAGCAGTTTTTTTCTGCTTTAAATGCTTTTAACCCTTTGTTAATTACAAACAAGCCCTGACTTAATAAATGATTCACACAATAATTACATATCTACCGGTTCTTGCATTTTGTTTTCAGACTCCCATCACTGTATTTACTCAGGGATTTACAAGATGCATTGATATAGCGACTTTCACGTTGGGAGGATGTCTTGTTAAAGTGCTTGATACTGTTTGGCTGGGCAATTAGGCAGCGGCAGATTTGATTAAGGTGAAATTATATTGTGTGTGTGCACGCAGTATAATTCCCATTTTAAATGATACACAGATTGCATGATTATCAAGTGATCCCATTTTCTGAGGTTGAAAGGAAATAGGGTTGGATTGATTGTTGGCCTCTCAACTTACAGATGTAAATGACAAAATTGACTGACTTTTGCATTGTCAAAGGAAAAACCTTTATTTTTGTTTGTGCTATCTTATTTGTACTGCTATACTGATTCCATATCAAAGTTTTTCGATCATTAAGTTTGCGTTGTTTTGACATGTCTGTGTTTTACGAATGCCTGCCTCCTTTTTTTTAGGACATTATTGTTTAGTATTGTTGTTGAAGTGTGATTGAAGCTTCATTTTCTTGAGTTGTAAAATTAAGTTGAAATGAAAGAGTGATGTGGGACACCATCCTAACCTAAAAGCCACTTTACAAATTGAAATTATTGTTGCTTTTATTATTGTGGTACCTGACTGCAAGGCCCCACCCAGGATGTGTTTTATTTTCAAGATTTTAAAATAAGACCTTCTTTCATATGGTGTTTAAATTAATTATACTGTGTCTTTAGTAGTGTTATTTTAAGATTACCGCCTAATTTTATTAATAATAATAATCTTTGCATTTGATATAGCGCTTTTCATGTCTTCTAGACTGCCTCAAAGCGCTTCACAGAGTATAACTGTAAAGTAAATTAACTGTATGTTTGTGGGCGAAACACGGCAGCCAATTGTGTAAGTCCCCACAAACAGTCGTGGATTGAAATGACCGATTTATTATTTTTGAACAATAACTGAACACAAAGCTGATGTTCTTTCCTCTCCCCCTCCTCCTCCCATTGTGTTTCTTCCAGTTGGCCAAGAACCTGCTCAGCTATCAGTGTCTGAAGAGCGTCACCTGGCTATCTTAACTGAGTTACCTTTTGTGGTTCCGTTTGAAGAACGAGTGAAGGTAAGGAGAATTCTGCTGCCACCTCCAGATGATTCGATGAGGAACCCAGCCCAAATTGGTACAATTGCTGAGTTAATTTGCGCTGTGAGGAGATAGATAACCGATCTCAATTCTGGCAGAGTTAATCTACAATTACCTCGCTGTGTAGTACTTAAGGAGCCCTCAAGTAAAAATGGGATTAGGCTAAACTGTGGTGTACTGAAGTCTGGCCAAAGTGGATTCCTAACTGTATTGGATTGGGAACCGTCAATTTTTAAAGAGTTGAGAAAATAAGAGTAAATATAAAAATAAACCTGTACTTTGTCTATAACGTTGTAGGCCATTACCTTGCTTATAATGAATGAACCAGGTTGAGTTAGTGAGTCTCAGTTGTACAAAAAGGCACTGGAATAGGAAAGCTAAATTACCGTCCAAAAAAAAGGTTGTGTTACTTGTTCTCTAGTACGTGGACTGAAACGAGGACAGATTCAGAAATCAGTGTCTTGTTTGTCAAAAAGAACCTTCATTTCACTGATCGTTTTTTTTTTCAGATTTTTCAGAGGCTGATCTTTGCTGACAAACAGGAAATTCAAGGGGACGGGCCGTTTTTAGACGGGATAAACATCACCATTCGGCGAAACTATATCTACGAAGATGCCTATGACAAATTGTCGCCAGAAAATGGTGGGTCATTTAGTAACCAAATACTTTCTTTGATTTCCTTCATCGCGTTTTTCTACATTTCGTAGGAATGCGTCAAAGATCAACACCAAATTTATGTTTGTGTAGCACCGTTCTCATCTGATGGGGCTCTGTTAAGCGCTCTGAGACCCTACGTTGCTGGGAGGGCGCTAAATTCACCAAAGTCCCATAGCTCAGTGGTTAGAGCACTTGCCTTACAAGCGAGGGACTTAGGTTCAATTCCAGGCAGGTCAGGGTGAAACCTTGGCATGTTTCCTTACTCCACACACGCGCCTAATAATAATCCCTCCCTCCCACTCAACAAAAAATCCCAATAATAAATTGGTCATTTCAATCCACGACTCTTTGTGGGTACACTGCTATGTGCGATTGGCAGCCGCATTTCTCCCACAAATGCACAGTCACTTCACTTTACAATATATTCTGTGAAGTGCTTTGAGATGACTAGAAGACGTGATGAGAAGCTATATGAAATGCAAAAAGTATTATTGTTATATAAATGCAAATTTTGGTGGTGGCGGTGGCGGTGGGTGAGATTACTTTGAGAGATTTCTCCTTCACAGAGACGGACCTGCGGAAAAGAATACGGGTTCATCTATTGAACGCTCACGGTTTGGATGAAGCCGGGATTGACGGTGGAGGCATCTTCCGTGAGTTCCTCAACGAACTACTGAAGACCGGGTTCAACCCCAACCAGGGATTCTTCAAAACCACAAATGAGGGACTTCTATACCCCAACCCTGCGGCAAAAATGTTGGTCGGCGATCACTTCACCCGACACTACTACTTTCTGGGGAGAATGCTGGGAAAGGTGAGCGTCGTTTTCTTTTTTACTTTCCACAGGATCTAATCGCCTCCCATTAAAATAAGCGTACCTTTCTGTTTGTTTCTGGGGCTTTATGCCTCCTTCAAAACCCATCTCGAGATCTTCCCTCTTCCACCGTGCCTTCAGACACCCTCCTACTCCCCTTCACGCCCGCCTCCCCACCTCCCTCCTGATTTTCCAGTACCTAGGGACTTAAAAATAATAATAGTAATAATAATGCTTGCATTTGGTATAGCGCTTTTCACATCTTATCGACGTCTCAAAGTGCCTCACGGAATATACCATAAAGTGAATTGACTGTATATTTGTGGGCAAAACGCGGCAGCCATTTGCACACTTTTCCTGATGTTAATATTCAATAATAATAATCCTTGTATGATGCAATATAGCGCTTTATCACGTCCTGGAGACGTCTCAAAGCGCTTCACAGAATATACTGTAAGGCGCCTATACAAATGTAATTTGTTGCTGAATGGGGAAGTGATCAGACTGTTCTTTGCTCAAGCTTCTCTTAAGAAACCATGCATTATCTACAATTTTTTTTCTTAAAACTTATCTATATTGCATTCGGTAAAACGCTTTTCACTTCTCCTACATGTCTCAAAGCGCTTCACGGAATATTCTGTATTATACATGGATTGACTATATTTTGCAGGCAAAATACGGCAGCCAATTGGTTTAACACTATATCAATAATAACTTTTTTTAACATACAATAGAAGCCCATTTATCCGGCACCCGTGGGGCCTGGCCAAAGCCGGTTAAAGCACCTGCCGGATATTCGGGCGGCCCATGACCAAAAACCCACTACAAAAAAATTAAAGTTCTTTTAATACACACCAGACTAAGTAATAACAGATAGTGGCGGAATATTATGTTGGTGCTTGTTGTTGGGGCTGCTCTCTTGCGCTTCTCACCTTTACTGGTTAAGGTTTGCAGTTCAGCGATTCTTTTTTGAATGGAGGGCGTTAAGAGGGTGAGGGAGGCGCCAGCGCGATTTTAAAGTCGTGCGACTTTACTAGCTGCAAGCTGAAGCCCTAGAATCTACTAGAGGCAAACCAAAATACTGCACCTGCGCGACAATGTGGGTTATCGGCTAGCATTATCGGCTTGCCACTAGTATGACTTTGAAGTCATACGCGCTCTGTTTTTTTCACCCGCTTGGCATGCTTCATTTTGGGGAGAGTTGCTGGACTGTAAACCTCAACCGCAGCATCATGGCTTCAAGCGCAGCATCTACCAGCGGAGGTGGGGGGGCTCGGGAGAGTAGTTTTGACGGTGAGTGCCAATGCAGTATTCTGTTATTATGTTATTATTTATGCATTTACAAATGCTCCACTGCTGTTTTTCTGGATAAGTTCCGGTTTATTGAATAGGAACTTTTTTGGGCGTGCTGGTTATACAGAAGTGCCGGTGTATCGAATCACGGAAAAACAGGCTTCTACTGTATTCTGATTGCAATTGAAAAGAGGATGTAGACAATACTATTCCTTGCATTTGATATAGCGCATTTTCACATCTTCTAGACGTCTGAAAGCGCTTCACAGAATGTATTGTAAAGTGTATTGACTATATTTGTGGGCGAAATGCGGCAGCCACTTGCGCATAGCAGTATCCCCACAAACATTCTTGGATTGAAATGACAAATTTTATTATTGTGTTTTTTTTTGGAGGGATCATTATTAGGCGTATGTGTGGAGTAAGGAAACTTGCCCACAATTTCGCCCTGACCTGCCTGGATTTGAACACAGGTCTCACGCTTGTAAGGCGAGTGCTCTAACCACTGAGCCACGGGAGCTCCAGTAAATGCTATGTGTAAGGACTTCATTGCCCACAATATTTTAACACTAAACCTATGAGCAAAAATGACCTTTTTAGGAGGAAATTTATTTATTACACACATTTATTAAATTCTCAAATATTCTGTAACTCATGTACCACGATAGTTCAGTGTGCTGCTGTCCACTAAAATCTATAGCTTTCAGACAACAGGATTACCTCATGTCACTGGCCACTTCTGGACTAGACTTTCCATTAGGAGATGATTCTTAATTCTGTTTGTATAGTAATTGCATTTTGTTGGCTTTAAATCAGCCAACCGGGAGGATCATAAATTAGCAGTGAAAATATGTAGTAACAGCATGTTTCACAGTTTAGGAAACCTTCAGGTTATCTATTGCCTTTGATTTATCACGTAATCAGGTAAATTCCACTCGACCTGCTTCGTAATGTCTAGTCAGCTAGTTTGAATATAACATAGCTGTCTCTTGTTTATGTTTTCTGAGTGCATTTGTGTTCGATTGACCCATAACCGTTCAGAATTATTTGCAATTAAGAGAATATTGATATGATAGGCTGTAAAGTGAAGTGACTAAATTTGTGGGCGAGTGAGCTCGTGAGTGAGTAATGAGCGTCAGGAGTCTAGTGTGAATCAGATTATTGAAGGTGAAGGTAGGAAGTTTTGTCAAGTGAGTTTTGAAAACCCTTCCCCTCACAGTGACCTTATTACAGGTACACCTCTCTTAACGTTGCTTCGGTCAATGTAGTTTCGTTATTACGTTTTTGATACACAGGGGACCATATATCCATTTAACATCACGACATTCGCTCTGAAGTCGTTCGCACATGTGGAAACAAACTACTTTGGGTAGCGAAGGCGTACATAGATACTAAACGTCCAGTATTCCTGTGCGGGTTCGCTTAACGTCGTTTCACTTCAAGTCGCGCTTTTTGTGAACATAACTGCGACGTTAAACCAGGACTAAGTATACTTGAAAAAGCCAAATTAAAAAATGTTGAAAATAATCATTGGCGTCAAGTAAATGTACCTACACAAAATGTTAGTTCATTAACACTCTCAAGGGGGAAGAGTAACAGATTATTAATAATAATCCTTGCATTTGATACAGCGCCTTATCACATCTTCGAAACATCTCAATGCACTTCACAGGTATACAAGGGGTGGGGGGGGGGGAGAAAGATGTTGAGGGTGGGAGAGAGGGACGGCGGCGGGGGCGGAGGAGAGAGGGACGGCGGCGGGGGGCGGGAGGAGAGACGGGGTGGATGGGATAATATACAGATAGATAGAGATGGGGGGGATGTGAGAGAGACACAGAGACACAGACAGAAAAACACAGAGATGGAGAGAGTGAGTGTGAGAGACACAGAGAGAGAAAGATATTTACCTCCTGAGGAGATAGGCCCCGAATGCGCGCGCACCCCGAATGCGCGTATGCGCAGTACAAAAAACCTGAAAATATCGATATTTCGGTATATCTCGATATGAGCCCATCGATATATCTAAATCGGAAAATTTCCATATCGACGGACCCTAACACAAAATATGTTTCAGATTGATGGCCGTTCGAGTTGCTCCCAACAAAAAAAGATTGTTTTTTCCTCGATTGATTCCTGATGCTATAACTTACGTAATTGATTTGGCAGCTAATGGTTCCCGCTTTTGATATTGTTCACATTTATTTTCCAAATAGCACCACAATTTGCATTAATTGCACAAATAGCAGCACTTACTATTATTAAAAAGGTTCCCAGCTAAATGAATCCTTTACTCTCCATCATTTTGGCACAATTTGGGGCCGTAAATACTCCTAAAATGGACAGTTTAAATGCACCTTATAGCTTTTCTTGTTACTGTTCTTGATGTAGCTGCACAACATAAGCATTAACAGCAAGCACAAAAAGAATACAGATGTTGAAAAATAAGGTTGGTTTGCGTGTTACAGCATGAAATGGGTCACATTAGAAATTAATCAACAAAACAACTGATGTGCAGGATTACAGAGTTAACCTAAAATAGACTTTAATTTATGCTTAAGTGTGCATTTAAAACACCATCCATTTTATTGCATATTGAAGAGAAAGTGCGGGTTGTGTAAGCCTTGATAGTAAGTGTTTTTTACAATATATACAAAAGTATTAAAACTATTCAAAGTTGAACTGTGCTTTCTAGGAAATGTGTATGTATTTACAGCTTAGTATGAATGTCATTATTTTAGGCTAACTTTAAAATCAAAACGTATGTGTATTTCATCCTAAAAAAAAATGGGTTATTTCAGTCCACGACAGTTTATGAGACGCTGCTGTACACAATTGGCTGCTGCATTTCACCCACAATTATACAGTCACTTCAGTTTACAGTATATTGTGTGAAGTGCTTTGAGAGGTCTAGAAGACTTGCATTGCGCTATATCAAATACAAGGATTATTATCATAACAAAATGCACTTTACAATATGTTCTGTGAAGTGCTTTGAGACATCTCGAAGATGTTAGAATTCGCATTAGCAAAAGCAAGAATTATTAAATTATGTGCTCTAATTTAAAGAGCTGCAAGGGAGTATTGCAGTGAGACATGTTCCAAAATAAATAGAAAAATGTTGAATTAGATTTTTTAAAAATGTTTATGATAAAAATAAAAACCAAGGGATATCAAGTCAGTTGTGGAGTAAACAAATAAGCCTGGTTGAATTTGTTCCAAATGTAAGAATTATTATTTTAAAAGTGCAAGTATATGGTAGTGGGGAAATGTAGTTAAATTAATAATAATCCATCCAAAAAAAACCACCACAATAATAATATTGGTCATTTAAATCTATGACTGTTTGTGGGGAAGCTGCTATGCGTAATTGGCTGCCGTATTTCGCCCACAAAATATATACAGTCAATTTACTTTACAGTATATTCTGTGCAGTGCTTTGAGACTTCGATAAGATGTGAAAAGCTCTATATCAAATACAAGGATTATTATAATTATTATTAAATTAGATGCTGGGTATTTCGACGGAACAGTTGATAGCAGTTAATATTGAGCTGCTCCCATCAAATACAAGTATTGTTTATAAATCTCTAAAGTTAAAACAAAATCAAACAACAATAACATCAACTTGCCTTTATAGAACGCCCGATCGCGCAGTGTGTAATGTCCCAAAGCACGTGGGCACTTTTGAGGAGAGCTAGAAAGATTTTGGTGAAGCGGGAAAGGAGCTGTGCCCAATTCATCATATCACCAAGGAATTTGCACCGTGTCGAGGTCAGGGACTCGATGCCTGCAAGTCACCTGGACAGGGTCAGTTGCATCCTGGAATCCACGAGGAAATGAATCCAAAAACAAGACAAGGATCTGGTTAATTATCTTAGGAGCTCCATAAATGCTCGGATTGAGAGGGAGGATAGCAAATACCTTTCTGATATTCAACAGAGAGAGAGAGAGAGAGGGAGAGAGAGTGGGGGGAAACAATTAGAAACTAAAGTCTAATATTGTGGAGCTCAGTGATTAGAGCGCTCACCTTACAAGCGGGAGACCTGTGTTCGAATCCAGGAGGTTCAGGGCGAAACCTTGGGCAAGTTTCCTTACTCCACACACACACACGCCTGATAATAATCCATCCAAACAAACCACAATAATAAAAAATTGGTCGTTTCAATCCACGGCTGTTTGTGGGGACAGTGCTGTGCGCAATTGGCTGCCGCGTTTCGCCCACCAAATATAGTCAATTCACTTTGACTCACAAGTATATTCTGTGAAGCGCTTTGGGATGTCGATAAGATGTGAAATGCGCTATATCAAATGCAAGGATTATTATTATTCATCTGCATAGAAAAGTAACTGTAAGGAGGAGTGATCATAGAATTGGAAGTAATAGATCCTGAGCTGTGAATTTACCAGATTTGGTTTTGAAGTTATAAACTAACTAAGGTTATTGATGTGCAAACAATTTCAGAAGGAATTTCCTAAAACTCCGCACGAGGCTTGTGATGGATCGTGTTTAAAGGCTGCCCAGGTTAAATAGCAAATCTGATGGCTGGCAGGGCTCTTCTGCTGTAACTTTACAGGTGACACTAAGTGATCCCATGATAATAATAATAATCCTTGCATTTGATATAGCGCTTTTCACATCTTATCGATGTCTCAAAGCGCTTCACAGAATATACTGTAGTGAACTGACAGTATATTTGTGGGCGAACGCAGCAGCCAATTGTGCACAGCAGCGTCCCCACAAACAGTCGTGAATCGAAATGACCAATTTTTATTACTGTTTTTTTGGACGTATTATTATTATTAGGCGTTTGTGTGGAGTAAGGAAACTTGCTCAAGGTTTCGCCCTGATCGATGAACATAGCAGAGGTTATTTCTCAGGTATTATTAATACAATTGGCTGACGTATTTTTCCCACAAATATACAGTCAATTTACTTTTATTGTTATGGTAGCAGTTTAATTGAGTGAGCCATGGAGTAGTGACTATATGTCACGTTATATATATATATTATACAGTATAATGGAATAGGAAATGTATGCAGGAAGGAAAATCAGAATTAAAGTGGAACATTTGATCATTTAGCACGCTCAACTATTATATCAGTTGAATTAAACATCAATTGAATATGTGTTCGAAACAAAAGCATGGAAAAGGATTTGACAGTTCATTTCCATCCCACATCTTGATTTTTTAAAAAAAAATTAAAATAAATATATTGCATTGACTTGTGTTTGTGCTTTTCTGTTTACTGCAGGCCCTGTATGAAAACATGTTGGTAGAGCTACCGTTTGCGAGCTTCTTTCTCTCCAAGCTACTGGGCACAAGCGCGGATGTTGACATTCATCACCTTGCCTCATTAGATCCCGAAATGTACAAGAACCTGCTTTTCTTAAAGAGCTACGAAGGCGACGTTGAGGAACTCGGACTGAATTTCACAGTGGTCAACAATGAGCTTGGAGAGGCACAGGTCAGTCTACATTCAACCACCCCCCCCTCCCACCCACCACCCACGTGTTAATCAGTAACTCCATGATCTGCTTGTACAACAGATTAAACAGATAGAGCATGCTTACGGCAGTGATCTTTGCGCAATTCTCAGATGGAGATAGCGTTTTATTAACCACCTCAACAGCATTAGGTGTGAACGAAAGTTTGTAAGGCTGTTCTGGGGGCAACTGTGTACAAAACAGCTGACAAACGATGTCTCAATTATTCTTCTAGTTTTTATCTAACACTTATATCCTTTTTCACAATCATAAAGCCTGATACTTTGAACTGCAGATGTTTTATTTAAGGTTGGGACTAACTTAACTCAGCTTAGTTGTAGGCATTTTATTACCGTGCTGTTCTGTTTGCAGAGCTTCTCGTGTTATTAACTTCTCTTTAAATATGTTTTATGAAGTCATTTTGAGTCATATTTGACTTAAAATATGAATCTCTGAATAATATTTGCGCACTCGTGTGCATCGATCTGAAGTCTGTGAATGTGAAACTGAGATAAAGCAGATTTCAGTAATCGAGATATTCACAAACGCGGAACAAACAAAAGAATTCAACCCCAGTTTAGTGTTTAGTCTATTACTCTGTACTATGATTAAAAAAAACAAGAAAGCTGATTATTGTCGCCTCAAGGAGATTTCAAATGTAAACAATTGTCTTTAAGTAAACTGTTGAACTTTTTATTTTATTATATACTTAAATACTATACTTAAATATTGTGGAGTCCTGTAGCTCACTGATGAGAGCATTCGCCTTACAAACGTGAGACCTGTGTTTCGAATCCAGGCAGGTCAGGGCAAAACCTTCGGCAAGTTTCCTTACTCCACACGCCTAACAATAATCCTTCCCCAAAAAACCTTAATAAATTGGTCATATCAATCCATGACTGTTTGTGGGAATGCTGCTGTGCGCAATTGGTTGCTCAATCAGCCAATCAAATCAAAACTCACATTTATATAGCGCCTTTCACATCGAGAGGACGTCCCACGGTGCTGTGTTTCGCCCACAAATATACAGTCAATTCACTTTACAGTATATTGTGTGAAGCGCTTTGATGTGTCTAGAAGACGTGAAAAGCACTATATCAAATGCAAGGATTATTATTATTTACAACCCTTTAAATATTTTTGTTTAGCAATGCACTCAAGTTGGTGGTGAAAATGATCTGATTAACTAATGCGAGTAGTGTTTGTGGTGTTTACAATGCAATTTCCACGTATAGTGTGCAGAGCTGCCAACCAGTACATTTTTGCCATATTTAGTACGGTAAATTGAAGTAAATACGGCAGTATGATTTTTCTTGGTCAAATACGTTTTTTGGAAAATCCGAATTTTGGAAATTCCATGCTCTGTCTGTCTCTCCTTCTCTCTGTCTCTCTCTTTCTCAGTCTCTCTCTCTCTGTCTCAGTCTCCCACTGTCTCTCTCTCTCTCTCTCTCTGTGGGTCTCTTTCTCTCTCTCTGTCTCTCTCGTGTCTCTTTCCCTCTCTCTGTCTGTCTCGGTCGCGCGCTCTCTCACTTTTTCTCTCTCTCTCTGTGTCTCTCTCTCTTTCTGTGTGTCTCTCTCTCTCTCTCTCTGTTTGAGTCTCTGGCTGTTACAATCTCACTCACAGTCTCTCTCTCTCACTCTCTCTCTCTCTCTCTCTCAGTCTCTTTCTCTTTAACTCTCTCTCCTTTCCTTTAATAGCAGTGCTACCTACCTTATGCCGTCGCTGGTACACTGTAAATGTTAGCGCAAGGCATTACTGGGAACGATTTTTTTCATATATGGAAACACAGTATGGGCCTCCCGCTTAATGCAATTTTTGCTTAACGAGGGGTTTTGAAGTCCCATTTTACTTGGCATCTTTTCGCGCTGTAATTTTTTCATTAAGTCCGGTAGGTTCTGGGGAAAATACTTTTTTTTACTACAAAATACTGCTTTTAACTTTCAGGAATTTTTTTTGTTAAAAAAGGTTGGCAGCTCTGAGTGTGCCTTTCATGTCGGGTGGTGTCTCAGATCAGCGGGTGGAGTGTGAGGAGGTGGGAAATGTGATGGTCAAAGACTTGTGTTTTTGGAGACAAACCTTTGGAAAAAAAACACAATAATAAAAATTGGTCATTTCAATCCACAACTGTTTCTGGGGACACTGCTGTGCGCAATTGGCGTTTCGCCCATTGCGCACAGCAGTGTCCCCACAAACTTTACAATATATTCTGTGAAGCATTTTGAGATGTCGATAAGATGTGAGAAGCGCTATATCAAATGCAAGGATTAGTTTTATTATTATTATAACAGAGGCAGGGAGGCAATTAAGAAAACAGATTAGGACTTCAGAATTTGGGTAGGTGTGACATTGACCTCAATCATTCAGAATTTATGATGCAAATGTATTCTTTGACTTGATATTTGTTCATGGCCTGATCACTAATTGACCAAAAAAATGCAATTATAAGTGACTTTCTTAAAACTATTATCAAGATCTTGTCAATTTCACTGAAAAACTCGGGGATTGTATAATACATTTTGAATTTGCATATTTTGTGGAAACTTTCTTTTTGCCTTGGCCAAATCCTGCTGGAAGTTGCAAAGGATTATTTTTTAAAAAGTTTTAAAAACGATTTATCAAAAGAACAAATCTATCTCGAGAGATTCCTGTTTGACCACATTTTTGGTTATTTTCTCTCCCCCCCCACCACCCTACCACCACCACACATACACACTTGATTCCCACCCGCAGTTTGGGGGCCAAACCAGGATTGTTCAGGGCGTTGGGATATCCTCCTGATGTGAAAGACGTTGTATGAATCTAACATTTTATTGTATTTTTATCATTGTTGTACAACAATAACATTATATAGCACCCTTCACGCAATACTTAACAGCAGTGTAATTTAATGGTGTGTGTGTGTGTATATATATATATATAGTAAAAGCCTGTTTATCTGGCACCCTCGGAACCTGGCCAATGCCAATTAAAGCGCCTGCTAGATATTCGGCCGAAAACGCAAGCAAATAAATTTATTAAAAATTTCAATGCATTTTTCCGAATAAATTCCAGCTAATCGAATGCTGATTTTTTTGGGCGATTCTGGTTAAATGGAAGTTGCGGTTGATCGGGTGCCAGATAAACAGGCTGTTACTGTACGTATATATATATATATATATATATATACACACACATACACGTGGTACATTTATATAGCACCTTTCACGTCAGGAGGACATCCCAAGGCGCTGGACAGATTGTTTCTGAACTATAGAAATGATCTTGGCCTGGATATAGCAAGCACAATTTCCAAATTTGCAGATGATACTAAACTAGGAAAAGTAGTAAATGGTGAGGAGGATAGCACCAGACTCCAAGAGGACTTAGACCTAGATTGGTAAAATTGGCAGACACATGGCAGATGAGGTTTAATATGGAGTATAAATTAGATGGTACAAGTTTAAAGGGGTAAATTAACTGAGAGACCTGGGGGTCCATATAAGCAAATCTCTGAAGATGGCAGGACAGGATAAAGCTGTTAAAAAAACATGGGTTACAAGGAATTATAAATAGGGGCATGGAATACAAAAGTCAGGAGGTTATAATGAATATTTATAAAATGCTGGTTAGGCCTCAGTTGGAGTAGTTAGTTCAGTTCTGGACACCACACTTTAGGAAAGATGTTAAGGCATTTGAGAGGGTGCAGAGGAGATTTACCAGGAATGAAGAGTCTTAGGTGTAATAATAATAAGAATAATAATCCTTGCATTTGATATAGCGCTTTTCATGTCTTCTAGATGTCTCTTCAATGATCCCATCGGCAACTCCTGATCCCTCCCACCCCCACCTCCCATCCCTAGCCTGGGTCTGACACGTGACGTGAAAGGCACTATACGAGTGTCATTTGGTGCTGTTATTGTCTCAAAGCGCTTCACAGAATATACAGTAAAGTGAATTGACTGTATATTTGTGGCCGATAAACGAGGCAGCCAATTGCGCACAGCAGTGATCCACAAACAGTCATGGATTGAGTGACCAGATTATTATATTTTTTCCAAAGAATTATTACCCCCTGTGAAAATGAGGTGTGTGTGTATGCAGTAAGGAAACATGCCCAACATTTTGCCCTGCCTGGGAATCTCAAGTCTCACTATACGAGTTGAGTTTGCGGGTGACACGGAAATAGGGAGTGTGTGGCTAAGGACATTTTTTTTTCCTGACTGAAACTGCGTGTGTGTGTTTGTGCGTTCTTTCAGGTGGTGGAATTAAAGGCAGGTGGGAAGGATATTCCGGTGACCAGTGCTAACAGGATAGCATACATCCATCTTGTAGCAGACTACAGGCTCAACAAACAGATCCGACCACACTGCCTCGCCTTCAGGCAGGGTGTAGCTAATGTTGTCAACTTGGAGTGGCTGAGGATGTTTGACCAACAAGAACTGCAGGTAAAACAGTTTGGGTGAGATTCCCGTGTCATGTGTGTAAATACTGTCGTTGCCCCCCATCATGATCCCGTGCCACAACGCGGAAGATGTTTTTTTTCTATCAGGAGGGAAGACGCTACCTTTCTTTCTCTTCTCTCGCACTATGTCTCGTCTCTCCAGCCTGACCTCTCTCCCTTGCCCTGTCTTCCCCCTTTCAACATGTTGCTATTTAATACAAATCCTGCCTCAAGACCCTCCTCTTCGATGGTCCCATCGGTGACCCCAAATCCTCTCCTTTCCCTCCCTCCACCCTCCCCGTCCCCGACCCTGGCTCGGGTCTGAAACAATGACTGTCCAGTAGGGAACGGCGATATATCGATATATCGCTAAAACCCGATATGATTTTCATATCGATATGCCGATATAGACATTTTAAAAATATCGATATATCGAAAAAACGATATATCGAGGTAAAACAATCGGGATGCGAGCACAATCAACTACAAGACCCAGAATGCTCATCTCTATACACAATGCACAGACCGAGGTGCAAAGCCACCATCTTGTATTCATAGTCCTCGAATACAATATACAGGTATGCAAGGGGTGGGGGGAGAGAGACGGCTGTGGGTGGGGGGGGTGAGGGGGAGAGAGACTGCTGGGGGGGTGAGGGGGAGAGAGACGGCTGGCGGGGGGGGTGAGGGGGAGATAGACGGCTGAGAGGGGGAGAGAGACGGCTGAGGGGGGGAGAGGGGGAGAGAGACGGCTGGGGGGGGAGAGGAGAGGGGGAGAGACGGCTGGGGGGGGGAGGAGAGGGGGAGAGAGATGGCTGGGGGGAGGAGGAGAGGGGGAGAGAGACGGCTGGGGAGAGGGGGAGAGAGACGGCTGGGGGGAGGGGGGAGAGAGACGGCTGGGGGGAGGGGGAGATAGACGGCTGGGGGGGAGAGGGGGAGAGAGATGGCTGAGGGGGAGAGAGACGGCTGTGGGGGGGGAGGGGGGGAGAGAGACGGCTGGGGGGAGCGGGAGAGAGACGGCTGGGGGGAGGGGGAGAGAGACGGCTGGAGGGACGGGGAGGAGAGGGGGAGAGAGACGGCTGGAGGGAGGGGGAGAGAGACGGCGGGGGGGAGGGGGAGGAGAGGGGGAGAGAGACGGCTGGAGGGAGAGGGAGAGAGACGGCTGGGGGGGCAGGGAGAGAGAGACGGCTGGGGGGGAGGGAGAGAGAGACGGCTGGGGGGGGAGGGAGAGAGAGACGGTGGGGGTGGGGGGGGGGGAGGGAGAAAGAGATGGCTGGGGGGGTGGTGGGGGAGAGAGACGATGGGGGTGGGGGGTGCGAGAGAGGGACGGCGGCGGGGGGGGAGAGACGGGGTGGATGTGATAATATACAGATAGATAGAGATGGGGGGGGATGTGAGAGAGGAGAGAGGGAGAGAGACATAGAGAGACACAGACAGAAAAACACAGAGATGGAGAGAGTGAGAGACACAGAGAGAGAAAGATATTTACCTCCTGAGAAGATAGGCCCCGAATGCGCGCGCACCCGGAACGCGTGTGCATCCGAAATGCGCGCGCACCCGGAATGCGTGCGCACTCCGATGCGCGCGCATGCGCAGTACGAAAAAACGGAAAATATCGATATTTCGGTATATCTCGATATGAGCCAACCGATATGGATATATCGGGAAATTCCCATATCGCCGTTCCCTACTGTCCAGCACCTTGGGACGTCCTCTTAACATGAAAGGACGCTATACAAGTGTCATTTTGTTGTTGTTGCGTTGTTAATAACCTGAAGAATTTCTTAGCGATATTTATTATACAGCTGTTAGAAACATCAGTTTGTTTTTAAAAAACTCTTTAATTCCTTTTCCCTCTGGTCAGGTTTTGATTTCTGGAGCACAGATTCCAATTAATCTCGATGATCTCAAAAACTTCACAAACTACTCGGGTAAGTTTGCATGTTAACCTCAGGATGTGAATTTATTTTAATTGGATGATCATTTTATTTTGTTATGTTGCTTTTAAGCAATTCTGTGCATACGGTAATTAACACCATCTTAAAAAAAACGTTCTTTATTTAATGGGATTAAATGGAGCTCCTGTAGCTCAGTGGTTAGAGTACTCGCCTTACAAGCATGAGACCTGTGTTCAAATCCAGGCAGGTCAAGGCGAAACCCTGGGCAAGTTTCCTTACTCCACACACACGCTTAATAATAATCTGACCCACCCCCCCAAAAAAAAACCTATAATAAATTGGTAAATTTCAATCCACGACTGTTTGTGGGGACGCTGCTGTACGCAAATGGCTGCCGTGTTTCTCCCACAAATATATACAGTCAATTCACTTCACAATATATTCTGTGAAGCGCTTTGAGACGCCTAGAAGACCTGAAAAGCGCTGTAGCAAATGCAAGGGTTATTATTATTATTATTATGTTTTGCCGACTAGATACAATCACAAAGCATTGAAAGAAATGAAAATAAATCAAACTAGATCTAAAATCCACATTGCTTACTACTGGAACTGTGTCTGAATAGTAAAATCAGGAGCAGAAACCCTACTTGATCTTGCAGTCCCAAGGGCAGCAATAATTATTAGTTGTTTTCGATTGGTTTATGTAAATTTATGCTCTAAATTTTGCCGCAAATGAACTCCGGGGTGTGGGAAAAGATAATTGTTATTAGCAAAACTGTACGTGAAAGGCGCTCCACAAATGTAATTCTGTCGTCCTCGCCGTCTTACACAGCCCAAAGGCCAACACCTCAGCAAAGCTTCAACTAAAGCCTGCGAGCAAGTAAATCAGCCGCGCTTTATTTCAGCAGATTGAAGTATAATAAACACCCACAAGGTTGAGGTACTGTTTAATTAATGTGCGTAATATAAGCTTGTGGTTACAGATCAGTTGTCAGGAAGTTACCATAATTCCTGATTAATAAGTAGATGTGTTGTGCCAGTGCTGTATCTAGGAAGAGGACTTAATTTGATAGTCCATCTGATTTATTTGTATTTATTTTGGCTTCATAATTGTCTTTGTGTTTGTTCAAGTCATTGTTAAGGAATAAGGGACCTTCAGAGTGATTTATGTTCATGGATTAAGTGTCAGGGTTAAAATAACTATCCCCACCATTTTGAAATGCTTTTTTTATGGCACTTTTAAGAAGGTTTTATTCGTTGGCTAGCTGTGAAGTCCTGATCTTATGTTTGCAGCAGACTTTTCAGTCTTAAATCTTCAATGTGTCACTCCTCTAGAAAGAGAAGAAAAAGTATTTAATGGCCTAATTTTGCTGGTTATGTTCATATTTAAATTTGCGGAAATGAGAATCTTTTGAGTGCAGCTACTCTTAACTGCATGTTCACTATAATTTACGATCGCTGCAAGAACAAATTACATTTGTGTTGTGTATTTTCTTAATACAGTATTGATAATCCTCCTTGCATCTGATACATCACCTCGTCATGGCGTCGAGACATCTCAAAGCGCTTCACAGCGTTCACTGTAGTGACAATTTTTGTGGACAGAATACGGCAGCCAACTGCACACAGCAGTGATCCACAAAAAGTTGTGGGGCTTAAAGTATTTCAATTGAACCATTTAACATTATGAGCCAATATATCAGTATTAAAATATTTCTTGAAGTTTATTAGTAACCGGCCGATTGGCTTCAATGCTTTGTTTTATTGTATACGGTTGTGAAAAAGGTACCGATTATATATTTTTTGCCTCTCTCTCTCTTCTTTAGGAGGCTATTCAGCAGACCATGTCGTCATTAAAATATTCTGGGACGTGGTGGAGAGTTTCACCAGTGATGAAAAGCGCAAGTTGCTGAAGTTTGTGACTAGTTGTTCTCGACCTCCGCTGCTGGGATTTAAGGTAGGGATTTAAGATAAACTAAGCGTTGTGTGGTTATAGTTTAGAATGTTCCTATACATTTTAACACATGAATATACAATTTACTTAATCAGATCCTTGTATTCTTTGGATCTATATATGAACCCCCCCCCCACCCACCCCCCCACACACCCACCCACACAACCACCCCATCCCCTCCCCCCCCCACACACGTACAGATTTACTCTAATTAGGAAAAATAAACATGTAGTGACTGTGTATGTGGAATCCTGTAGCTCAGTGGGTAGAGCACTCGCCTTACAAGCGTGAGACCTGTGTTTCGAAACCAGGCAGGTCAGTGCGAAACCTTGGGCAAATTTCCTTACTGCACATACACACATAATAATCCATCCCCCAAAAAATAATAAAATTGGTCAGTTCAATCCAAGACTGTTTGTGGGGTCGTGCTGCGCACAATTGGCTGTCCCGTTTCACCCACAAATATACAGTCAATTCACTTTACAGTATATTCTATGAAGCGCTTTGAGACACAGTCTAGAAGATGTGAAAAGCGCTATATCAAATGCAAGGATTATGATTATTATTATGAATAGCAGACTCTCACCATGAGCTAAGACTGGATGCAGGAGGTAAGTCTGGGAGGTAATGATCTGATTAGTTTTTAATTGTTCAATGCCGTCGATACCGATTTGATAATTCATCCAGGATTAGCTGTGCTGATCCCAAGACAAAAAAAAACTCCAGACAAGCTGTGTCTGGCTCCCTCTGGTGTATCGGACCGGTGTATTGAGAACAGCAAATCAGAAAGGCCTGTGCTCAATTTGCTGATGTGTTTAGTCACACTCTTTGGGGAAGGAGCAGGGGCGGGGGGAGAAATGTACTCATTTTACAAACTAATATTGGCTTAGTTTGACACAACTAATATAGTTAAAACCTCTCAAAGTGCTGCCAGAGTTTCAGTGATGTGTAGTGACTGTGACGTTCTCTTGACATGAAAGGCGCTATATACAAGTGTAATTTTGTTGTTGTATTTCTAATCTTGATGCAGTGTGATGTGGTAGTCATATTTTTCACAGATTTATAATAATATATAATAATAATCCTTACAGTTGATATAGCACTTTTCACGTCTTCTAGACGTCTCAAAGCACTTCACAGAATATACTGTAAAGTGAATTGACTGTATGTTTGTGGGCAAAACGCTGCAGCCAATTGCGCACAGCAGCGTCCCCACAAACAGTCATGGATTGGAATGAACACTTTGTTATAGGTAGTTTTTTTGACGGATTATTATTAGGTGTGTGTGTGTGGGGGGAGGTGGATGTGTGTGTGAGAGCGAGAGAGAGAGGAAATTTGTCCAAGGTTTCGCCCTGACTGCCTGGATTTGAAACACAGCTCTCACCCTTGTAAGCTAAGTACTCTAACCACTGAGCTATAGGAGCTCTACTCTTCCTTAAATTTGATATAGTTCAGTAAAGCCTTCAATTAAAACACGTTCGTTATAAAAGGGTTAGAATATAAGAGTAGGGAAGACTTGCTTCAACTGTATAGGGCCCCGGTGAGACCGTACCGGGATAAGGCGGGGGCAGGTGGAGTTAGAATAGATCAGCCATCATCTTATTGAATGGCGGGGCAGCTCGAGGGGCTGAATGGCCTACTCCTGCTCCTAATTCTTATGTTCTTATATTCTATGTTCAATCGCGATATACAGTAATGTGACAGAATTACAAAGGCTTGGGAAGAGCAACTCAACCAGAAGATAAGGATAATTAGTCATCTTTTATCTGGTAGTTATTTGTCAAATGATTATTAATACCTGATATTTATTCTTCTTGTATTAAGTGATTACTAACTGGTAACTTGGGCAGTTCTATTGATCGGTAGGTATTAACAGCAAGGCTTATACTAACAGTGCCACAGCCGGCAAGATATTCCTTTATTTACAGAATCAGTTTGAAGTTTATATTATGGAAGCAATTTTATGATACATGAAAATAAAATTAGGAAGGTGTCTAAAACATCAAATTGTAAAAAAAAAAACACAATTAAAATTCAGATAACAAGTCGGACAATGTTCTTCAAATTTCCTCGATATAAACAGAAGGATTCTGTTGACTCCTGAGTCAAACACAATTTCCTGGAGTTAAATCTACTAATTTAGATTAAGTGAAAGTTCTCACTTCACCTGGATGAAAAGGTACAAAATGTGTGGGATGGTCTAGAGAATTCATCTGTCAAATGAGATTCCCCCTCTTTTGATCTTCCAGTCTAAGCCAGTGAAATAGCAATATCTCCAATCATCACGTAGGAAAATACATCTTTGTTCAACCCTAGCTACTGTTCTGCTGTTTAATACAAACTCTGCTTATCATACGTTTGTGGAGCTCCTGTAGCTCATGGTTAGAGTACTTGCCTTACAACCGTGAGACCTGTGTTTGAATCCAGGCAGATCAGGGTGAAAAGTTGGGCAAGTTTCCTTACTCACACACGCGCCTGATAATACTCCCTCAAAAAAACAATAATTAAAAAAAATTGGTCATCTCAATCAACGACTGTTTGTGGGAGACGCTGCTGTGCACAATTGGCTGCTGCGTTTTGCCCACAAATATACAGTCAATTTACTTTACAGTATATTCTGTGAAACGTTTTGAGACGTCTAGAAGACTTAAAAAGTGCTACATCAAATGCAAGCATTAGTATTATTATAATCCCCTCTTAAGGGACACAAGTCAACTTTACCTTTGTTCATTTCCTCAAAATACTTTTTTTTTTTTTCTTACTGCCTTTCCAGAGATCATTTAGTCACTAGGTCTTCAAGAGAGAAAAGTGAACATTTTGGCTCATTTTTCTCCTTGAACTCTGATCTTAATTATCTTGGCAAACAGCCTCCCTCGATTGATCCATCCTGTTCTTCCTTGTTTAATTGCTCCAAGGCATTATTTCATCACTTTGCTCGCAAGTCTAACCTTCAATGGCTCCACTTTTAATCCTCCTTTGTTATTGATCTCCTGGTCGCCACTATCGCCCGGAAATTCAAGTGTGATTCTCAAATAATAATAATCCTTACATTTTTCACTTTACAAGTGTGAGACCTGTGTTTGAATCCAGGGCAAAACCATGGGCAAGTTTCCTTAGTCCACACACACACGCTAATAATAATCCATCCCCAAAAAACCACAATAATAAAATCGTTCATTTCAATCTACGAATGTTTGTGGGGATGCTGCTGTGCGCAATTGTGAGTTTCTCACACGTATGTACAGACAGTTCACTTTACATTATGTTCTGTGAAGCGCTTTGAGATGACGATAAGATGTGAAAAGCGCAATATCAAATGCAATAATTATTATATAATAATTATTTATATAATAATAATCCTTGCATTTCATATAGCGCTTTTTCACATCTTCTAGATGCCAATTGTGCACAGAGTGTCCCCACAAACAGTCATGGATTGAAATGACCAATTTTATTATTGTGGGTTTTTTGGGGAGGAGGGATTATTATTAGGCATGTGTGTAGAGTAAGGAAACTTGCCCAATGTTTCGCCCTGTCCTACCTGGATTCGAACACATATTCACACTTGCTCTAACCTCTGAGCTACAAGAGCTCCACAATTGAGACTAAAGGAGACTGAATTACCTCAAAGGCCTTTTTTTTTTTACAGATCATAGAATATCTTTTCAGAATAGGCAAGGGAAGAATTTTCAGGAAAATATTTCAATCATAAAACTGCTTTGCGTTGTCGGTGCCATTGCTTTGTAATGAATGCAAGTTATCAGGATTCCCTCCACAAAATATCTGAAACCACAAGTTTCACCTGAACGCCTAAAAAGATGATGTATTTGAGACTGGCGTTCCAATACTCTGCAATTTCCCCCCATCCTTCAAAACTAACGTAACTGCTTCCCTGATGGCGCCTTAATAATTCTTGTAAAAGGATCATAAAATTCTTATGTAAAATTAAATGATACTTTGCAGAAATTTGCATTAACTGCAGTTGGCAAGAGGGTAATAGCAATTTATTCAGTCATCTTAAAAGTACAACAGAGATTCAGCAAATTAAGACTGGTAAAGTGACTCCTTGAACCTTTTCTGGAATAACCCATCTCCCTGCCTATTAACTTATTAAACCATCATTGCTTGCAGGATGCAGGATTTGGGAACAAATGATTTTTCGGAAAAGGTTTCAATCATCCTCTAAAATGGATTAGCGTTGACAGTGCTATTTCTTTTCTAATGAATTTTCGGACATTTATTGCACTTAATTAAAGATAAGGCAGCATTAGTACAGGGCAAAGTCAAAGTGCAGCCTGCGAGCGGAATGCTTATCAAGCAATGAAAACCGCCGGTGAAAATAAGTGCAAAGTCGTGACAGCTAAAAATGGACGGGGCTTAAGAAGCTTTATGCGCTTGGCAGATTGCGTTCTGATTCACATTACATTACTATGGGCACTTCAGTCTCTTTAATGCAGGTATAAATCTGTCCACTTATTATATTACGCACGTCTACGGAGCTCTGCCTTCCTGATACAGTATTATTCTTTAGAAGATTCTAACCGGTCTTGAAGGGGTTTGGGTTAATTCACCGGCGGGTTGCGTTCCTTGGGATCGGCCTTGATTTCCATTACAATTTAGCTGTACAGTTCCTCTTGTGTTCACCGAGAGACCATCGATTCTGGTATGAATGATGCATTAACGGAAAAAGAGGCCACACACATCAGTGTAAGGCCGTGACCAAATAGAGACGTACTCGGAAAATGCCAATTGAAATTGCATCAAATACTTTTTGTCTGGAGCTCCTGTGGTTAGTTAGAGCACTCGCCTTTACAAGCCAGAAACCTGAGTACGATTCCCAGCAGGTCAGGGCCAAACCTTGGGCAAGTTTCCTTACTCCACACACATACACACATACGCCTAATAATAATCCCTCAAAAAAAAGAATAATAAACTAGTAATTTCAACCCACGACTGTTTGCGGGGATGCTGCTGTGCGCAATTGGCTGCCGCGTTTCACCCACAAATATATATACAGTCAATTCACTTGGGCTTTTCACATCTTCTAGACATCTCAGTGCGCTTCACAGAATATACTGTAAAGTGAATATACGTTGTGTGTGGGCGATGTATATATGTGGTAACATGATAAATGTGTAGATTTCAGTGATTTGCGAATTATAATGTTATTGAGGTTAAACATCTGACCCGATCCCCCCTCTTTTTGATTTGTCCTTAGGAGCTCTATCCTGCCTTCTGCATACAAAACGGAGGGACAGACTTGGAGCGGTTGCCCACGGCTAGTACTTGTATGAATCTACTGAAGCTTCCAGAGTTTTACGATGAAAATCTGATGAGGAGCAAGCTGCTTTACGCAATCGAGTCGGCAGCCGGCTTTGAGCTAAGCTGAAGTCAAAACAAGTGGTTGGAACTTGTAAGAATATCAGTGTCCTTTATATACACACACACACACACACACACACACGCGCGCACACACATGCGTGCACACACACACCAACAACAATCAAAGAGTTCTCAAAGAGAATGGTGGTAAATGGAAACTTGATTTGGGCGAACGTGTCTGTAAATGAAGTGCACTGTAAAGATGAGGCTTTTTAATCAACCTGTCTGTAGCTCAGAAGACTATTAGGATTGTATGGAATTTACAGAGATGGATGGATGGATGTACTGTGTAGAAATGAATTGGGAGAGAGAGAGAGAGAGAGAGAGACACCACACTGGGTGCAAGTCTCAACCGTGACGTGGCGAGACAGACCGATTTTGTAATGTTAACAACACACACACAAAACAAAGTATAAACCCGTACTCTGCGACGTTAACCAAAGATGCAGCAAGTCTTAAAACGCCGTGTGTGTAAGTTTATTATTTTTTTAGGAAGAACGGAAAGGGCAAACAAGGAAGCCGTAATAATGGAAGGTATTTGCGTTCGAAGCAGGTCTCCTGACCCGAAGCCTATTTTACAAAGGAAATACGCGGCTTAATATATAAGTTCTTTTTTAAGAAGAAGGTTCAGTTGGTTTCTGGCGCTTGACGTGGTGAGGTTTAGAGGGGTGTGGGGGGGACGGACATAAAGGTGCTGGATGATTGCTGCGTTTTACATTTATTAAAAGTTGCACATGGCTTACGGTCTTTAGTATTTGAATTGCACTTGTGTGGAGTTCTGAAACCCGCCCCCCAAAAATAAACAATTTCGATTTGCAACGAGCCTTGTCAGGTGTGTGACTTTACTCCAGTTACGTGATCCTTCTGCAAAAATTTGTGTGAATTTTTGAGGGGAGTGAGGGACGGACGGAGGGAAGGGTCTTGGAGTGGGGGGAGATGGGAGGGGAGGGGAGGGGGCGGCGCAGGAAGCATTACGTCAGTAAGATGTGTGGATGAGAAACTGTCTTCTAATTCTTTCCATCGGTCCATCGAAAACTGTTCAGCTTGCTCCTCAAATCGTGCTGTTTAGGGTAAACATTTTAAGACCAGAAGTTGCTCAACGATTTCTGTAAACAGAGATGTGAATACGTATACTTTTTTTTCTCCCACCCCCCCCCCCCTCCCTACACCTGTGAATACTATGTTTTTGCTCTGTATTTGTACAGTATTTTTTCTTCCCCCCCCACCCCTGTGTATTAAATTTCTGTGCTACCAGAACAGTCCTTGCTGTTAAATGAGCGTTATAAAATTAACAGCTTATTAAAAATGAAATTTGAATAATGTCACAGTGTAAGTTCCTATGTGTTTGCATGGATGGCCTTGAAGACGTAAGGGGGAATTGATGCGAAGTAATTATGTTTTTTACGAAAGTAAAGGAGTAACGATTTAAGTCTTGAATATACTCTTTAATTGAACAATGCCTCGCCTTACTTACAAACGTGTTCAAATCCAAGCAGGTTAGGGCGAAACCTTGATCAAGTTTTCTTACTCCACACGCACACTCACACGCACACTCACACGCACACATCTAATAATAAATTGTCCCATAAAAAAACAACAATAATAATCCCTCAAAAAAATGGATAATTTCAATCCACGACTGTTTGTGGGGACACTGCTGTGTGTAATTGGCTGCCATGTTACCCACAAGTATACAGTCAATTCATTTTATAGTATATTCTGTGAAGCGCCTTAAAACGTCTAAAAAAAAACATGAAAAGCGCTATATCAAATGCAAGGATTATTATTAATATAAACTAGAAACAAATGATTGCTTGAAGGCTCAACATCCAGACATTCCTTGGAAATGTTGACGTTCTTATCAGTTCTGTATGATACCAAACAAAATGACATTTATAAAGTGCCTTTTATGTGGAGAGGACATCCTGAGGCGTTAGACAGCCTAGGATCGGGGAGAGTTGAGGTAGGACGTTGGCTGAAGGCACGGTCAAAGAGGAGGCTTCTTGAAGGAGGCATGGCAGGGAGGGAGTGACCCAAAGGGAATGTTGGATGGAGTTCCAGAGAATGGGGCAGAGAGGCTGAAAGCCAAGGTATAGTTTGGGATATGACATGTGCGTGCAACTGGCAGGATGGTGGAAGGCAAACTGGATAGACCTTCGTTCAGTTGGTCTTTCGCTGAACAATTTACATCAGCATTTCCATCAGGATTTTTCAGGAAAAATGATTAAGCAGCGGAGGACCGTTTTTATTGCGGGCAGATCAGAATTAGTTTGAGTTCATAGCTTAAGATGTAATAATAATCATCCTTGCATTTGATATAGTGCTTTTCACATCTGGGCTCCCTCTGCCTCCTCGTCCTCCTTGACCTGTCTGCTGCGTTCGACACAGTCGATCACACCATCCTCCTTCAACGTCTTTCCTCCCACCTCAACCTTCAAGGCACAGTCCTTGACTGGTTCCATTCTTATTTGACCCACCGTTTACATTTTGTTTCTTCCAAAGGCTTTTCTTCAAACCCCCGCACAGTTTCCCACGGCGTCCCTCAGGGCTCTGTCCTCGGTCCCCTTCTTTTCACCCTTTACACGCTCCCTCTGGGCGACGTCATCCGCAGACATGGGGTAAATTTCCACATGTATGCGGACGACACCCAGTTGTACCTTTCTGCCTCATCCCTCAACCCCCAGACGATCGATGTTCTGACTGCATGTCTGTCCGACATCGAGTCGTGGACGAGGAACAACTTTTTGCAATTGAGCGTGAATAAGACCGAGGCTCTCCTGATTGGCTCAAGCCAGCGCCTCCGCACATCGGGCGCTGCCAGCCTCAACATCCAAGGCTGTACTCTCCACCTCACAAAGCCAATCAGGAACCTCGGCATCATGTTCGATCAAAAACTTTCCTTCCTCCCCCACATCCGCGCCTTGACCGGCACCGCCTATTTCCATCTGCGCAACATTGCCAGGCTCCGCAACTATCTTACCCCTCGCGCTGCCGAAACACTCGTGCACGCGTACATCACCTCACGGCTGGACTACGGAAATTCTCTCCTCGTCAGCCTCCCCAGTTCCTCCATTCACAGGCTGCAGGTCATCCAAAACTCTGCAGCCCGTGTACTTTCCCGCACCCGCCTCCGTGACCACATAACCCCCACCCTCGCCCGTCTCCACTGGCTCCCCATCCTCCAGAGGATCGAGTTTAAGATCCTCGTCCTCACCTACAAGGCCTTACACGGCCTTGCCCCATCCTACTTAACCGATCTACTCTCCCCCTACTCGCCCACCCGGACCCTCCGTTCAACGGGACTTGGCCTGCTCCAAGCCCCCCGCCCGAACCGCCCCACCATCGGAGGCCAGGCCTTCAGCTTCTCCGCTCCCACCCTATGGAATGCCATCCCTCAATCCCTCCGTCTCGCCTCTTCCCTTTCCTCTTTCAAGGCCGGTTTGAAGACTTTCCTCTTCGATCGTGCCTTTTGTTCCACCCCGAACTCTTTTACCTCCCCTTCGTGTTTCACCCCTTCCCAAACACTCCCCTCCCAGCTCGGGTCACACGCCTCTTGTTTAGCGCCTTGGGACGTCCTCCCGACGTGAAAGGCGCTATATAAATGTAAATTGTTGTTGTTGTTGTTGGGCAAAACGCGGCAGCCAATTGTGCACAGCAGTGTCCCCACGAACAGACGTGGATTGAAAATGACCAATTTTTATTGCAGTATTGTGTTTTTTTTGAGGGATTATTATTAGCCGTGTGTGTGTGTGTGGAGTAACGAAACTTGTCCAAGGTTTCGCCCTAACCTGCCTGGATTCGAACCCAGGTCTACAAAAAAACTACAATAATAAAAATTGGTCATTTCAATCCACGAATGTGTGGAGACGCTGCTGTGCGAAATTGGCAGCTGTATTTAGTCCGAAAATATAGTCAATTCACTTTACAGTATATTCTGTGAAGCGCTTTGAGACATCTAGAAGACGTGAAAAGCTCTACATTATTATTCTGCAAATATATTTTGAATTCCCGTTGCAAGAACATCTAAAGCCATCTGAATTTGGGTCATTCTGATGTTCGAACATAATCTACTTGGCCACAGTAGGACTTTACAACGTGCTTTGACACCCAAGAATCCATCGTCAGTGACTTGGCTTTATAGTAATATCTCTTTGCTGCACCAACAGTGGAACAGGGAGTCCTGTAGCTCAGTGGTTAGAGCACACATCTTACAAGCGTGAGACCAGTGTTTCAAATCTAGCCAGGGCCAGGGCGAAACCTTGGGCAAGTTCCCTTACTCCACACACACACACATGCCTAATAATAATCCGTCCAAGAAAAACCTATATAAATTGGTCATTTCACTCCACGACCGTTTGTGGGGGACGCTGCTGTGCGCAATTGGCTGCTGCGTATCGCCCACAAATATATATAGTCAATTCGCTTTACAGTACAGTATATTCTGTGAAGCATTTTGAGAGTACAGTCTAGAAGACATGAAAAGCCACCATATCAAAATGCCGGGATTGTTATTATTATTTATTATTATTAAGGAAGATAAGGTATGATTTATATCCTGTTCCAATCAATGGGCCGTTGATGAGATGATTCTTCCTGGCGTCTATTGGTAATGCAACTCATCTGACCTGCCCTCCATAAATCTTCCCAAGGATTGCTTCCTCTTTGAGTCAGGAGTTGACAGCCTGATGTTAACTCACGTCTTCATTTTACTGCTTGAGTCCCTCCGGTTCTATTATTAACAATAATAATGAGAATAATAATAATCTGTTTGAAATACAACTTGTCCAAGGTTTCGCCCTGACCTGCCTGGAATCAAACCCAGGTCTCACACGCTTGCGAGGCGAGGGCTCTAACCAGTGAGGTCCGTGAACGTGGGGAGACCAGTGAGGGTTGAGATGGGGTCGGGCGGGTGAGGGTTATAGGAATGGGTTTATTAATAGATTCTATAGGCACAGAAAATAGGCTTAAAGAATACTTTCTTGTTACAATATCAGCTCTGTTTACAACGGCTGCAGTTTTCACCGACTTTATTGCGAAAGTCTCGGGGTGCTTTACGATATATTAACTAAACTATGTCTGCCCTCCAGTGGACTTGTGTGTTCAACGCCACAAAATAGAAGCCTATACAGTAATCTGGAAGGGTGTATTGTATATTGCACAAGAGAGTTTTAAAATTAAATTCTATATCAATGTAGACTTATTAAAAACATCCCCAAACAAATAAAATCCACTTTTCACTTTGGGCAATTACTACAGATGTGTAAAATATTGGCAGTTTTAACCTCGAAAAGAGTATGCACACAGCACAATGTTAACAACAAAATAATAATAATCTTGGCATTTGATATAGCACATTGCACGGCTTCTCTGTGTCGCAAAGCACTTCACAGAATATACTGTAAAGTGAATTGACTGTGTATATTTGTGGGTGAAATGCGGCAGTCCATTGCACACAGCAGCGTCCCACATACACAGTCGTGGGTTGAAATTACCAATTTTATTATTGTGTTTTTTTTGGGAGGGATTATTGTTAGGTGTGTGTGTGTGTGTGTGGAGTAAGGAAACTTGCCCAAGGCTTCGCCCTGACCTGCCTGGATTCGAACACAGGTCTCACGTGCTTGAAAGGCGAGCGCTCTAACCACTGACCTTACAGGAGCTCCACTATGTTTGTGGGCGAAATGGAACGATGAATAAGACTGAACAGATCATTTGAATTCCTCATGCAGTTTGCTGCCTCGTAATACAATAAAACCCTGGATTATACTCAGTTAATCTTACATTTAAGACAAAATAACTACACAACTAGGACGGGTTGATTAATGAAAGATAACTGGTGTTTGTTCCAGACTAAATGCCAACAATAAACACAGTAAGCAGGATGTTCTATTAATCGCAAGTTATTTTATGAATGAAACCTATCCGGGGTGGGGGGGGTGGATTTCTGTTGATCCTCATACAAACATTTGTTATTACAATGTACAGTAAACAAGACAGGAAGTTCGGCAAACAGAAATTAATTAGTGCAGTGACTGTGCACGACATCATGAAAAGTAATGAAAGAAAAAGAAATAATAATACTACTAATAATAATCCTTGCATTTGATGTAGTGCTTTTCACGTCGTCTCAAAGCGCTTCACAGAATATACTGTAAAGTGAACTGACTATATTTGTGGGCGACACGAGGCAGCCAATTGCCCACAAACAGTCGTGGGTTGAAATGACCAATTTTTATTAGTGTGTTTTTTTTGGGAGGGATTATTATTAGGTGCGTGTGTGTGTGTGTGGAGTAAGGAAATTTGCCTTAAGGTTTTGCCCTGACCTGCCTGGATTCGAAACACAGGTCTCAATGCTTGTAAGGCGAGAGAGTGCTCTAACCACTTGAGCTACAGGAGCTCTAGTTTGTCCTGGTGTCACTGGGAGAAAGGATTTGAACCTGGTTGATGCAGTTCAGTATCTGCACATAACGCAACAAACCTTTAAGGCATCTAGATGATGATGTGTTAAAAGAGCTAGAAGGAACGCGAGGATGATCATTATTATAACCACAGTGTTGCTGAAGGCCATCCAGGAAAAGTGCTTTCTTCTGGTAAATCTACTGGTGATAATAGTGCAATTATTGCCAATTAGGAGCTATATTAATGACAAACTGTCAGATTTTATCACCCGTTATTATTTTGCAATTAATTAAGTCAATATTGAACCAATTTGCCGGGGCTTTTGAGTAGCCATTACATCTCAATTAACAAAAGAACTTGCTATCTATGGTGTTTCCGAAGCTGCGATCATAATAATAATAATCCTTGCATTTGATATAGCGCTTTTCACATCTTATCGATGTCTCAAAGCGCTTCACAGAATATACTGTAAAGTGAATTGACTGTATATATTTGTGGGTGAAACGCGGCAGCCAATTGCGCACAGCAGCGTCCCCCACAAACAGTGATCGAAATGACCAATTTATTATTTTGTTTTTTTTTTGACGTATTATTATTAGGTGCACGCGTGTGTGTGTGTGTGGCTGTGTGTGTGGAGTACGGAAACTTGGCCCAAGGTTTCGCCCTGACCTGCCTGGATTCGAACACAGGTCTCACGCTTGTAAGGCGAATGCTCTAACCACTGAGCTACAGGGGCTCCACAATGTCTCAAAAAGTGCTTTTCAACAATACAATACTGATTTAACATTTATATGTTGCCTTTCATGTCGGGAGGACATTTTCAGTGTGGTTTGTGAGGTGCTTTTTATTTTAAAAACAAACCAATGAAGCCAAGACCAATTAATCTGGAATTATTTTTCTTTAGCCAGAATATTGAGGAAAAATATTCTTTTAGAATTACCATCATAGGATTGTTAAACCCCTGGAGACAGACCTCAGTTCAGTGTCTCATCTAAAGGACAGCGCTTCGAATAATACAATGTGGAATCCTGCAGCTCAGCTCACTCACCTTACAAGCGTGAGACCTGTGTTCAAATCCAGGCAGATCAGGGCGAAACCTTAGGTAAGTTTCCTTACTCCACACACACACACTCACCTAATAAAAATCCATCCAAAAAAAAACACGATAATAAAAATTGGTCATTTCAATCCACGACTGTTTGTGGGGATGCTGCTGTGCTAATTTGGCTGCTGCGTTTCGCCCACAAATACTCAGTCAATTCATTTTACAGTCTATTCTGCGAAGTGTTTTGAACATAAGAACATAAGGAGCAGGAGTAGGCCATTTGGCCCCTCGAGCCTGCCCCCAGCTATTCAATAAAATCAAGGCTGATCTTCTAATCTAACTCCATCTGTCCCGCCTTATCCCCATATCCCTTAAATCCTTTATCCGGAAGAAAATCTATTTAATTGAGACGTGACTAAGATGTGAAAGTCTCGATATAAAATTCAAGGATTGTTATTAGCAGTGGTATTATTATTAGTATTATTATTGGTAGTATTATTATTAGTAGTAATACCATTTTAACAAGGAAAAGCCTTTTTTTTAACAATCGCTCTGTGAGTGGTGTCGACAGTGCAGTAGCTGGCAGGACGCCGCCGCAAGATGCAGAATTTATTGGGTGAGAAATAATTATCTAAGTGTCTGTGACAGAAATTTAATTGGCCCGGCAATTTTCTGATTTGTCAATGCCGGATGAGAACTATTTCAATCTATAATGACCACTGGCTTATCAGGAGTAGACTCCCAAGGTCACAGCTGTTTTATTAATTCTTTGCCCCAATTTCTCCCAAGTACACCTTCAAGGATTATGCTGCCATCAGCATTCCATCTCTTGTTGCATATCATGAGATGTATCGGTTGCGCAAATCTAAGTAGCAAAAAACTGGATATAGATTGGATTTGTTAAAGTAATAATAATAATCCTTGCATTTGATACGGCGCTTTTCACATCTTATCGACTTCTCAAAGCGACCGTTTGAGACTGCTGCGCGCAATTGGCTGCCACGTTTCACCCACAAATATACGGTCAATTCACTTTGCAATACAATCTGTGAAGCGCTTTGAGACGTCTAGAAGACGTGAAAAGCTCTATATCAAATGCAAGGATTATTATTATTACTATTATTATTATTATTATTATTATTAGATCAAATGGAAGTGTTTTTTTTGTCTATAATATTCCAAGGACATGGTAAAGGTGCATTTCATTCTCCGTTCCTCTATTAAAATAAAGTTATTGTGTGTGAGAAAGCAAAACGCACACCACTGACACCTAATGGTTAAAAAACAGTCTGTACAGTATTTTTTTTTGTGTGTGGCTTTTTAAGCCTGGTCTCTGGGTGTGTCAAATGTTGCCAAAATGTCAAATTACATCAGCAATTAAGACCATTTACAGTCAAACCAGTAAAGATTTGACAAGAGATGATTCACATGGCAGTCAATTAGGTGATTGAGAGACAAGACAGCAGATCACACACAGTCATTTCTTAATAGGCAAAAAAAACATTGGCCAAAATTCCTTTCTCTTCACACTTGTCTCTGTTTGTTTACCTAACGGTAAGTGGGAACGAAAAAAAGTAGGAAATAAATTTGTCAGCGCTTCCGCACCTCAGGCGCTGACAGCATCAGCATCCAACGCTGCACTCCCCACCTCTTGAAGCCAGTCAGGACCTCTGGCGGTCTTGTTCGACCATAAACTGTCCTTCCTCCTCCACATCCGCGCCATGACCGGTATTGCCTTCCACCACCTTCACAACATCGCCAGACTCCGCCACCGCCTCACCCCTCGGCTGCCGAAACCCTTGTGCACGCATTCATCACATCACACGCTCGACTAGGGGAACTCTCTCCTCGTCAGCCTTCCCGGCTCTTCCCTTCACAAGCTGCAGATCATCCAGGACTTGTGTCCTCACCCGCGCCAACAACAACAACAACAATTTATAGAGCGCCTTTCACGTCGGGAGGACGTCCCAAGGCGCTGCACAGGAGGCGTGTGACCCGAGCTGGGAGGGGAGTGTTTGGGAAGGGGTGAAACACGAAGGGGAGGTAAAAGAGTTCGGGGTGGAACAAAAGGCACGATCGAAGAGGAAAGTCTTCAAGCCGGCCTTGAAAGAGGAAAGGGAAGAAACGAAACGGAGGGATTGGGGGATGGAATTCCATAGGGTGGGAGTGGAGAAACTGAAGGCCCGGCCTCCGATGGTGGGGCGGTTCGGGCGGGGGGCTTGGAGCAGGCCAAGTCCTGCTGAACGGAGGGTCCGGGTGGGCGTGTAGGGGGAGAGTAGATCGGCTAGGTAGGATGGGGCAAGGCCGTGTAAGGCCTTGTAGGTGAGGACGAGGATCTTAAACTCGATCCTCTGGAGGATGGGGAGCCAGTGGAGACGGGCGAGGGTGGGGGTTATGTGGTCACGGAGGTGGGTGCGGGATAGTACACGGGCTGCAGAGTTTTGGATGGCCTGCAGCCTGTGAATGGAGGAACTGGGGAGGCCGACTAGGAGAGAATTTCCGTAGTCCAGCCGTGAGGTGATGTATGCATGCACGAGTGTTTCAAGCTCTGCGACCACATCACTCCCACTCTCGCCCGGCTCCAATGGCTCCCCATCCCTCAGAGGATCGAATTCAAGATCCTTGTCCTCACTTTCAAGGCCATTCACAGCATTACTGTGAATCTCTTCCACCCTCCGATCTCTTCGACCTGCTGTCTCCCTATCAACCTCCCCACTCCCTCCATTCAGTGGGCTCCGGTCTGCTGTGTGTCTCCCAACCAACCCACCCTGCCGGGCTTTCAGACTCTCTGCCCCCACACTCTGGCACTCCATCCCACAATCCCTTTATCTCGCTTCCTCCCTTCGATCCTCTTCAATCGTGCCTTCAGCTACCTTCCCAACTCTCTCCCTCCCCACCTCTCTCCCTCTCCTCCCCCTATCCTGCCCCTCTCCCCTGCTCGGGTCCCAACCTGACTGTTTCAGTGCCTTGGGACATCCTCCCGACGTGAAAGACGCTCTATAAATGTAATTTTATGGTTGTTGTATCGCTCAGATTAGCTGCTGGGATACAGGGTGGAGTTTGCTGTATAAATAAATCCTTGCATTTGATATAACGCTTTACATGCCTTCTAGACTGTGTCTCAAAGCGCTTCACAGAATATACTGTAAAGTGAATTGACTGTATATTTGTGGGCGAAACGCGGCAGCCAATTGCGCACAGCAGCGTCCCCACAAACAGTCGTCGATTGAAATGACCATTTCATTATAGGGTTTTTTTGGACGGATTATTATCAGGCTTGTGTGTGTGTGCAGTAAGGAAACTTGCCCAAAGTTTCTCCCTGATCTGCCTGGATTCAAAACAAGATCTCACATTTGTAAGGCGAGTGAGTGCTCCAACCACCAAGCTACAGGAGTTCCACAGAATTGTTAAAGCCCAGACTGACACCCTCTCGTTCGATCAGGTAATGTTGTGAACAGTGCCACAGGTGGAAGAGGGCAGCAGTTTGGTTCGGAGAAAAAACAAAAATGAGAGAGAAAACGCGTGGATAAACACAATTTCCTACAAAAAGAAAGTCAAGGGGCTGAACTACCAACAATTCACAGAGGACATCCAAGGAATAGGTGGCCGGCCAGGATAATTTAGATGGAATGATTGATTTTTTTAGATGCACCGCATGTCATACTTGTCAGAGGATACCCTGGGGGGTGGGTGCGTGGGTCTGCGGCAATTGTGTCTCGTCATGATTCATAACAGGAGTCACACATAACTTCCGTCAGTGAGCAAAGCTAATTGCCCCAGCCTTGCCTTAGGGAATACACTTCCAGTTACTGGAGATCTCATTTGTTCCCAAAATTGTTTTAAAGAGAATACCTTTTTTTTGCGACTAAATGAACCCAAATATATTTCCACGAAGTGACAAGCAATCAAAAAAATGCAAGATTATTATAATACAGTATTAATAATAATCCTTACATTTGAAATAGCGCTTTTCACATCTTATCGACGTCTCAAAGCGCTTCACAGAATATACTGTAAAGTGAATTGACTGTATATATTTGTGGGCGAAATGCGGCAGCCAATTGCGCTCAGCAGCGTCCCCACAAAGTTGTGGATTGAAATTTTTATTATCGTGCTTTTTTTTAAACGGATTATTATTAGGTGCCTGTGTGTGGAGTAAGGAAACTTGGCCCAGGGTTTCGCCCTGACCTGCCTGGATTCGAACACAGGTCTGAAGGCTTGTAAATAAGGCGAGTGCTCCAGCCACTGAGCTACAGGAGCTTATTACTGTATATAGTAAGAGGCTAAAGCACGTTTCGTCTTCAAGAAACAATAGGAGGGAATAGGAGGTTCAGAACCTTGACAAGTGGAGGAACAAAGCAAGGGGATAAAACGTGAGGTTAGTCACATTGGTACAAGACAATACAAAATGACATTAATATCTTAACTTTCACGTTGGGAGGACATCCCAAAGTGCTGGGCAGACACCAATTATATTGGTTGTATTTTTACTCACAAAAGTTAATTTAAGCTGTTTAATAATCACTTACAAGAAGTGATTGATCCACATCCAAAAAGTACAGAATTGTGATGAGATTTTGTTTCCCCTGCATAAAATAACAGCACGATATTTTGAAACCATCACAACGAACTTACCACTAGAGGGCGATGGGAAAAACCACACATTGATTATATGTACCACGCAACTGCGTAACTACCAGGAAACCTGAATCATTTACGAATTACAAAATATGCAATAATCCTTCAATTACATATTCGTTAATTTAAGATTTTTTTTCTTTTATATTGTGGCAGCAAATTTTCCTTTAGCTTTGATCACCCATTAAAGAGAGGGTGTATCCCGGATTAAAATCTGCATGAGTAGATCGCCTCTTACATCCCGACCTGAGATCAAACGCAGCGCTCAGCCACCAACGCCATTCACGGCGTTGCTCCCTGCCGCCCCTCCCCCCCCCCCCCCCCACCTCTCCGACTTGCTGTCCTCCGATGATCCTCCCCGACCCCTCCGTTCAGCGGGCTCTGGTCCGCTCCATGTCACCCGCCCGACCTGCTCTACCATCGGCTGACGGGCTTTCCTCTCTGCCCCCACACTCTGGAACTCCATCCCACAGTCCCTTCGCCTCCCTCCCTCTCTCCCTCCTTCCCTTGCCTCCTTCAAGATCCTCCTCTTCGACCGTGCCTTCTGCTGCCCTCCCAACTCTCTCCCCCCACCCTCCCATCCTTGCTCGGGTCCCGACCTGACTGTTCAGTGCCTTGGGACGTCCTCCCAACATGAAAAGCGCTATATAAATGTCATTTTGTTGTAGATTAGGAGCTTAAGATCAAACCATAACCTCTGACTCAAAAGTGAGACGGTTACAGACCCATTTTTCGACAGTCACATCCAAGTCACATGTTGTGTGTGAGGCAATGATTCCACTGGTAGGGAAGGGTGTGGTTCCAGGTAATTCCCAGACTCCTAGTCATTCCTTACAAGCAGCTTTCATTCCGAGCCTCAAAGTTTATCACCCACAAGCTATGCAGTTAATTCACTTTATTCCATGGAATGCTTTGAGGCATCGTGAAGACGTGATAAGGCACAAGGATTACTATTGTTGTGATGATGATGTGAAGGGAACAACAAACAACAACCACAAAATTATATTTATAGAGCGCCTTTCACGTCGGGAGGACGTCCTATGAAGGACAGCCACTAGACTGGTCACCTTGATGTTCTGGACTGCCACAAATAAACGTCCTCCCATTAAGCTGATTCTGCCTCAAATTTGAGCTGTTAAATTGAAATGCCGTATTTATTTCCGATTGTAAATTGAGGTGTCTGTCTCCGTGTCGTTATGGCACTCAAATACAGTACTTTCCTAAGCAAGTCTGGCAGGCTATCAGGTAGTGCTCATTGTTTGATTTCGCCCCACCCCGATTCATCCTTAATAAAAAAGTATGTCTGTTGTGGATGAAAATGTAACTCTGATCTTTCCTGCTCTGAGCTCCAGACTCATATCAAGTTCCTGCAATGCAATCTGATACCTGACCTCCAACTCTGCAACGCTATCAGTCAAGGTTTCCAGACCCTACTCCCAGGAATGTTAGGTTATGGGGAGAGAGCTGGGCAGTGGGATTGAGTTGCTCTTTTCAAAGAGCCGGCACAGACTAGATGGGCCGAATGGCCTCCTTTTGTGCCGTAAAATTCGACGATTCTATGATTCTATGACTAGCTCCCTCTTTCCCCCCCCACCCCATCAGGGACAGCCCATCATATTCAAGCCAGTCCATCCAAGTTACCCTTTCAGTTCACCCGTTACTGGTAGCATCATAAAATTTAATTGAGATTTTCTACATTAAGTCCTGCAGCTCAGTGCTTTACAAGTGGAGACCCGGGTTCAATTCCAGGCAGATCAGGGCGAAACCTTGAGCATGTTTCCTTATTCCACACACACACGCCTAATAATGATCCTGAAAAAAAACTAAAATTATAAAATTGGTCATTTTCAATCCACGACTTGTTTATGGGGACGCTGCTGTGCGCAATTGGCTGCCACCTTTCACCCGCAAATATAGTCAATTCACTTTACAGTATATTCTGTGAAGCTTGAGGCGTCTAGAAGACGTGAAGAGCGCTGTATCAAATACATGGATTGTTATTATTATTCCCCCCACCCCAGTGACCACCCTCCAGTTCCAGCCACACTACCTTGCCCAGTTAATGCTTCTCTCTCACTCTCAGTCCCTACCTCCTCAGCGTTTGAATGTGGGCGAGCAGGGAGAGCTAGTTTGAGTCTACTGTACTGCGGAGGAGGCAAGATGTAGCACGACTCACGCTGGGAGATGAGGCAGGAGAAACTGAGAGTGTGGGGATAGACAGGAGATAGGTTGATGGCAGTTTGAGGGGGTGGGTGTTTTGATCTGAAGCGAGTGGTTGTTTCAGTTAAGTTGGGAAAGCTTCTTGCATATTGGCTCGTGTCAAGCTGACCTGAACAGTGGCAATCTTGATTACGTTCTTGATTAGGTGAAAGTTGCTTATGCTTGCGATTCGGTCTGGAAACAACTTGAGCTGAGTCGCAGAATTTCTATCAAAGCTAGGCGTATGTTATACTAATGATAATCCTTGCGTTTGATATAGCGCTTTTCACATCTTATCAACATCTCAAAACGCTTCACAGAATATTCTGTAGTCAATTGACTGTATATTTGTGGGCAAAACACCGCAGCCAATTGCACACAGTAGTGTTTCCACAAACAGCCGTGGATTGAAATGACCAATTTTATTATTGTGTGATTGTTTGGAAGGATTATTATTAGGAGTGTGTGTGTGTGTGTGTGGAGTAAGGAAACTTACCCATGGTTTTGCCCTGATCTGCCTGGATTCGAACACAGCTCTCCACGCTTGTAAGGCGAGCGCTCTAACCACTGAGCTACAGGAGCTCCATGATGTTGGGACAGATGTACAAATATAATCTTGTTGTTGTCAACATCAATATTGTTAATGAGCTGGTATAACTCCAGATAAAATGCTGTGAGAAAATGTTAAGTGTGCTGTGCCTTGAAAAGTTAAATTGATTAAGAAACAAGTGAATTTATCAGCTTGTTGGGCTAATTGTCGATGTAATGTGTCTTGTGTTGCCTTTACGATAGGAGCAGGCCATTCAGCCCCTCCAGCCTGTTCTGCCATTCTAGAAGATCATAGCTGATCTGTACCTCAAGTGCAATTACCTGCCCAAACCTGAATCCCTTCATACCTGAATCTAAATTTTCATAAAGTGCCTTATAACTATTCACATTCGACTGTTCAGCACCTTGGGACGTCCTCCCGACGTGAAAGACGCTCTATAAATGTAATTTGGTTGTTTATTCCCTCACTCTCCCCACTTACCCCTCCTCACTCTCCTCTTACCACCCACATGCTCCCCTCCCCATTTATCAAGGAAGAGATAGTTCAGGCACAGGTCAAAAACATTCCAACAAAGATAAAATGTAGGGCATCCAAACCTCCCTGGATCACTAGGGCAATTGGGGTTAAAATAAAGTTAAAAAAAGGAGGCTTATTACAAGTGTCAGACCGAAGATACAGAGGTCAACCAAACAGAATATAGGAAGTGCAGGAGAGAAGGGAAATTAGAGGGGCAAAAAGACTGCATGAGAAACAATTAGTGGGTAACATAAAAGGGAACCCTAAAGTATTTTACAAACACATTAAGAGTAAAAGATTGGTCAAGGGTAGGGTGGGGCCAAATAGGGGCCAAGGAGGAAATCTTATTGTGGAGGCAGAGGGCATGGCTGATGTACTGAATGAGTACTTTGCCTCTGACTTCACAAGAGAAGAGGATGCAGCCAATGCCCCAGTACCGAAGGAGAGGGTAGAAGAAATGGATAGGATTAGTATAAACAGAGAGGAAGCACGAAAAAGGTTGACGGCGCTCAAGGTAGATAAGTCACCCGGTCCAGATGGGATGCATCCTAGGTTACCAAAGGAAGTACGGGAGCAAATAGCAGAGACTCTGGCCACAATCTTCCTTGGACACAGGGATGGTGCCAGAGGACTGAAAGGTTGCTAATGTTACTCCCCTGTATAAAAAGGGGCAGAAGGACAAACCTGGGAACTACAGGCCAGTCAGTCTAACGTCGGTAGTGGGCAAACTTCTAGAGTCTATAATCAGAGACTAGATAGATCTTCACTGAGAAAGATATAGGCTAATAAAGGACAGCCAGTATGGATTTGTTAAAGGCAAATCTTGCCTTACAAAGCTGATAGAATTTTTTTATGAGGTAACGGAATGGGTGGACGAGGGCAGCGCAGTTGATGTAGTTTACATGGACTTTCAAAAGGCATTTGACAAAGTGCTGTATGAGAGGCTTATCAGGAAAGTAGAGGTCCACGGCATTAAAGGGAATGTGGCAGCATGGATCCACAACTGGCTGCGAGACAGAAAGCAGGCAGTTGTGGTGGAGCAGCTGTTTTTCAGACTGGAGGGAAGTGGCGTCTCCCAGGGATCAGTATTAGGACCACTGCTCTTTTTAATATATATTAACGATCTGGACTTGGGTGTAGGGAGCACAGGTTCCAAATTTGAGATGATACTAAGTTAGGGAGAATAGTAAATAGTGAGGAGGATAGTAACCATCTGCAAGAAGATATAGATAAAATGGTAAAGTGGGCAGACACATGGCAGATGAAGTTTAATGCAGAGAAGTGTGAGGTGATACATGTTGGGAGAAGAAATGAGGGGAGGCAATATAGGCTAGATAGTACAAGGGGTGTGAGGGAACAGAGAGACCTGGGGATTTATGTTAGTGACTCTTTGAAGGTGGACGGACAGGTAGACAAAGCCGTTAAGAAGGCATATGGGAGGGATAGTAGGCTTTATAAATAGGGGTATAGAGTACAAAAGTCAGGAAGTGCTGACTAACCTCTATAAAACTTTGATTAGGCCTCAGCTGGAGTACTGTGTACAATTCTGATCACCACACTATAGAAAGGATGTTAAGGCATTAGAAAGGGTGCAAAGAAGGTTTACGAGAATGTTATCAGGATTGAGGGACTTCAGTTATGGAGAAAGGCTAGATAGGCTAGGGTTATTCTCTCTAGAACAGAGAAGATTGAGAGGAGACCTAATAGAGGTTTATAAAATCATGAGGCGATTCGACAGGGTGAATAAAGAAAAACTGTTTCCACTGGTGGGCGACAGATTCCACTCGTGGTCACAGATTCAAAATAGTTTCAAAACGAAGCAGAGGGGAGCTGAGGAGAAATGTTTTCACTCAGCGGGTTGTTGGAATCTGGAATACATTGCCAGGCTCCACAATTATCTTACCCCCCGCGCTGCCGAAACTCTCGTGCACGCGTACATCACCTCACGGCTGGATTACGGAAACTCTCTCCTAGTCGGCCTCCCCAGTTCCTCCATTCACAGGCTGCAGGTCATCCAAAACTCTGCAGCCCGTGTACTATCCCGCACCCGCCTCCGCGACCACATAACCCCCACCCTCGCCCGTCTCCACTGGCTCCCCATCCTCCAGAGGATCGAGTTCAAGATCCTCGTCCTCACCTACAAGGCCTTACACGGCCTTGCCCCATCCTACCTAACCGATCTACTCTCCCCCTACACGCCCACCCAGACCCTCCATTCAGCAGGTCTTGGCCTGCTCCAAGCCCCCCGCCCGAACCGCCCCACCATCGGAGGCCGGGCCTTCAGTTTCTCTGCTCCCACCTTATGGAATGCCATCCCTCAATCCCTCCGTCTCGTTTCTTCCCTTTCCTCTTTCAAGGCCGGCTTGAAGACTTTCCTGTTCGATCGTGCCTTTTGTTCCCCCCCGAACTCTTTTACCTCCCCTTCGTGTTTCACCCCTTCCCAAACACTCCCCTCCCAGTTCGGGTCACACGCCTCCTGTGCAGCGCCTTGGGACGTCCTCCCGACGTGAAAGGCACTTTATCAGTTTAAGTTGTTGTTGTGGTTGTTGTTGTGTTGGAGGCCGATTCGATAACAGGTTTTAAAAGAGAATGAGATCTTTATTTAGGGAGAACAGATCTGTTGGGTTACGGGGAGAGAGCTGGGCAGTGGGACTGAGGATTGAGTTGCTCTTTTCAAAGGGCCGGCACAGACTAAGATGGGCCGAATAGCCTCCTTTTGTGCCGTAAAATCCTATGGTTCCCTCCCCTCCCTCACTCTCCGCTTCCCCTTTAGTCCCCACTACCCCCTCTCCCCACCTCTCCTTTATTCCCTCCCCCTTTTATATTCCCCCTCTGCCCTCTAGTCCCCCCCTGACCCATTATTCCTCCCTCTCACGTCCCTCCACTCTCCCCCACTCCTCTCTCCCTTCCTCCCCCACTCCTCTCTCCCCCATCCCCCCCTCTCCCCCCCTCCCTCTATCTCTCTGTCCCTCCCCTTTCTCCTCCCCCCCCCCCCTCCCACCTTCTCACTTTTCTCTCCACAGAAGATTCTGGTTCCAGCCCGTCACAGCGACGTCACAAGAGGTGAGCGGAAGTGACGTGACCGGAGCCGAGTGTGTGTGAGTAGCCCGGATGTTTCCAGACGGACGACGACGACGACAACAACAACTTCAGCGACCGCGGCGCGAGAGCAGGAGCCCGGCGGGAACACATCAACGGTCACAGAGTCAGGTCAGAGACACCCGTTTACCTCATACACTCACTCACTCACACACACTCATATACACACACTCACACCCTCATACACACACTCACTCATCCCCCTCACACACACACACACACTCACCCCCCTCACACATTCACACACACTCACCCCCCTCACACACTCACCCCCCTCACACCCACTCACCCCCTCACACACAAACACACTCACACACAAACACTCACCCCCTCACACACAAACACACTCACACACAAACACTCACCCCCTCACACACAAACACACTCACACACAAACACTCACCCTCCTCACACACCCTCACACACATATCCCCCCACCCCCTCACACACACACTGCCCCCCTCAAACATACACTCATATCCCATCCAACCCCCTCACACTCACACCATCGCCTCACTCCCCCCCACCCATTTCTTTCTCTCTCCCCCCCCCCCCCACTGCCCCCCCCACTCTCTCCCCCCCCACTGCCCCCCCCCACTGCCCCCCCTGCCCCCCCCACTGCCCCCCCTGCCCCCCCCACTGCCCCCCCCACTCTCTCCCCCCCCCACTGCCCCATCCCACTCTCTCCCCCCCCCCACTGCCCCATCCCACTCTCTCCCCCCCCCCACTGCCCCATCCCACTCTCTCCCCCCCCCCACTGCCCTATCCCACTCTCTCCCCCCCCCCACTGCCCCCCCACTCTCTCCCCCCCCCCCCACTGCCCCCCCCACTGCCCCCCCACTCTCTCCCCCCCCCCCACTGCCCCCCCCACTCTCTCCCCCCCCCCCACTGCCCCCCCCACTCTCTCCCCCCCCCCCACTGCCCCCCCCACTCTCTCCCCCCCCCCCACTGCCCCCCCCACTCTCTCCCCCCCCCCACTGCCCCCCCCACTCTCTCCCCCCCCCCACTGCCCCCCCCACTCTCTCCCCCCCCCATCACCTCCCCCCCCCCCTTTGTAATGACAATAATATATACAATAATGATATTATTTGCTATCGGGCCTCAAACCGCTTCACATGATGATACTGCCACCTATTATATAACCCCCCCCCCCCCCCATACACACACACACACACACCGTGTGGGCGAAACAAACCCAGGACTAGAATAATTTATTATTAAAAAAAATGTTATTCTTCTTACTTCCTGACAGTAATAACATCCGGGTAAATACTGATAGGAAAAGGGGTGGGGGGGGAGAGAGAGGGTCCGCTATCTGATCAAATGTAACTCCCATAACGGGGACACTCGGGATGCAGGCCAAGGCAAGGCCTCACTCTCTCTCACACACACAACACGGCCTGTTCTTTTGTCTCTCCTCCAAGGGCTCTCCTCCCTCCCTCTTCTTACCCCCCCCCCTCTCTCTCCCCCTCTCTCTCCTCCTAGCCCCCCTCTCCTCTTACCCCCCCCTCTCTCTCCTCCTAGCCCCCCTCTCCTCTTACCCCCCCCTCTCTCCTCCCCCCTCTCTCCTCTTACCCCCTCTCCTCTTACCCCCCCCTCTCTCCTGCCCCCCCTCTCCTCTTACCCCCCCCTCTCTCCTGCCCCCCCCTCTCCTCTTACCCCCCCCCTCTCTCCTGCCCCCCTCTCTCCTCTTACCCCCCCTCTCTCCTCCCCCTCTCTCCTCTTACCCCCCCTCTCCCCTCCTCCTCCCCTCTCTCTTCTCTTACTCCCCCCATCTCCTCTTACCCCCCCCTCTCTTCTCCCCCTCTCCTCTTACCCCCCTTCTCCTTACCCCCCCCTCTCCTCTTACCCCCCCCTCTCTCCTCCCCCTCTCTCTCCTCCCTCTCTCCTCTTAACCCCCCTCTCCTTTTACCCCCCCCTCTCCTCTTACCCCCCCCTCTCCTCTTACCCCCCCTCTCCTCTTACCCCCCCTCTCCTTTTACCCCCCCCCTCTCCTCTTACCCCCCCCCTCTCCTCTTACCCCCCCTCTCCTCTTACCCCCCCTCTCCTCTTACCCCCCCTCTCCTCTTAACCCCCCCCTCTCCTCTTACCCCCCCTCTCCTCTTACCCCCCTCTCCTTCCCCCCTCTCTCCTGTTACCCCCCTCTCTCTCCTCTTACCCCCTCTCTCTCCTCTTACCCCCCTCTCTCTCCTCTTACCCCCCTCTCTCTCCTCTTACCCCCCTCTCTCTCCTCTTACCCCCCTCTCTCTCCTCACCCCCCTCTCTCTCCTGTTACACCACCTCTCTCTCCTGTTACACCACCTCTCTCCTCTTACCCCCCTCTCTCTGCCCCCATTCTCTCTCCCTCTCCCCCCCCCCCTCTCTCTCCCTCCCCCCTCTCTCTCCCTCCCCCCCTCTCTCTCCCTCCCCCCCTCTCTCTCCCTCCCCCCCTCTCCCCCCCTCTCTCCCTTCTCTCCCTCCTCCCTCTCTTCTTCCTCCATCTTTCTCCCTCCCCCATCTCTCCTCTCCCCCTTCCCCCCTGACTTTCCCTCCCCCTCTCCTTCCTTTCTTCCCTCTCCCTTCCCCAACGCCCCCCCTCCCTCTCGCACCTCCCCCCTACCTGATCTTGATATCGGTTTTACTTCACTGTACAATATTTTTTCTTTTTTCCCACCCTTCCACCCCCCCTTGTTTTTTTTTCCCTTTTTTTTTTTTTTTCCTGTAGGAGAGTGGTTCCTGCATGTTTGGAGGGGGTGGAGGTGAGAGGAGAGGAGGTGGGGGAGAGAGATCCTATCTGATAATAACAAGAAATGTTTGGTTATATATTTTTTTCTTTCAGCTGACTTTCTCCCACATGTTTCACTCACACACATTCCACTGTCATCTTCTTAAGTATAAAGGGCTATTGACGCATGTTTGATGATATTATCTCAGTCAATTTTTTTTGCAGTTTTGTCCACATGTTCAAATGATTTTATTTTGTGCATTGTGTAATTTTAACAGTAAACTTATGCTAGGCCGCATAAAATATTGTTTAGTCCTGCAGGGCTGACCTGATAATATTTTAAAAATCAAATTTTAACTACTAATTGCTTTTATTTAGCGTTTTCACATCAGGCATGCGTTTAAAACAAAAGATCCACAGCAGCTAGCATTTAAGTAGAGGCCTTCAAAGTAGCATTGTGTTTCGGAGCGCTGCAGGTACAGACAAAGAAGAGAAGGCCTTTTGACAACTTGATCTCATCCAACCCTTATAACATGAAACTGTTCCTGTAATGTGTCCAGCCTCCTTGGCTTTACCAACCTTCCCACTAATCTATTCAATTGTTAGTTATCCAATATATTTTACCCAGTACATTTAGTGCATTCAAATGACCCGTTGTCCTTTGTATAAACATTGTATAAACTAAGTAACCATGAAAGTTGAGTCTCAGCTCCAATTTACACCTCATCGGAAAGCTCTTGCGTATGTGAATGCCGTGGACCTTTTTTTTCCCCTGGGTTTCTCCTATCGTTGATGAGCTATATTTAAAAAATGCTTTAATTGATCCCAAAATATGAGGTATGCATGGTTTCTGCAACAAAGCCACAGAGGAAAGCACACACCTTTCTGGCAAGATACATCTAATCTATACTGATATATTCTATGTATGGCACTCAAGGACCTGTATGGATCACACTGTAAACATCTTAGGTTAGCGTAGCTTTGATAGGAGTCCTCCCACAGGAGTCCTCCGAACAACAACAACAAAATGACACTTGTATAAAGCCTTTCACGTCAGGGGGACGACACAAAGGTGCTGGACAGTCATTGTTTCAGACCCGAGCTGGGAGGGGGGAGGGAAAGTGAGGCAATCGAGGTGACCGATGGGACCGTCGAAGAGGAAGGTCTTGAGGTGGGACTTGAAGGAGGCCAGGTTGGGACAGAGAGACTGCAGGATGTAGAGTGGCTGAAGGCTCGTCTGCCAATGGCGGGTGGGTCGGGGGATGTGGAGCAGGCCGGAACCTGCTGATTGGAGGGGCCGGGCAGGTTGGTAAGGAAGGTTGGTTCTTATCTATACTCACAGCTGAGTACAGATAAAGATGAAATGACTTTGTGTGTGAATCTACATTCCATGTTGGATCCTTTGGTTGCAAGCGAAGCTGCAGTGGATGTTTCTTTCTAGTAACTTTATACAAGATCTTCGACATTGGCCTTTTTTTGCTGAGAAAATTGTCATATTTTTATTCTGTTATGAAATAATATCTCGGATTACAATACATAATTTGTGGCACAACATTTCTTTCCACTGCCAAGTTGGTGGATGGTGAACTGGGTGGGTCTTGTTGTTCTTTTGCCTTACAAATTCCTATGTTCTTATATTAAAAAAATTACTCTCTTTTGGTGTACAGGTATTTCAACATTTGGGTTATATCGATCAATCAGAAAAATAAGTTCTGTTATCTTTCCTAAATGCTTCTAGTGTGGTTGTTACCATTTCTATCAACATATACAATGTGAGAGATAGTTATTCCAATTTAGATTATCTGGCTCATATGTAGCGGTAACATGGCTGCCAAAGACCTTGTAATACATACATTGTTTTATTTTGTTCTAAAATCAAGGAAGGAACTCAAACAGTGTAATTAAAAGTATTAAACCTAAAAAAAACTATAATAAGTCACTTCAATCCATGACTGTTTGTGGGACACTGCTGTGCACTACTGGCTGCTGCGTTTCGCCCACAAAAAAATACAATCAATTCATTTGACAGTATATTCTGTGAAGCACTTGGAGACGTCTAGAAGACGCTATATCAAATGCAAGGATTAATATTATTATTATTAACCAGTATGATAATCCATAGTGAATTGGCTGTATATTTTGTGGGTAAAACATGTTCGGTATTTACTGATAGGTAAACAGAGGCATGTGGGGTATGGAAGCTTTCCTAAGGTTTCACCCAATCGGGGAATCGAATCCTAGTCCTCTTATTTTGAGACGAGTGTGCTAGCTAATATGATGCAGGACTCCACAAACTGTTCAGTGTTTGGTTTAATGTTTTGCAATCCTTAATTTAAATTATGATGTTTTATAAATATTAGTCAGGCATCTCAGTGGTATTACTGCAGTGTGATTTTTGTCGGTCTAGTCATGATTGATGAAAGCTTTCAAAGTGTAGGAGGACAGGACAGCACTTCCTGAAGCCCATAAACATTACAACCAACATCAGAGTTGTACCGTGGGCAGACATTTATGTTCTGGTGCTGCAATTACATATTAAGTATTTTTATAATAATACAGTACTATTATTATTTAAGTACAGATCTTAAATCAGCATGGCAGAGTGCAGTGAGATTAAATACTGGGCACATTTTTTGGAAGTTGCAGTAAGATTCTTTTGGTGGATATTCTCTGGCAGAGATGTTAAGTTTAAAAGAGGTCGGTTAAAAAATCCTGTTAGAGCACTTGCGTTACAAAGCAAGAAGACTTGGGTTAGCAATTGCCTGCCACAATTCGCCCGGTCAATTCACAGTTTCTATGAAGCACTTTGAGATGTCTCAGCAATATGATATGTTGGATCTCAATTTTTGTATGTGCTTTCGTAATTTTAACCGAATAGTAATGAATACTAAAGCTTTGAACTTGTGTGATGCTGATGAAGCGTTCAAAGATTGTGCATGGTAGCCACAGTTTCAGGGAGTTGGGATTTGGAAGATTTTCAAAGAGTCTTGTGAAGCATGATATGGATGAACATGTGCATCATATGCTTTGAGATGTAATATCAATAGAACTTGTAAAAAACTTGACAGCTGCAGGTAATCCACCAAGATAACTTTGCAAGGATGTCCTGCTTCAGCTCAGATCTGTTGATATGAACTAATGTATACCTGAGCTACTGATCATCCCAAACTTTTAAGAGTAACTCCAACATGATCTGATTCTGTTTAAAGAAGTTCTGTGCCATTCTTATGAGTGTTGTCGCATGGCCAACATACTGACTCATGCCAGCTGAAATTATTTGGGTTGGACCTGAAGTCAGGTGTGTTCATCAGCTTGAGTAAATGACTCTGGCATCTAATAGTTCTGGATCTCCCAATGGGATGGGCCCCACTGTGGCTGGCAACGTGGGATCTATCTGGATTGTTGGTGGAGATTGAGGTTATTCCCACACACATCAGCAGCCTTAACGTGCTGTTGAAAGGGCTCAAGTGCCAGTTACAACTTTGTGCTTTCCTTTATTTTGTCACACAGGGTCAGATAAACACACATTCAGCTGCCTCTGTCTGCCTGAACAGCAAGGCAGCCAGACTTGTTGCAATGATTCAAATCACTACAGAGAAGACACAGATGTAGGAGATCCTGCTGGCCATTTCCAGTATAAAGTCTGCTTCATTCTGATCAACAGAGGCTTGTATCTTACCAGTGTTTCTGGCAGTAGTCAGACTAATAACAAGGTTCTTGATTTTGATCTTTCATGCTTGTGATTTGCTTTGTCCAACTGGTTATCGAGTCCGTAACCGGATTTGATCAGAATATTTTTCACATTATTCTCAGCACTTCAGTGGGTGGGTAGCGTAACCCAGGGGCTTAATGTGCTTCCTTTCGTATTGAAGTTTAAAATGTGATCTCCCTCTGGGTTGATGCAACGTTCCTGCGGTTTGATGTAACTTGCTTGCAGAAGGCATTTTTGGTGATTCAGATTTCTAGTTATCTAGCAAATTCTTTTGTGGTGATATTGCTGTATGCAAATTCGATGCTGAGTATCGGAAACTACAAATAGTCACTACATTCATTAGTAAATCCTGTGAGGTGCTTTGACACTCCCTCTTGAAATGAAAGTCACTATATTTAATTTAAGGAATGTTACTTATTTTACTATGTCTATTTTTCATCCCATTGCCATATATGCCTCTGCTCCTGGTCGGTGCAACGATGTTCACATCGCCAGCATTGCACTGGAGTGTTAGCGTAGGCTGTAGATCAAAGTCTTCATGTGATAGATTTCGAGATGAGTGTATGAGGCTAACGCTAAACATGTTCAATGCTGCTTTGGATGAGACGTTAAACCAGTGATTCCCAACCTCGGGTCCCGACCCAAATCAGGGTCGCGAGGGTCCTCAGTAGGGTTGCAAGAGTCCTCAGTAGGGTCGCGAGGGTCCTAAGTAGGGTCGCGAAGGGTTATCAGGAAAAAAAATTGTTTGGATATCTACATTCTAAAAGCATTAGAATGTAGATATAATTATCTGAAATGTAAACCTAAAATGCTTTTTAGCAACTGTTTCCCAGTTGTGCAAACACTTCAGACAGGCAATATATTCAAATGACTTGTGTACATCACCAACCTCAGTGAATTGAAGCATTGCAGATCCTTGGTCAAAAATTTTATTGAGCCAATAATATATTTTTGACCACTTCCTGCCCATCTATTCACATTTTTTTTCAGGGCAGGCAATATCTGTTCTCTCCATTCTACATCCTGAATACTGTACTAACCTTGTGGATTAGTACTGTAGATAGTTAGGACAGTAGAGTGGGAGTTTCTTTGATCAATTCTAGCAAGATACGAAGAGGGAAAGTACTTGGAGCATTGTTGCTAACACTCCCCTGAGTTGGAAGGTTGTACCTCCAGCCCCACAATAAAATTTTACATGATGTGGGTTTAGGTATTCTTAATCACGGTGATGGGTTTCCCCATGTGTCACCTGAATGACTCTTTTGTCTCTTTTCAAAACATTTCCCCAGATCAAAATATGGTTGTTCCCTTCATTTTTGTGACTTTTTGTGATACCTTGCCTAAACTTGGCTGCTGCTTTTAACAAAAAAAGTCTCCACACTTAACAGAGAAGTGCTTTGTTGTGTTGAATGCAAATACATTAATTGGATGCTAGATTAGCATTCTGCAAAAATTACTCACAGAATGGGTGATATAAGAACTTTGTAACTAACCAAATTAATATTGACTTCAGAACAATGAGAGCACAGTTGCCATCTTGTGAGCTAAATTAAAGTAAAAGCCCGGCACCCTCGGGACCTGGCCGTTGCCGGTTAAAGCGCCTGCCGGATATTCGGCCAAAAACGGCCAAAAACAATTTCAGTGCATTTTTCCGGATAAATTCTGGTTAATTGAATGCAGACTTTTTTTTGCAATGCAGGTTATACGGAAGTTACAGTTGATAGGGTGCCGGAATAAACGGGCTTTTACTGTATATGGAGTTGGATTTATGTACTTAGATGTCACAATGTGATTACTTTTTAGTTTTAGTTCTCTATTTTTCTATGTTTGACCTGGCTTTATAGTAAAGGGCATCTTATGATTGTAGAAATCTTTGTCATAATACAATACAACATACAGATATAAACGATAAACTTAATTGGATGGTAGTAAAAGATTATTTGATGACTATCAAAGTGATGATGGATATTGTATGAATTGTTCTTTACTATATGCCAAGATTTTAACTGCTTTAATGTTGCAGGGATTCCCACCTCTAAAAGAGCACAACAACATTTTTAGCATGGGTGGTGAGCCAACGTTTAAATTGTGAATAGGATTCTTCTGAAAGCTTGTTTTTTTTCTAGCAAAGCTTTGTGTTTTTGTGAAAGCTTGCTGAAAACTAAGCAGAAGTTGAACAGGGGATGTACACAATTTAAAGCTGTTACACTGAAAGTTGCTCTGCATGTAATCTCGTAGAATGCAGCAAAGACCTGCATTGTGTGCATTTTGAAAAGATAAGCACTTTACACCCATGTTTTTTTTCAAAAGTAAATATCTTATTTCATTAATAATGATCTTTTTGTCAAAAAAAGACTGTTAGCTTCATGTTGTTTGTAGGTAAGGTATTGGACTCCATAATTAAAGATGAAGTAAATAACTTGACATCTAGAGGATAATATAATTGTGGCGCTTGACAACTATATCAAATTATTTGAAGAAGTAACAAATAAAGTTAAGAGTCTGGAGCTCAGTGGTTAGAGCACTTGCCTTATAAGTGAGAGACCTGCGTTCAATTCCAGACAGGATTCAAATTCAGGCAGGGCCAAATCTTGGGCAAGTTTCCTTGCTCCACACACCTAATAATAATCTTTAAAAATTGGTCATTTCAATCTACAACTGTTTGTGGGACACTGGTGTGCAATTAGCTGCTGTGTTTTGCCCACATATATACAGTCAATTCACTTTACAGTATATTGTGTGAAGCGCTTTGAGACATCTTGAAGGTGTGAAAAGCACTATATGAAATGCAAGGATTATTATTGTTATTATAAAATAGACAAGAGTGATGTGATATGTGTTGTGTATTTGGATTTCCAGAAGGCCATTGATTAAGTGCCTTTGATTGAGAGAGTCCTGACTAAAATCAGGACATATGTAGTTGTGGGAGAGGTTGCAGAATGGATTAAAGAATGGTTAGAAAAATGAAAGAAAAAAAAAAGTAGGACTTAAAAGCATCTTCTCAGGCTGGCAAGATGTACAAAATAGTGTTCTGCAGGGATCTATATTAGGCCTACAGATATACATAAATGATTTGGACTTGGATACAGGAGGCATGGTCAAAATTTGCTGATGACACCAAACTGTAGGGTGGGGGAATGGTAAATAATGAAGAGGAATACCGGAAGACATAAACAGACTAGCAGAATAGACAGATGACAAATGAATGGCAACTGTGGGATGAAACTGAGCCAATGTTATGGTTGGGTTTTTTAATGGTCGAAAGGATGTCAGATATGTGGAAACCCATTATTCAAACCAGGCAGAATGCTGTGAATTTAATCTTCAATTGCACCTGGAATGTGCTCTTGACTTGTTGTGACAGAATAGACATGCATTCAGACAAAACCGAAAGTATTATTTCCAAATTAATCTATGGAGCCTAATTTAAGAAGTGTCACGTGGCTCAGTGACAGCTCTCTGACCTCTGAGTTGGGAGGTTCTGGTTTCACACCCCACGTTGGGTCTTGGAATCACTTGGTCTAAGATGACACTCCAATGTGGTGCTGGGGTGTGTTGTTTTTGCAGAGATTCTGTATTTCTGCTGATATGTGTGCCTGTTCAGGTGGATGGTAAAGATTGCTTGGTACAGTAAAAGCACGTTTACTCGGCACCCTTGGGACCTGATCAATGCTGGTTAAAACGGGTGCCGGATATTTGGAAGAAAACCCAACACAAAAAAAAAAGTTTTTTTTAAAACATACCATATTAATAATAGACTAAATAGTAACAGAATATTGTATGGAAATTTACCAAGAAAGCAATAAATATTGATTACAGTCTATTAGGGTCCGTCGATATGGAAAATTTTCCAATTAGATATATCGATGGGCTCATATCGAGATATACCGAAATATCGATATTTTCGGGTTTTTCGTACTGCGTATGCGCGCGCGCATCGGAGTGCGCACGCATTCCGGGTGCGCGCGCATTCGGGGCCTATTTTCTCAGGAGGTAAATATCTTTCTCTTTCTGTGTCTCTCACTCTCTCCATCTCTGTGTTTTTCTGTCTGTGTGTCTCTCTCCCTCTCTCCTCTCTCACATCCCCCCCCATCTCTATCTATCTGTATATTATCACATCCACCCCATCTCTCTCCCCCCCCCCCCCCCCCGCCCCTCTCTCGCACCCCCCACCCCCGTCGTCTCTCTCCCCCCCCCCCCGTCGTCTCTCTCCCCCCCCCCCCCAGCCATCTCTCTCCCACTCACCCCCCCCCCCCCCCCCCCCCCAGCAGTCTCTCTCCCCCTCACCCCACCCCCAGCCGTCTCTCTCCCCCTCACCCCTCCCCCAGCAGTCTCTCTCCCCCTCACCCCCCCCCCCCCAGCAGTCTCTCTCCCCCTCTCCTCCCCCCAGCCGTCTATCTCCCCCCCCAGCCCTTGCATACCTGTATATTGTATTCGAGGACTGTGAATACAACATGGCGGCTTTGCACCTCCGTCTGTGCATTGTGTATAGAGATGAGCATTCTGGGTCTTGTAGTTCAGTGTGCTCGCATCCCGATTTTTTACCTCGATATATCGTTTTTTCGATATATCAATATTTTTAAAATGTCTATGTCGGCATATCGATATGAAAATTATATCGGGTTTTAGCGATATATCGATATTTTTTTTTCTCCTAAAGGGGTACTGTCGGTTTTTCCTTTTTTTTTCTTTCTCTCCCTCCTTTCCTCTCTTTCACACACACACTTAGTCAGTCTGGCATCTCAATGGCTCCAAACCCAACCCCCCCCTCCACTCATTTTCCATCTAAATTAATCAACTCACCCCCTCTCTCCTCCACCTCTGTCTCCTCCTCCCACCCCTCTCTCTTTCTCCCCCCCTCCTCCTCTTTCCATCTTTTTCCCCCCTGCCTCTCTCCTTCTCGCACCCCCCGCCCCCCCCCCCCCCCCCACCCAAACAGTACGGTCAGGCTACACAGGCAATACGTAGTATCCGTCAAGAAAGAAGGAAAGAAAGAAAGGGGAAGAGATAGAAAGAGAGAGGGAGAGAGAGAAAGAAAAAGAGGGAGAGAGAAAAAGGAGAGAGGGAGAGAAAAAACAGTGCCCTTTAAGATGAAAAACCAGAAGTGCTACTACCGACAGCAAATAGTACTGTACTCTCTTGCAACAACCGACCCATTAAATGCGCCACTGTGATTATGCCATATAAGATCGGGTTATTCGAATGGGGACCTTTTTTTTGAGGTGCCGGTTATACAGAAGTTACGGTTGATCGGGTTACGTATAAACGGGCTTTTACTGTACTATTTGAACGAGTTTCTCCCGTGTCCTGGCCAAATAAATCCCCCAAATTGCTGTTTGTGGGATATTGACGTGTGTAAGTGTACACAAATCCACATATTACACTGCCAATCCGCTTTACAGTATATCCTGTGAAGCACTTTGAGACATCACGACAACCTGATAAATTGCGATATCCAACGCAAGGATTATTATAATTATTAACATGAAAGCACAACGAACAATGTTTACTTTGCAACAGTAAGGCAACTGCAGAACTAGATTATTTATTGCAGTTTTTGTTAAATATAGCTTTGTAACCTGTACAAAACTTGGTACTGATTTATTACCAGGCAAAAAAATCAATTCTGATGATTGCTAAACTGCTTTTGTTTTAATGAGGCAGGGTGATTCAACATATGAACAATCTGAATCACATAGATTAACTGTAGATTTCCTAACAAGTCACTTTGTTAAACTTTGCAATGATGCACAGTGTGAATAGGTGTCATGGAATTATATTGGTGTGCTCTTGTCTATTTGGACTTGTGTGCAATTATTTGAGAAAGATTTAAGTTGTGTAACTTTTATCATTGCAGGGTTTTACATTTTTAACTAAATTGGAAAGATGGTGGATTATTACCAGGTGTTAGGAGTACCAAAGAATTCATCTCCAGAGGAAATCAAAAAAGCGTAAGTACTTTTTACAGTTGTGTGAACAAATATATTTTAAGCAGTACAGTCGAGTTGGTATGATCAATTTAGTACATGAGTAAGTTCATGTCCTATCATCCGCATCCATGGCAAGTGGGAGCATGTCGATATTAAAGCAGAGAGAGATGACCCCTGAGGAATGCTGTACATAATAGTGCGGAGGCTGGAGGATGAAACTGATGGTGAATACAAAGTGGACATGGTGGGAAAGAGTGAAACCAGACAAAGACAGAACCATGAAGGTGGAGCTGAGGAGAGGCAGTGGAGAAGAGTGCTTGAGCATGTTTCCCATTTCATGTTACAACATTAAATTGAGAAGTATAAAACACATTTCTTCAATTTATTTAAATTTGGGATCTTGTTGCCTCCTTCTTAAGTAGAACCAATCACTCTTGTCCTTTGCTGAATCCCCTCACAGAGAACTGGGTAAAGTGCTTTGAGACACTTTCCTGGCACTGTCCCATCTATCGTCCACATGGATTGAGTGGGTCAGACATCTCCTTGCACTGTATAAGTTCTATAATTTCTATCACTTAGTTCTCGCTTAACGTCACAGTTGTGTTGGTGAAAAATGTGACCTTAAGCGAACCCGTGCAAGAATACTGGATGTTCAGGGTCTATGTACGCTTACGCTATCCAAAGTAGTTTGTTTCCACCTGCGCAAACGATGTAATAGCGAATGTCACAACATTAAATGGATATATGTTCCCCTATGTTGACCGAAGCAATGTAAAGTGGGGTGTACCTGTACTTCATTCTTTGGAATGATAAAATGTTATGACATCTAGTGATAAAATGATGCTACTGCACATCTTTCTTATTTTTTAATCCAGCTAGGCCTGTCTGCTCCCGAGTTTGATTTTTGATGTTTTCCTCTGTTTCAAACACTTAAAATGCCATGTTTCCTTTTAATCACTTAATTAGAAATTGTCTGTTCTCTGCAAATGGATTATTAGGCCAAATCGTTTTTTTTTATGTAAAACTAGATGAATCACTGTATTAACAAATTCTGTTAATAATCGCCAGCATATGTTAATTTTTATTTTAAAAAGATATGCAAAGTACAAAATGTTTTGCTTGCTCTGAAGATAGTGACGCTTTCCTAGTTAACATTGCCAGGCAGTTTCTGGCAACTCACCCAACAGGTTACGTCAGCAAGTGTCAGGAGAACATCACAAGTTCACCAAAAATAAGATCATTTTTGTACAGGAAGGTCCTTAATAGCTTATATGCAAGACACCACTCTCTTGAGTTATTAACCTGCTTTCGTTGATCATATTACCTTGACCTGCCAGCTCGGCACAGTGAATTATTTGGCACGCGTGTGCTTCAAGCAAGTTTGAGCATGTATGGCTCTCCCTACCAGTTCTGTTTGCATGCGGTCGATGGAATGAAGAATATGAAATATGCCTACATGTAATGTTTCCTAAATCTGTACGTGTCCTATAACTTGTTTTGCTTAGATTTACTTGTGAGTGGTTTGCTGAACTCTTTGTTTCTCTGAGAATTTAATACTTACTGTTGGTTTGTTATAAATATAGTCAGGAATCGATGTTGGTAGAACTTTTGAGTCATTGCATACTCCACATAATCGCATGGCATCTGCCTGGTCCCTACTCCATGCAATTTTATGGAGTGCATTGTATTTTTGAGCTATTCGTGGAGCTCCTGTAGCTCAGTGGTTAGAGCACTCGCCTTACAAGCATGAGACTTGTGTTCAAATCCAGGCAGATCAGGGGAAAACCTTGGGTAAGTTTCCTTACTCCACACACACGCCTAATAATCATTCATCCATAAAACCACAATAATAAAATTGATCACTTTCAATCCACGACTATTTGTAGGACACTGCTATGCGCAATTGGCTCCCGCATTTTGCCCACAAATATACAGTCAATTCACTTTACAATATACTCTGTGAAGCGCTTTGAAACGCTGATAAGATGTGAAAAGCGATATATCAAATGCAAGGATTATTATTTTATTCCTTGAAAGGCTGAGTTAGTAATCTCAGGAATCCTGACGTGCAGATTTCTTCTGCAATAATCAATAAAAGGAAACATACCGATTTACCCTCAAAATCATCTGTGTTTGAACTCTCTTGGTTTCCACTGTTACAACCCTCTGCTGCAAACGAGAATAACCCGTACTTTTGATTATTGCTCCCTTCATGTTGGGTTGGTGCCTCAAAGCACTTCACAGCATACACCACAAAGTTTGGTGACTGTTTTATGTGGACGAAATTAAATGTAATTCGATTTGATGAGGCACATTTTCACTTAGCCTGTGACTTGGCAAATGTATTCTATTGTGTGCTGTGGAACCACAATTATCAATTGTGATCAGCAAAGCAGATAATGCATCTTGTTTTTTCTCACTATCTACTTTCCCTCAGGCGCATTCTGTAGTGAACTTCAATTATCTGTATTTATCTATGATGCTGCTGTGAACAATGACATTTTCACTGCACTAAATGTTTATCCTTTGAGTAGTTGCCTTTTTGTTTGTTCAGAGGTGGTTCAAGAATCCTCTTAAAAGGTGAAAATCTAAAATCCTTACAAAGAAATAGACTCAAAGCTGTATTTTGTGAGGTGTCTTGCCCAGCAGATTCTTCTATATCTCCAATCTGTCTTGAACAGCAGAGTGTTTGTTAATGAAGTGTTATTAGATGAGAAAGTAGCTGTCAAACTGTTATTTTCCATCTGTTTCCTAGTAGGGAAATTGTGATCAAGTGTAAAATGAATTGCAGAGAAGGCAGTTTACAGAAGTAGTGGAAAATGCACCAAATTTGCCACGAATAAACTATCTAAATGGGGATTAAAGAGAAATGTCATCATGCTTCCCACTCTTTCTTCCAGAAGCCGCAGATTTGTGTCCTCCCCCACACTAAACTCGGAGAGGCTGTAGACATTTGTCAAATAAAGGAATCTGGTCCTCAGCAGCCAAAACATCAGACCACCCAGCCTGTCCTAGAGGATCAAGTTCAAGATCCTTATCCTCACTATTAATTCCTTCTATGATCTTACTGCACCCAGGTGGTAAAACATTCCCTCTCCATCGGTGTTTCTAGCCCTGCGCTCTGGAACTCCACCCCGGAACCTTCGCCTTGCCCTCTCCCATGCCTCTTTTAAGGCTTGTCTCAAGACCTTCAGTCATTCCCCCAACTCCAATCCCATCCCCCTCCGTTCCTTGACTCCCAACTTGGGTGCAAACCCTTGACTGACCAGGGCCTCGGGATGTCCTCCTGACCTGAAAAGCACTGGATGAATGCAATTGTTGACGAATTGAATTTTGCCTCTAAGACCTGAACAACTAGTTGGATGCATACTTCACACGGACTTGAGAATTGTTTTTGACAGTGGAAGGCAAGTTCACTGATGTGAATCAATTAACCATCCTGACTAAGCATGCGCGTAGTTGACCAGTGCCCGCTGGCTACCATGCTAAGCAATGACCAACTTCCAGCTCACCAGATTGCTGTCAGCAATGTCCTGTGTACAGCTGATGTTCTAAAATAGGGAGCGAGATTGCCAGCTGTGCAGATGCACTGTGAATGCATTTAAGATCACCAGATATTATAATAATAATAATCCTTGCATTTGATATAGTGCTTTTCACATCTTATTATTAATAATCCGTCCAAAAAAAGCATAATAATAAAATTGGTCATTTCCATCCATGACTGTTTGTGGGGACACTGCTGTGCACAATTGGCTGCCGCAATTCGCCCACAAATATACAGTCAATTCACTTTAAAGTATATTCTGTGAAGCGCTTTGGGACGTCGATAAGATGTGAAAAGCGCTGTATCAAATGTAAGGATTATTATTATTGTTGATGTCTCAAAGCGCTTCACAGAATATACTGTGAAGTGAATTGACTGTATATTTGTGGGGGTGAAACGCGGCAGCCAATTGCGCTCAGCAGCGTCCCCACAGACAGGCGTGGATTGAAAATGACCAATTTTTATTGTGTTTTTTTGGAGGGATTATTATTAGGCATGTGGGGTAAGGAAACTTGCCCAAGGTTTCGCCCTGACCTGCCTGGATTCAAACACAGGTCTCATGCCATGTAAAGTGTAATTATAAATGTGATTTTGTTGTTGTTGTTGAGTGCTCTAACCACTGAGCTACAGGAGTTCCACAATTGTGGCCTTGGTATAATGCGGGCTGGGATTTCATGGACTGCTGTTTTATTACTGGAATCCACTGTAGCCGGATTGTCATTGATTTATGATATCTACTTCATTCAAGGTATCGCAAGTCAGCACTGAAATGGCACCCAGATAAGAACCCTGACAACAAGGATGAGGCTGAGTCAAAGTTCAAGCAAATTTCAGAAGCGTATGAAGTTCTTTCAGATGGTAAGTGCCACGATTTTTAACTGTTTTACATTAACTGTTAAGTGCAATCCAGCTCCTGGTGGATAACGAGGATATCATCTTAATTAATGCTCATCTATTAGATTAACATCTACTGTAGTTGATACTGAAGATTTCATTGAAGTATCAACACATTTGCAAATTGAACCTACAATATAATTGTAAACATATAGTCTAACATACATAAATGCAACTGGACTTCTGAATACTTTAGGAAATACTGCAGTTGCACTGAAAAGTACTTTGGTCTAGTTCAAGTGACTATAATGCTACAAAACTGCTTGTCAATGGTTTTCCCTTTAACTATTTTAAAGTCTGAAACCATTCAAGTTGTCAAAAAAAAGGGATACATTATTTATTTTGTATATCCTTCAGTGATCTGTGTATACATTATTAGTCTTTGCAACTGCTCTTTGGGCTGTGAAAGTGGTTGGGTAAACAATGCAAATGGGAAATGAAAATGAGGAAACTCCATTGAGGGAATTATTTGGAAGATTAATCTTCCTGAAATGAAGGATTAAACTGTATAAGATGCAGTTCCTGGCTGCAAAGTCACTTTTTGAAGCTGCAACTCTGAGCTCTCTAAGAATACTTTAAAATATATATTTTAGTTTAACTATAGCTTTATATATAGAACTCGGTTGAGGTGAAATTCCTGGGTGTGGTGCAGTGTTTCCATTTGTTCGATTGTTCCTGTAGCAACCAAAGTTGTTTATTTTGGTTTAAAATATGGGTGCTTTTGCCAACTGCTAGGTTCAGAGAGGTGTGGAATGTTACCCCTGGGGTTTAAGGCTTGTCAGCATTTGATGTGAATCCCAAACTACGATTGCTTAGCGGTACAGCTTTGCTATTGTTATTTATAAGTACCTTAAAGCCAGTTATTGTGGAGTCAGTGGTTAGAACACTCACTTTTGCAAGTGAGAGACCTGGATTGAAACCTTGGCAAGTTTCCTTGTTCCACACCACACGCCTGACAATATTCCCTCAAAAGGAACAACAATAAAATTGGTCATTTCAATCCACCACTATTTGTGGGACGCTGCTACGCGCAATTGGCAGCCGCATTTCAGCTACATATATGCAGTCAATTCAAGTGCTTTGACACGCCTAGAAGATGTGAAAAGCGCTATATAATAATAATATAAAATGGAAGGATTTAAAAAAAAATGATTACTCTAATACCACTGCAGCATTATAATGAGGAAAAGAGAGAGAAAATTGATGTTGGAAATTCTCGGCATACTTATGTCTAAAATTGTCCTGCCTCTCTTCAGTTGCACATTGCTTTGAATGTTTGCCCGATATCCGATGAATACTTGAATTGCATTGATACTAAATATGTTTTTTTTAATATATATAGTCTCCAAGCGTGATATCTACGACCGCTATGGGAAAGATGGCTTAACAAATATTGGTGGAGGTAAGTAAGCAGTCAAAGTCCACACAAGTTAATTTTCATCATCCTGGGAATTTATGTTAGCCTGATTCTAGGTTTGCTGTTATCCTCTGCTTTAAATGACTATAAACTATATGACTATGACTATAAAGTTACTCATGGTTTCACGGAACAAGGCTTCCTGTCTTATGAAGGTGGAGAAGCAGATGGAATAGCAGCAAGGTTCATTGCTTCCTCTGCTGTTTCCTCCCAACATCAATCACATTTGTTGTTTACAGTCATTTTGGTTGATGTATTTATATTTAATTATTTTATTTTAGAAATAGTAATTGGGAGGCTAGGGTTACTTTTCTGTTTGTGACCAATTTTTTTGGGGGGGTTAAAAGCCACATTATTGTGGGAATGAAAACTTATTTTTGCAAATGGGCCAATTTGGGAATAATTTTGGTTGCTTGATCATTTTAAGGTATTTCTCTGAATAACAACAATAGAACTTAACATCACATGGAAGTAAAGTGTGTGTATATATATATATATATTATTAATATATTTTTTATTATTATTACTTTCTTTACCCTCTCTAGGTGGCCAATATAACAGTGGCTATAACTTTGGCTTCACATTCCGTAATCCTGAAGATGTTTTCAGGGAGTTCTTTGGTGGCCGGGATCCTTTTGCAGACTTTTTCAGTGAGTAATGCTTTCTCTCTGACTGCACTTGAGCCTGCTATATGTTAACTAAATGTTTTTGTTCTGCCTTTTTTGGGCTACTCAAAGTATTCGTGAGCTAGAATCTTAGTGCTATATGAAAAAATTGAACTGAGCGATTATCTCCCTTTGGAAGTGCTCCGTATTCCTTGAAAGTGTGCTTACTAATAATAATCCCTCCAAAGAAAAAACAATAATAAATTGGTCATTTCAATCCATGACTGTTTGTGGGACACTGCTGTGCGCAATTGGCTGCTGCGTTTCGCCCACAAATATACAGTCAATTAACTTTATAGTGTATTCTGTGAAGCGCTTTGAGACATCGATACGATGTGAAAAGCGCTGTATCAAATGCAAGGATTATTATCATAAATATAATGTCTCTACCCAAACAATCCCATTCGCCTTTATAGAGCAACCCATTCTGTACATATAGTAACTACAATAGGTGATTTTTTACCTATGTACGCAACAACAAAATTAGATTTGTATAGCGTCTTTCACGTCAAGAGGGCATATAGACAAAATAGATCAACAATGTCAGTGTCCAATAGAGCTGCTATTGTATATTTTGCAGGAATTTGTTTGGGGAGTGGATGGGCGAGAGAGAGTCATATGACTGATATGTCTTAATGGTGTGGTTTCCCCCCCAGCCTTATTTTATGTATTCGTCTATTTGGGTGTCAGTCTGGCTAAATTGATAGCACTCACCTCAGTCAGATGGTTGTGGGTTCAAACCCCAGGTTAGAACTTTGAATTCATGTCGTCTGGACAAACACTCTTAGTGCATTATTAGCCACAACTGGCCCATTTTTCACTAGTTATTTTCCCTCAAATGCCTCATGTACTACTGAACAATCGTACAGATTAATGAAGAGCTAGGGAGAGATAGATAATGGTAAGTACGGTTCAAGAGGAAAGTTTTTGAGGTACGAAATCAAAATGAGCAGAGAATTGGAGGGATCAAGATAGGAAGTTCCAGAGATCTGGACCAGTGTTTTCCAGATGGTCACGGAGTAGAGGAGTAGGAAATGAGCTGGTTGGAGAAGTAGGAAGGTATGAAACATGAGGTGATTTGCAGGTGAGTGTGAGGATTTTGAAATTGATCTGTATAAAGTTCATGTAATTGCTTTCTTCTAATCAATCAGAATCACCTTTACATAGCAGTAAGTAGAAACACGGTGGTTAGTCGATTGGCGGATCACTTTTCCAGGGCTTATGAATTCCTTCAAAAATAAATAAATTGGTGATTCAATCCATGAATGTTTGTGGGCTACTGTTGTGCGCAAATGATAGCTCAGTGGTTGGAGCACTCGCCCCATAAGTGAGTGACCTGTGTTTGATTCCCGGCAGGGCGAAACCATGGGCAAGTTTCCTTACTCCGCGTGCCTGATAACAATCCCTCAAGAGAAAACCCAATAATAAATTGGTCATTTCAATGCACGATTGTTTGTGGGACACTACTGTGCGCAATTGGCTGTTGCATTATCCCCACAAAAATATACAGTCAATTCACTTTACAGTATATTCCTTGAAGCGCTTTTGAGACATTCTAGAAGATGTGAAAAGCGCTGTATCAAATGCAAGGATTATTATTTATTATAAGCTCAATTAAAAGATAACATTAGAGCAATAAAGCTATTTCAAAGGTGGCTTGGCTGCCTTTGATATGAGTTTTGTATTGCGAGGGGCAAATATAATTTCTGCATCTCTGTTACAGTGGATGATCCCTTCGATGACTTTTTTGGACATCGGCGAGGCCGGCATGGGGTTGAGAGAAGCCGGGGAGGTGGCGGATCATTCTTCCCTGGATTTGGTGGCTTCCCTGCGTTTGACCCTGGTAAGATTCTTTTTTTAAAAGAATAATTTAAAAAAATAAAAATATGTAATACAGTGCAATCAATCAACTTCATGGTGAGTCACACTTTAGCTTGAAACGGGAGGCAGTAAGACTTATTATCCTGCTCAGCAAATAGTTTGCGCACACTCACACACGTCTGTGTGTGTGTACATAATGATAACACATTCAATTGAACACACATGCTTGATAGAAAGAAATTTGAGTAGTAGCTTTGTAATAACGTGTATCATGAGATTTGAATTCGTATAATAATAATAAATAAAATTGGTCATTTCAAAACTACGACTGTGTGTAGAGACAATGTGCGCAATTGGCTGCCGCGTTTCGCCCACAAATATACAGTCAATTCAATTTACAGTATATTCTGTGAAGTGCTTTGAGACGTCTGGAAGACGTGAAAAGCACTTATAGCAAATGCAAGAATTATTATTGTTATTATCAACAAAAAAATTCTCTGAGCTTTGGGCCACAGGTCATCAATTTCTAGACATAACAACAACTAACAACAACTTGAACTTATAAAGCGCCTTTCACGTCGGCGGGACGTCCCAAGGCGCATAATGGGAATGACTACTTTGCCGTATTTCCCTCTTGATTTTAGGCTTTGCGTGATTGCCTTCCGAACTGCCTAGCATTACAGTTTCGCGATTTTTAAGCTTACAAAATGCTAGTACACTGGCCCGCCGTGCTTCAGGTTTCGACTGGTTCAAAATGTCTGTGTTGATGGCTGGGAACAGCTGCTTATTATTACTGAGCTTAAAACCACACAAGCCGAAGCATTGCTGGGATAATGACTACTCATCACTGATGAGATGTCAAGTTAGCAGTTTGCCATGTCAGTGTCCTGGTGTCAGCCAACCAGCAAACGTTGTCGAGTGATCTTTTGTTTCAAGTACTGATGATGGTGACGATAGCAATTTGTTAGGATTTCCGATCCCGAGAGTTCAAAATAATGACCCAACAATCCTTAATAAAGGTATCGTGATTTAATGATTATAAGCAATTTTAGAATGATAGAATAAAAGAATCATACTACCAGTTCTATGTAGAATACAATGCTGGATTCAGGCTGTTACACCATAAGTCAGGTTCAGGCTTCTCACAATACTCACTCCTTCTAACTTTCCTTCTCTAACTGACCCTTCTCTGCCTGTAAAACAAAACAACTAGAACCATGACCCGTTCCAGTAGTTCTGGACAACAGTGGCAGGCTGGAGATCTCAATGTACCCTAGACACTCCCCAACTGTTATAATGAGCCACTCTTTCTCTCCTTTCTTTATACTTCTCCACCATAACTAACTCAATCAGTTGATCACTTGGACATTGTCCAGAAGCGATGTCAAAATCAGACTATCTAAACGTCAGAGTTGTAGGGAGTTGTTCGTCTCCCTTCTTTTCCCAGACCTTGAGATGGCTCTCCAGCTACTCACTTGGCAATTTCCCAAAGGATTGTGTACAATCTTTTGTGAATTGAGTCCTCTGTCCCTGTCTATATCTCGAGCCGCTCTCCTTCAATTCTTTATTTATCCTAGAAGCGACTGATGTTATTGCGCTCCTTGGATTATTGGCACGGACCAGTAACCAAGGTTGTCTCAGCGCAGGCGATTGTGCATCTGGTGTTTTGTGTAGACAAGTTGTTTCTCTCCCTTTTGCTCAAGGTTGCTGACCATGCCTGTGTTGTGGATAGATTGTTTTAATTGGTGCCTGATTGAAACTAACTATAATTATTTTTTAATACAGTACCTCCATATCCCAACAAATTTTAATTTCTGCCTTTAAAGCCTCACTTTTTAATAAAATGTCGGCTTGGCTGAGGTAGTTGCAGCCTGGTTCTTGGATCAAGCCCCATCTTGGGACTTTGGAGACACATTCTGGGCTTTGGTCAATGCTCTCAAATCCCTTTGCTTCCTGGTCATTGATTTTTTTTCTTCTCCCCCCACCACATCCCGCCCCCCCCCCCACCCCCGCCCACTTTGTACAGCCATTTTGAAATGATTTAACCCAAGCAAAAGGTGTTATGTAAGTGTAGGAAGTTGATTATTATAGAAACAATTATATGAGGGATTGGATAGTTTGGTGGGTTTACATTTCTACTGCAGTCTGAAGATTTTTTTAAAAAAACAAGTCACTAGCAGCGTTGCTACCTGCAATGTTGTCAGCAAACAAATGACCTAAAAGTACAATAATATTGTACACTTTGTGGGACCTTCAGGCGCAGACTGGTATTGTAAGTAGGGCTGCAGATTTGTGGTGGCGGAAAATAGTTCATAGGCACTTTGATTTTTCCATTTGCCTGACGATAGCAACAATAAAATTACATCAGTACAACACCTTTCACTCCAAATCTGCAGCCCTTATTACAGTATTGTAAGAAGTGCTTTCATAAGCCAAATAAGTACTATTTGAAATGACGCCCATTTTATTTCATAAGTCCTGTAAGCTTATTGAATATTTCTTGTGTTTTTTTTCCAGGCTTTACTTCATTCGGTTCGTTTGGTAATCTTGGAACTGCATCGTTCAGCTCCTCTTCATTTGGAAACGGAGGAATGGGGAACTTTCGATCAGTATCGACATCTACCAAGTTTATTAACGGAAGGAAAATCTCCACTAAGAGGTATTGTAAACATTGAGACTTAACTCCGTTGACTGAATGGTCAGCATACAAATTCATTTTATTTACCATGAAAATATAAGAGCTTGTTGAAACAACTTATTCTAACAAATATCAAATTCTATTTTTTCCCCCCTCTCTCCCTTCCCCTTGTCTGAAAGGGTGCGAATGCATGGTTGCTTTTTCTAGGTCTCCTACAGCGAGCAATCTTTGTGTTTGTTCATGCACAATCTTCTGGCAGATTAATTGTTGGCACATTCTCTGCTGTTACTGAGAATTCAGTTCGGAGTATGTTTGGCATTCAGTGGTAGGCAAAGTGCCAAGTGCAATTCAGCCCCCTCAACTAGCGTTGGCTCTTGTGACAACTACCATGGTGATGCTCTCTCCCTGTGCAGTGAATTACCCAAACATGTCGGCCACAGACACTAGATCACAAGTGGAGACTAAGAGTCACAATAGCCTTTTGATGTATAGCACTTGAAAAAATACTAATTTAACAGTGTTTTTTGTTGCTGGAAGAGTTTTTCCATTAGATCCTTCCAAAGTATTGGGCAGAAGGAGAAAAAAAAGGGAAGCATGGAAGAGGTTTTGCTGCACAGTTGATTTTTGGAATAGTTGTCACTCATTTGGGTTCATTTGGTGTCAATCTTGAAAGCGTGTAGGCTCATGCCCCATATCAGGACTTTAAACTCTTTATCTAGGCCAAGGTTGTCAAACCCATTTGATATGGCAGGCCTAATCCCAAATTCCTGGCATTCCCGTCACCTTCAGCAAAAGTTACTAAAATTGAAATGGAGAAAAGATAAACTCTTTTTGTTTGGAGTAAAGGACTGGGCCTGGGCAATGTGGAGTATCTTGTCATCACTCTTCAGCCTTGTGAGCAGACGAGACTTGCAGCTGGGAGGTTAGGGTGTCAGGGAGCCCCATAGACCCCTGCCCATTCTATGCCGGTTTTATTGGTTAATCCAGCCCTGAGTATACATTCTATTGGGTGAGCCTTCAACAACAACAAATTAGACTTTCACGTCGGGAGGACGTCCCAAGACGCTGCACAGGAGGCGTGTGACCCGAGCTTGGAGGGGAGTGTTCGGGAGGGGGTACAAAACGTGGAGGAGGTCAAAAAATTATGGGGGGAACAAAAGGCACGGTCGAAGAGGAAAGTCTTCAAACCGGCCTTGAAAGAGGAAAGGGAAGAAACAAGGCGGAGGGATTGGGGGATGGTATTCCATAGGGTGGGAGCGGAGAAACTGAAGGCCCGGCCTCCGATGGTGGAGCGGTTCGAGCGGGGGGCTTGGAGCAGGCCGTCCTGTTGAACGGAGGGTCCGGGTGGGCTTGTAGGGGGAAAGTAGATTGGTTAAGTACGGCGGGGCAAGGCCGTGTAAGGCCTTGAAGGTGAGGACGAGGATCTTGATCTTGATCTCGATCCTCTGGAGAATGGGGAGCCAGTGGAGACGGGCGAGGGTGGGGGTTATATGGTCACGGAGGCGGGTGCAGGATAATACACGGGCTGCAGAGTTTTGGATGACCTGCAGCCTGTGAATGGAGGAACTGGGGAGGCCGACGAGGAGAGAGTTTCCATAGTCCAGCCTCGAGGTGATGTACGCGTGCACGAGTGTTTCGGCAGCGCGGTGGGTAAGATAGTTGCGGAGCCTGGCAATGTTGCGCAGGTGGAAATAAGCGGTGCCGGTCAAGGCACGGATGTGGGGGAGGAAGGAGAGTTTATGGTCGAACGTGATGCAGAGGTTCCTGATTGGCTTTGTGAGGTGGAGAGTGCAGCCTTGGATGTTGAGGCTGGCTTGAGCCGATCAGGAGGGCCTCGGTCTTACTCACGTTCAATTGGAGGAAGTTGTCCGTCGTCCAGGACTTGATGTCGGACAGACATGCTGTCAGAACATCGATGGTCTGGGGGTTGAGGGATGAGGCTGAGAGGTACAGTTGGGTGTCATCCGCATACATGTGGAAATTTACCCCATGTTTGCCCCCAACCTCTGGAACTCCATCCCGCAGTCCTTCCACCTCTCCCCCTCCCTGGCCTCCTTCAAGTCCGCCTCAAGACTCTCCTCTTCGATGGACACTCATCGGCAACTCATAATCCCCCCCTTTCCCCCCTCCACCCCCACTCGGGCCCGAAGCAGTGACTGTCCAGCGCCTTGGGATGTCCTCCTGACATGAAAAGCGCTATACAAGAATAATTTTGTTGCTGTCGAGTAGGGGAGCTAACCCTGCCCGAGCAAACACCATAATAACATTCACCGACCTTCCCATTCTGCACGTTCACTTTTCCCACTGGCCATAGGCTCGAACCATAAACATTTCTTAAAGAGATAACATTCCAGTTTTATTCTTGTCCGATCATACTATTCCATTGCTGTGCATCTTGCAGTTGAGAATTAGGAAGCTGTCGATTGGAAGCAGTTTGGCACGATTTCCCACAAAGGTTTGTCCTGAAAGCTGCTCGGCTAAAAGTCAGTCAGATTGTGCCTTTCTCTTGGGTGTCTTACACAGTCGGTTCAAATTAGAATGGTTTACTACTCAGACACAGTCCTAGCAAATTCAGTTGTTTGATAAATAAATCCATTCAGGAATATGAGACACGAGTTATTCTTGGTCTTGGTACATTCCTGTGCAATTAGCTGGCGCTTGATTAGCTTGCCCGTGCTTGCAGTGGAAGCTCATAGATTATTAATGATGACGGGAGCAAAATACTGGAGGGCTTCTAGCACACACCCCAGTGGAAGGAAAATGAGTCGAATGGCTTCAGGATACAAGGTACCAAATAATGGCAGGATTTTTTTTTTAAAAAATGCCATGTTTTAGTAGCTTGTAATACTTCTCGATTCCATGCTTTGCATGTCCTTTCAAGTGAAATCCCTGACCCAACGCCTTAGGGACATCCTCGCTATGTATATAATAAGTCGGTGTACAAAAATGTGACTTGTTGTTTAATCACGGCTGATTTTTTTTTCAAATTCTTAATTTGCAGAATTATAGAAAATGGCCAAGAAAGAGTGGAAGTAGAGGAAGATGGTCAGTTGAGATCTTTAACAATAAATGGTAAGGAGCAGCTACTGCGATTGGATAACAAGTAAATCTTCCCTCGTATTTAATGAAAATGGATCAGCTTTCCTGGGGAAGCAAAAGATTTTTGAGAATATCCTTGAAGGAACTTTGCTGCATTACGTTGTTTTGTTTAATAGTTGGCTGCTTCTTATGGCATCTATACTGTTTATGCCATATGTGGAGTTTACTTTCATGGGACCACAGTACAGGGCCTTCTGACTTTTGTTTTGGAGTTTTGTTTGTATTACAAATCTATTAATGCACTTTTCTGTAACATTTTGCTTTGTGCATATTTACCCTTTGAATCGTAAGTAGAGATTACTTACCTATTAGGCAGAAATGTTCCATTTAAATCAATGCTATTTAGTGGCTTCTAACTTCATGGAGTATTAACCTGTTAAAGAATTTTCTAACTCCTATTTTGTACTTAGCATTGAATATAAGTAAGAATATTTAATGATCTAGTTTGCATTTTTTGCTTGAAATTCCATCTTTTTGTGGTGGTTTTTGATTTTGCATGTATGCTACTTCAGTGATGTGTTTTGGGAACTGTTAACTGTTTGTTGTTATGATCTGACCTAAGTCAACAGCATAACATGTTGATGCTGGCAGAATGAAGCTTAAAACATTTGTTAACAAATGACGTAAACAAAATAAAAATGCTTGTGGCACAACCATTAAAATGGCATGAAAAATATATTGTGTCTATGTGGTGATTTGGAGTTTAATTGTAACCTTGTACAATTGCATCTGTGCCAGTCTACCAGCATTGAATGCTTGCTTAATTTCACTTCGAAAACTTGCTGGGTGTTTTTTTTGCTGAACACAAATGCTAACAGCACTTAATTCTCATGCACTGCATGGAACTCTTGGTGATGGGCAGGTTGGTGAAGGTATGTTAAAGTATTAAGGCAGGCAACTCGTTTTCTTTTCAAAGGTACTGTTGAGGGATATTTAAATTTGACATTAGTTTGTCCGTGTGTTCGTCTTGATTATTGAATTGCTGTTGAGCGCTATGCTTATTTGAAGCGATCATTTTAAATTATTCCTAATAATTTTCATACCTGTTTCGTAATCAAAATACACACGTAGAATCATGCCCCAGTCATGCAGTGTGAGAGTTTACAAGGTGCAAACCTCATGGAGTAGGTGAGCTGAATGTGGATCATTCAGAACTCTGCATTTTGTGTCATTTCTCGCACCAGGCTCAGTGACCCCATCACCCCCACTTACACGGCTCCACTACCTCCCCATCCCTCAGGATAAAATCCCCCACGGCCTACACCTATGATCTGCTAACCCCATATTAACCTATCTGCTCCCCCTGCTCATCAGCTCCCTCCCTTTGGAACGCCATCCCACAATCCCTTCACCATGCTCCCTCCTTTGCCTCCTTCAAGGCCCATTTTCTACTGCACTTCTAGTCACCCTCCTACCCTGACCCTCCTCCCCTCCTGATGCCATATATCTGACTGTCAAGTACCTTGGGACGTTCTGACATGAAAGGCGCTGTACAAATGTTATTTGTTGTTGTGTAACGCTAAAATTTAATAGTAATAATGGCCTTATTTGTGCCATTGTGTAGTTATTTGGTGAATATGGTGTGTAAGGATTTGTTCTCAGTTGAATCGGCAGACAATATGTGATGTGTTTTTCTAGAATATGTCATTTAGTGAACAATGAACTGTTGTTAAGATGATGTAATTTTATTGAGGGTGAACTTTTACACATTTTCAGTAAGCTCTTTGGATATCAACGTTTCCTCAGCTGGTATTTGCTCAACTTCAGTGTTGGATTCATATAAATGGACAAAAGTTAGCTCTGTTTTCTGGCCTTCTGCTTGCTTGATGTCTTGATTAATTCCTGGATTAATGGATCATTTCCCAGGAGCTAATGGCCATAACTCGCTTACATTATAAAATGTGAAATGTTGTAAGTACATTGGATCCAATGGAGTACGGTTCTAACCATTGAGGAACAGATACGGTGAATGTATGAAGCGACCACACCATTTCTAAAATAAATGTGCAATGTGAGTAAGTAACTGGTTTGAGATGTTTACTGGTGCCCCCCACATGTCTTGTTCATACAAAGCCTAGATGCAATCTTAAAACAGGTACACATTCTGGTCTTGAGTGGAATGCTATTGCTAAGCCATTTATTTTTGAGGAATTGTGTAGAGACAGCCATATCTCATTGCGATCTTTCAGAACCATTCTGAGAATTCCTTTACACAGGTGGCAATCTTGCGTGTGATCTTTTTGAAGAAAAGCCACCAAACTCCCCACTAGAACCAACCCAGCATTTGTTGTGTATATATAATATGTTGTGCGTTGGTCAAATCAATTCTGATCAAGTGAGAAGAATTGAGAGAAACCACCAGAGAGAAAAAAAATCTTGCGGTTCTTGTGGTTGTGGGTTTTTGCTTAATGCCATTCACGTGCTGTTTATCACTGCATGAATTAATCCCGAGTAGCATTGCCAACTCGATCGAGTTTGTGGTTTAGATAAGCTGTGAGTCCGTTGGCCTAGGGTTCTTTCCTCAAAGCACACAAGTAACAAATGGTGAGTTAACAGTCCCAACATTTTGTATATAAATACATTTTGTATGCAGGGCCGTGAGGGGGGAGGGGGGGGCAAGTTCTACCGACCTGAAAGGCGCTATACAAATATAATTTTGTTGTAGTTGTTGTTACAAATGCTTAACTTTGTGTCTAAGTTTGTCTCTGTGGCTATCAAGTTTTTTTTAGCTAACAAATGATTGACATGCATCAGTAGGATAATGAAAATAAAATAGTTACTGACATGGATCAGTATATGCATACTTCACTGCAAGTGATGCTCAAGTGATTTGTGGAGTCCTGTAACTCAGTGGTTAGAGCACTCGCCTTGGAAGTGTGAGACATGTGTTTCAAATCCAGGCAGGTCAGAGAGAAACCTTGGGAACGTTTCCTTACTCTATACACACACACACACACACACAAGCCTAATAATAATACTTCCAAACAACACAATACTAAAATTGGTCATTTCAATCCACAACTGTTTGTGGGGAGCTGCTGTATGCAATTGGCTGTTGCGTTTCGCCCACGCATATACAGTCAATTCACTTGACGGTATATTCTGTGAAGCGCTTTGAGACATCTAGGAGACATGAAAAGTGCAATATCAAATGCAAGGATTATTATTATTAACTTTTTGAGATGAACAAAGCAAATAATGTGTGTCCTAGGAAATACATCGCGTCTTATTTCAGGCCATCATTTCAATCTCAGGTACATCATATCTATGTCCAGAGTAAAGGAACCTACCTTCCTCTCTGCTGTTGTTTGAAGTCCCAACTTGAGAACTGCACTCTCAATGTTAGAGTGGGAATATTTTCTATTTCCCTCTTCTCACCATTGCCTTTTGTAGCCTTTTGAGATTCAGTTTGGTAAGATTGCTTACCCGAACTTTATGGTGGGAGCTTCACAATAAGACGTAGTAATAATAATAATCCTTGCATTTGTTATAGTGCTTTTCACATCTTATCGACATCTCAAAGCGCTTCACAGAATACACTGTAAAGTGAATTGACTGTTTATTTGTGGGGGCAAAACGCGGCAGCCAATTGCGCACAGCAGCATCCCCACAAACAGTCATGGATTGAAAATGACCAATTTTTATTGTGGGTTTTTTGGACGGATTCTTATTAGGTATGTGCGCAAGGAAAGTTGCCCAAGGTTTCGCCCTGATCTGCCTGGATTCGAACACAGGTCTCACGTTTGTAAGACGAGTGCTCTAACCACTGAACTACAGGAGAATGAGTTTAAGGTGAATTCAAATGTTTGTCTTTAAATACAGTCATTGCACTGTAAACCCTGTGAAGTGCTTGTTGACGTTTTGACAGTGTGATTAGGCCCTGTATATCAAATACAAGCAGGTTATCAATCAATAAACGCACAGAGTGCAATAAAACAAACTAGGTTGTAAAAGTTTTCTCGGACTTAACGTCACAAGATTGAAGCTGATTAATTTTCTGATTTGTATTAATGATTGTGGGAGATTGTGTGCTAATTACCTGCCCTATTCACCTGCAAAATGCAATAATCGCACTGTGCAGTAAAATCCTGTTTTAAAACCTTCGACATGAAATGGACATGCAAGGGCTGTAGTGGCATTTAAAGCTCCCCACAACCTTCGCCCCACCCTACTTCTGTGATCTCCTATCCCCTTACTAACCTGCCTGCCCCCTCCGCTCAAAAGGCTCTGACCTGCTCAACATCCCCCGCCCCACCATTGCTGGGCAAGCCTTCAGCCACTGCACCCAACCTCTGGAACGCCAACCCGCAATCCCTCTGCCTCGCCCCCTCCCTGGTCTCCTTCAAGTCCCGCCTCAAGACTCTCCTCTTCGATGGACCCATCGGAATCTCCTATTACTCCCCACCCCACCCCTAAGATTGGATCTGAAGCAGTACCTGTCCAGTGCCTTGGGATGTCCTCCTGACATGAAAGGCACAACACAAGTGTAATTTTGTTGTTGTTGGTATACATTGGATTTGTGACTCTTAAGTCTAAATGTTGCATTTTTGTAGATGTTTGTGTCACTTCAATCCGCAACTGTTTGTGGGACACTTCTGTGCAGTCAATCCACTTTACAGTATATTCTGTGAAGCGCTTGGAGACGTCTCAACAACATGGTAAGGAGCTGTATCAAATGCAAGAGTAATTCCCTTTCTGGAAGCAGCTAATCCTGGCTGGGATGGAATTCCGATGGCCTCTTAACAGGATTCCTACTGACATGTTATTATGTCGGAATTAAGCTTCGTAGCCAATCTCTGTCCTTCTTCTCTATTTAGCAGATAGCGATCAGAAGCTGGGATCCTAACTGACGAGAGCTTTATTGACTGATCTACTTTAATCTGTCTTTGGCTTTGTGTCTGTCAAACATTTTATTGACTCGATGCTATCGGGCAACACTGTTGACGCCCTTTTCTACAATCAAATCATTCTAAATGGTTATGTATACATGAATGATCACAAAAGGGAAGGGCAAAGATCAAGGGTTCATTTAGAACTCTTTAAAATCAGGACAAAACAGCAGGTATTAGTGACAGGAATCTTTTTAGGATGTTTTCACCCACAAATATGCAGTCAATTCACTCTATGGTCTATTCTGTGAAGCGTTTTGAGACGTCCAATATGTACTATCCTGCACCCACCTCCGTGACCACATAACCCCCACCCTCGCCCGTCTCCACTGGCTCCCCATCCTCCAGAGGATCGAGTTTAAGATCCTCGTCCTCACCTACAAGGCCTTACACGGCCTTGCCCCATCCTACCTAACCGATCTACTCTCCCCCTACACGCCCACCCGGACCCTCCGTTCAACAGGACTTGGCCTGCTCCAAGCCCCCCGCCCGAACCGCCCCACCATCGGAGGCCGGGCCTTCAGTTTCTCCGCTCCCACCTTATGGAATGCCATCCCTCAATCCCTCCGTTTCGCCTCTTCCCTTTCCTCTTTCAAGGCCGGTTTGAAGACTTTCCTCTTCGATCGTGCCTTTTGTTCCACTCCGAACTCTTTTACCTCCCCTTCGTGTTTCACCCCTTCCCAAACACTTCCCTCCCAGCTCGGGTCACACGCCTCTTGTTCAGCGCCTTGGGACGTCCTCCCGACGTGAAAGGCGCTCTATAAATGTAAATTGTTGTTGTTGTTGTCCAGAAGACCTGAAAAGCGCTATCTCAAATGCAAGGTTATTATTATTATCATATTGTATAAATTGGCCCATCTTACTGTCATTTAGCTATAGATTAATGCACTTACCTAACAGAAATAACATTATACTCCATTAATATCTTATCTTTACGAAGTTATGCACAGAAATACCTTGACAGTTATCTTTAACAGAAAGCTTTTAACACATTTTGAGATCAAATTTAATGCTTGTTAAATGACAATCTTGATGGATTAAGGAAAGGGATTTGATTTTAAGACAATCTGCAGTGATATTTTTGTCACAGCGTTGGTATATTATACACCTTGGTTTTTCAAAAGCTTTTAACAATCTAACTCAGCAGTTAATTGCAAAGCCACATAATAGGGATGCGTTTTAATGTGAGGTGGAAGATTAGCTTAATAACTAGGGAGCGAACGAAAGCCGTCAATTGGGACTTTTTCAACCCGGTTATGAGCAGATTATATATATTAATGTTGCGAAGGGTCGTGGACCGGAAATGTCGACTCGCTTTTCCTCTCCATAGATCTTCTGCCTGACCTGCTGAGTGTTCCCAGCCATTTCTGTTTCAGATTTCTGGCATCTGCAGTATTTTGCATTTTTGAAAATATAATATATATAAATAGTGTTGATCTTGGGATTCTGGCTTTATTATATAGATGTATATTACTTGTTTCAGGGTAAACCTATTTATAGGTTTTCAAGAATATATAATTCTTGAATTTGATATAGCGCTTTTCATGTCTTCTAGACATCTCAAAGCGCTATAATCTCTGTACAGAAGGAGGCCATTTAGCTTATGAAGTTTGCAACTAGTTCACTGAGCAAGGAGATCAATTTAAGGTGTCCCAAGGCACTTTCAAGCCCTTTGGAGCCCCGTAGTTCAGTGGTTAGAGCGCTCGCCTCGCAAGCGAGAGACCCGAGTTCGATTCCCAGAAACGCAGAATGGTGGGCAAGTTTCCTTGTGCCACGCTGTTCATCTGTTTCCTCTGTTTACTGAGCAGTAAGTAGGAACCTGGTTGTTAGTGAATTGGTGGATTGGGTTTCTGGGGTAACAAATTCTTCCAAAAAATGGTCAATCCACGACTGTTTGTGGGATACTTCTGTGCACAATCAGCTGCCGTGTTTCGCCCACAAAATACAGTCAATTCACTTCACAGTGTATTGTGTGAACCACTTCTAGATGTGTCGAAGACGAGATAAGGTGCTATATCAAATGCATGTATTATTAAAGTCCTCCACAACCTCACCCCACCCTACATCCGTGCTCTTCTAGCCTCTTACCAACCTGTCCGTCCCCTCCGCTCAGCACGTCCCCCGACCCATCCACCCCACCATTGGCGGGCGAGCCTTCAGCCACTCTACCCCTAACCTCTGGAACTCCACCCAGCAGTCCCTCCGCCTCACCCCCTCCCTGGCCTACTTCAAGTCTCGCCTCAAGCACCTTACTTCAGGAAGGACATTAAGGCACTGGAAAGGGTGCAGAGGAGATTCACGAGAATGATACCAGGAATGGGGCACCTTATCTATGAGGACAGACTGGAGAAGTTAGGACTTTTCCCATTAGAGCAGAGAAGGTTACATGGGGACCTGATAGAGGTCTTCAAGATTATGAAAGGTTTCGACAGGCTAGATAGGGAAAAGCTGTTTCCGCTGGTAGGTGTGTCTGTGACCCGTGGTCACAGTCTTAAGATATCTACCAAAAGAAGCAGAGGGGAGGTTAGAAGAATTTTTTTGACTCAGCGAGTTGTTCGAATTTGGAATGATCTGCCTGAAAGGGTATTGAGGTCCGATTCGATAGCAGCTTTTAAGCGAGGACTAGATAGGAATCTGGGGAAGACGGGTTTGCAGGGTTATGGGGAGAAAGGTGGTGATTGGGGTTAATGAAAGTGACTTGCTCGGTCAAAGAGCCGGCACAGACTCGATGGGCCGAATGGCTTCCTTCTGTGCCGTAACATTCTATGATTCTATGAAGACCCTCCTCTTCGATGGACCCATCGGCAACTCCTAATCCCGCCCCACCATCCCGTCCCGTCCCCAGCTTGGGTCTGACACAGTGATTGTCCAGCGACTTGGGACGTCCTCCTGACGTGAAAGGTGCTATACAAGTGTAATTTAGTTGTTGATATTCCCCCAGACTTTCCCTTGAAAGCTACGATAGCCTCTGCCTCTCCAACACCCTACTCAGCTAAGCTGACCCTAACCCGATAACTTGTTACGTTTTGGGGAATGATTCAGTAATGTTGCAATAACTCAAAAAAGGATTTGAGTCTCTAGGTAATCAGGAGGGCTGACAGGTGGCACTTGTGATTTCAATATTGGATTCATAAGATAATTAGTGTGGAAACAAGCAAGGAATCAAAGTCTGTTAACGGTGTAGTAATTCAGCTTGTTGATCAGGGAAGGGATCCAGGGAATATTGTGGTTAAATTAGTGAAACACTCTGGTGATTTGCGTCTGTGGAAAAAAAAGGGCAAATAAAGCTATCAGGTTACCTCAGCAGAGCAATCGCATACAAGTTGAAGGTTTCATTGTTATTTCAGGTAAAAAAAAACATCTGGAATACTGAACTGCAGTTCTGTTCATGTAATTTTGGGCAAGAATATTGGACTGTAATTTACAGTATCCACTTAAGTGCCTTGGGATGACCTCCTGACGTGAAAGGCACTATACAAATGGGATTTTGTTGTTGTTGTTGTTGTTAAAACTCGGGCAGAGTTTGTGTGGTTGGTTTTGCCGTGTATGTGGAGCTCCTGTATCTCAGTGGTTAGAGCACTCGCCTTACAAACATGAGAAATCCAGGCAGGTCAGGGCGAAACCTTGGGTAAGTTTCCTTACTCCACACAAATACGCCTAGTAATAATCCCTTCAAAAGAAACTACGATAATAAAAATTGGTCACTTCAAACTTGTTGTAGGAGTCATTTAATTTGATGATGCTAAATTAGCAGGTGGGAGGGGTGTTATAAAGCAATGCAAGTTGTTGTTGTTCACCATTTCTGATTAAAGTTGGATGAATTGCAAAAACAATCCATGACCATGGAACTGTAGCAAACGCAAAAATAATCTCGTGAGTAATAACAACAACAACCAAGTGATACTTGTCTAGCGCCTTTCAAGTCACGTCAGGAGGACATCCCAAGGCGCTGGACAATCACTGTTTCAGACCCGAGCTGAGGACAGTGGGGAGGGAGGGAAAAGGGGGAGATTAGGAGTTGCTGTGTAGACAAGCCTGTGAGCTCAGCACCCCCCCGCCCCCCCATCCAGTGTATAAGTTACCTCCTAAAACTTTCCAAACTTATAAAGGCTGATTGGTATGAGATCACTCATCCTTAGTATTGCTGGCAGGCTGCAAATGAAACACCCTTCAAAGCGAATCTGCCAGATGCCAGATGGATTGTGTGGAGCGTTTACTCACCTTTGATTGCTTATTTAAGTGTTCCGTGTTCGAGATTGCAATACCGGATCCTCCTGGTATTTAATGGGAGTGAAATGAAGAGTGTAACCTGGAATCATTCGAGTGCCACGATCTATCCTACTCCGCTGATGGGGAAGTGCCGACAGCGTGTAATCACTGTTCTGATCAGCTGTTTCGCTCGTCCGGTTGGGAGTTGCGAGGAAAGGTTACGAGGAACTAATGATCCTTCAGGAAGGAAAGCAGCTTAAGACTGCGTCCCTTCCCGCCCATCCACCCGCCCTGTTGTTTCGACCAGCTGGAGAAGGTCGAGCAATGTCGTATATGAGCGAGCGAATGAATGATGTTAAAAGGTTGAAAAGAAAATTGGAAGTGAAGACGATTCAAATGAGCTGAAAAGGCAATGATCAAAACCTATCGAATTCTCGAGTTGCCACAACTCACCCTTGAACTGTTCAGCACAGTTTCGTGAAGATTACCACCACCACCAACAACGACAAAGAAATTATAGTTGTATGTAGCTCCTTTCACATCGGGAGGACATCTGGCAGTGTGCCAGACCCGAGATTGGGGTAGATTGAGGCAGGGGGTTGGGGTAGGAGGTTGGCCTGTAATAATCACTTCACAGAATATACTGTACAGTGAATTGACTGTACTTACAGGCAAAATGCAGCAGCCACAGCAGCGTACCCACAAACGGTCAGGGATTGAAAAAATGACCAATCTATTGTTGTTTTTTTTCTTGAGGGATTATTATTATGTGTGTGTGTGTGGAGTAAGGAAACTTGCCCTAGGTTTCACCCTGACTTGCCCAGAATCGAACCCAGGTCTCACGCCTGTAAGGTGAATGCTCTAACCACTGAGCTACAGGAGCTCCACAATGTTGATTTGTCTTTCGATTAATAATCACGGGAACCAAATGAGATTTCAGTCTGGTTAGATAATAAATCTCACTCCCTCTCACTCGGAGTAGGACGGTTGTGGGATCCGCCTGTTTATCTGAACATTATGTCATACATTTTACATAAAATAATAATAATCCTTGTATTTGATATATCACTTTTCATGTCTTCTAAACATCTCAAAGCGCTTCACAGAACATACCGTAAAGTGAATTGACTATATATTCGTGGGCGAAACGTGGCAGCCAATTGTGCACAGCAGCGTCCCAACAAACAGTCGTGGACTGAAATAACCAATTTATTACAGTGTTTTTTGGATGGATTATTATTAGGCGCATGTGTGCGTGTGAGTTAAGGAAACTTGCCCATGGCTTCTCCCTGACCTGCCTGGATTCGAACACGGGTCTCACGATTGTAAGGCGAGTGCTCCAACCACTGAGCTTACAGGACTCCACAATTGACATCCTAAATGTGTGAAGCACTTTGAGACATCTTAGACAACATGTTAAGACACTGTAACAAGTGCAATGATTATTAGTGTTATTATTAATATTATTTATTCTATCAAGTCTGCAGGCTTTTTGAAATTGATTAACTCCCATGTTAATGAGTTGAAAAGACCAGTTCCCTTTCAAGAATGATTGGCTGATAAGCTTTCCAAATCCCCGTTATGTTTGGAGTAAGACCAAGCTTGGTATATACAGTAGTACAATCTGCCCGCATTTGATAATCATATCATTCACAGTAGATTGTCGTAGACCAGTATTTGGGATCCAAATAAAATGTGGGCTTGTTTATAGGACGAGACACTATCCGGCGTGAAGGGTGCTATATCAATGTGTTGTTGTTGCTGTTGTAAAATGCCTTGAGGGCTCCATTCAAACCACCAGTCAATACACCTCTCACCCCACAAAATCGGTTGACTTACGGGTCAGTAGATCGCTGCCCACATCATTTTCTGCGCGTTGTAAATAGGCAATGTTGTAAACGTAAATGTGGAGCTCCTGCAGCTCAGTGGTTGAGCACTTTGCCTTACAAGTGAGAGACCTGGGTTCGATGCCCAGCAGGCAGGTCAGGGCGAAACCTTGGGCAAGTCTCCTTACTCCACACACACATACGCACGCATGCACGCCTGATATTAATCCCTCAACAAAAAAAATCCCCCAATAATAATGTGGTCACACAATTCATGACTGTTTGTGTGGAACACTGCTGTGCACAAAATGGCTGCCGCGTTTCACCAACCAATATACAGTCGGTTCACTCTACAGTACATTCCGTGAAGCGCTTTGAGATGGTCTAGAAGACGTGAAAAGCGCTATGTCAAATGTAAGGATTACTATTATTATTATTAACAGCACGGCAAGTGGCATTCGCTGCAGCCACATGATCTGCAAGTCAAGCCTTATTGTAAACACGTGGGAATCGATTGCTGGCTAGAGATCAACAGCAAATGAACATTTGTGGAAAGCCTTTCAACCGCCAGCTGGCTAGGCGTATGGGCAAAGAAACTAATTAACAGAGTCCTCTTCATAACATACGTCGCGATGTATTTAAACCCCATTCACTGCGCTTTTACTAAGTGTTTCACACCTGAAGACTATAATACTAATAATAATCCTTGAAGTTGATACAGCGTTTTTTCACGTCTTCTAGACTGTGTCTCAAAGCACTTCACAGAATATATTGTAAAGTGAATTGACTGTATATTTGTGCGCGAAACGCAGCAGACGGTTGCGCACAGCAGCGTCCCCCACAAACAGTCTTGGATTGAAACGACCAATTTTTTTTATTATTGTGGTTAGTTTAGAGGGATTATTATTAGGCGTGTGTGGAGTAAGGAAACTTGCCCAAGGTTTCGCCCTGACCCACCTGGATTCGAACACAGGTCTCACGCTTGTAAGGCGAGCGCTCTAACCACTGAGCTACAGTATAATAGTAATAATCCTTGCATTTGATATGGCGCTTTTCACATCTTCTGTCTAGGCGGTGGCTCAAAGCACTTCACAGAAATAAACTGTAAAGTGAATTGACTGTATATTTTTTGTGGGCGAAAAGCGGCAGCCAATTTCGCACAGCGGCATCCCGTCCCCAAAAACAGTCGTGGATTGAAATGACTGGTTCACCTAATGACTTCTTTCTTATCTCGTGTGGTACTAGGAGGTTTAGAGTTGTGTCGCTAGGTTACAGGGATGTGTGTGTATTTTTTTTAGAAAGAAATGCTAAGGTCATCTTTGAGCAGCTGTCGCTCCTAGTCGAGAACTGAACCAGTTATGAAGGACGCATCACGTCCATTGACTGATTCAATGTTCCCTCGATGCTTCCATCGCTCAAAGCTTTGCAGTGTGAAATGGCAAGTGGTTGGCTTTGAGTGGCTTCATGTAACTGACTCGTTCGCTGGTTGGGGAGGAGGAATTTGGGACGGATTCCAAGCTGCTGGAGGAACAAGATAATGAAATGAAATGAGCTTGTAACATTCCTGCAAAGATAACACCCCCCTCCCAAGCTTTGCTCTGCATTGGATTCATTGGGTGGGCGGGTGGGTGGACTGGGGGAGAGAGAGATAGAGATAGGGAGGGAGATAGAGTAGCTCCTACACAGTCATGTCCACAAATAGCCGTGGGTTTGATGTTGACCTTTGGCATTTTGGATTAGACAAACCTGTGCATTGGCAAGGATAGTCCAGGGGGAAGGAGCAAGAGTGGGGGGGGAGAGAGCGAGAGAGAGAATGGGGGAGAGAGCAGGGAATTAGGACGGACTGCTTCTTGGAAGAGCAATCACTGATAGGGTGAGGTGGGGTGGTGGATGGGGAGAAAGAAAATTAGCCTTGAGCTGTATTATAAACCTACATGTGTGTGTGTGTCCCACCCCACTCCCCCCACTGTGCACGCTCAGTTGCCCAAGTTGAATTTGCTCAAGAACTACTTTCAATCTAAGTCGTCTCCGCAACAATTCCTGGCAAGATATTGTGTAACCCAGCCAGCAGAACTGATTTATTAACACCAGCAATCAAATGGTCCAACTCTTGCTGGTATATCATAATAATAATAATAATAACAATAATCCTTGCATTTTGACATAGCACTTTTCACGTCTTCTAGAGGCTGTCCGGCGTGGAGGTTGCTATATAAATCAAAGTTGTTGTAGACCTCTCAAAGCGCTTCACAGAATGTACTGTAAAGTGGGTTGACTGTACATTTGTGGGTGAAATGTGGCAGCCAATTGCGCACAGCAATTATCCCCCACAAACAGAATTGGAATGACCAATTTTATTATTATCTTTGGAGGGATTATAATTGGCGTGTGTGGAGTAAGGAAACTTGCCCAAGGTATCACCTTGATTTGACCTGCCTGGATTCGAACCCAGGTCTTACGTTTGCTCTTACCTTATGCTCTAACCACTGACTCCACTATTTTTGAGTTGTTCCTCTCTTTGCAGCCCTCTAACACTGGACTTGCAGCCTCATGTTTGCTCCTGTGCTCTCTCTTGGGGCCTGAATGAGCTACTTGTAGGAGTCACTGTACTGGGTTCAGGTATACACTGACTAGACGACTTGATATCCTGAGCTTCATCTCTGGGGGAAATAGACTAATTTGACAATTAGTCACCACTGTAGATACAGTTAAGTCTATCTCACAACATTTTAAGTTTGTCTTGAACTTTTGCCAAACTAAAGGGTAAGTTTTTTTTAATTGACACTTTAGTTAGCATCCGGGTTCCTTTCAGAATTGAGGGCAGGTGGTGGATGGATCCTCTAGCTCAGTGTTTAGACCACTCTCGCCTTACAAGCATGAGACTTGTGTGTTCGAATCCAGGCAGGTCAGGTAGCATGAAACCTCGGGCAAGTTTCCTTATTCCACACACACACACCCACAACAACACCCACACACACGAGTCTTAATAATAATCCGTCCCCCCCACAAAAAAAAAACAATAATAAAAATTGGTCATTTCAACCCACGACTATTTGTGGGGACGCTGCTGTGTGCAATTGGCTGCCGCGTTTCGTCAACAAATATACAGTCAATTCACTTTACCATATATTAAGAGATATATATGCACAATAACCACCAGCAAACCTGACTAACGTAGGGAATGAGTCTCAGAGAGCACTCAATAATAATAATAATCCTTGCATTTGATGCAGTGCTTTTCATATCTTGTAGACGCCTCAAAGCGCTTCACAGAATATACTATAGTGATTTGACTGTATATATTTGTGGGTGAAACACAACAACCAATTGCGCACAGCAGCGTCCCCCAAAAACATGGATTGAAATGACCATGGATTGTTTTTTTTACAGGGATTATTATTAGGTGTGTGTTTGTGTGGAGCAAGGAAACTTGCCCAAGGTTTCGCCATGACCTGCCTGGATTCGAACACAGATCTCATGCTTGTAAGGCGAGCACTCTAACCACTGAGCTACAGGACACTCCTTGGATTGTATATCCTGCTCCTGAGCTTGGAGCAATCACCCTCCTCCCCTCACCTCCCCACCCTTCTTGTTGGAAGTGATTGACTTGTGTTGAATTTATTATTAGCGCTTGCTACATGTTCTCCGTTTAGAGTTCTTGAGTGAAAATCAGGAGCAGGTGTTAACTTGACTGCCAAGCCATGGTGATGGGTCTTGCTTTTGCTGGAGGTATATTGGCAGTATCAGATACCCTGCACAGCTCTGGGCTGCGAATTGTTGTGTAACACTCGATTCCATCAGAGTCTGAGATGTTCCTGGCTTGGGAATGTAAACTCTGCTGGCTCATTACCAACAACAGTTTTTGTTTCTGTGCAAGATGTTGAATTTTGTGGGTCGCGGACTTCCACAAACTGACCACTGCCAATTTTGCCTGCAAAATACACACAGTCAGTTGACTTTCGCTTTTTGCCTTCACTCCTCCGGGTCTGGCCTCCTCCATGTCCCCCGAATCCTTCGCTCCACCCTCGGCGGCCGTGCCTTCAGCCACCACGTCCCGAGGCTCTGGAACTCCATTCCTCACCCCCTTCGTCTCGCACTCTCTCTTCCTAGGTTCAAGTCACAGTTAAAGACCTTTCTTTTCGACCGTGCCTTTGGTCACCTTTCTGCCCCCGCCCCCTGGCTCGGTCCCAGGATCCGCTATTGTGAAGCGCTTTGAGACGCCGTCCGACATGGAGGGCGCTATATAAATCAAACTTGTTGTTGTTGTTGACTTTGCGGTATGTTCTGTGAAGCGCTTCCAAGACGCTCCTGTAACTCGTCGGTTAAGACCACTCGCCTTACAAGCATGAGACCTGTGTTTCGAATCCAGACAAATCAGTCAGGGCGAAACCTTGAGCAAGTTTCCTTACTACACACACACACACATACACACAAGCCTAATAATAATCCCTCCCATATGGTCAGGGCGAAACCTTAGGCAAGTTTCCTTACTCCACACACACGGGTAAATTTCCACATGTATGCGGACGACACCCAGTTGTACCTTTCTGCCTCATCCCTCAACCCCCAGACCATCGATGTTCTGACAGCATGTCTGTCCGACATCGAGTCCTGGACGAGGGAAAACTTCCTGCAATTGAACGTGAGTAAGACCGAGGCCCTCCTGATCGGCTCAAGTCAGCGCCTCCGCACATCGGGCGCTGCCAGCCTCAACATCCAAAGCTGTACTCTCCACCTCACAAAGCCAGTCAGGAACCTCGGCATCACATTCGACCAAAAACTCTCCTTCCTCCCCCACATCCGTGCCTTGACCGGCACCGCTTACTTCCACCTGTGCAACATTGCCAGGCTCCGCAACTATCTTACCCCCCGCGCTGCCGAAACACTCGTGCACGCGTACATCACCTCGAGGCTGGACTACGGAAACTCTCTCCTCGTCGGCCTCCCCAGCTCCTCCATTCACAGGCTGCAGGTCATCCAAAACTCTGCAGCCCGTGTACTATCCCGCACCCGCCTCCGCGACCATATATCCCCCACCCTCGCCCGTCTCCACTGGCTCCCCATCCTCCAGAGGATCGAGTTCAAGATCCTCGTCCTCACCTTCACGGCCTTACATGGCCTTGCCCCGCCCTATTTAACCAATTTACTCTCCCCCTACAAGCCCACCCGGACCCTCCGTTCAGCAGGACTTGGCCTGCTCCAAGCCCCCCGCCCAAACCGCCCCACCATCGGAGGCCGGGCCTTCAGTTTTTCTGCTCCCACCCTATGGAATTCCATCCCCCAATCCCTCCGTCTTGTTTCTTCCCTTTCCTCTTTCAAGGCCGGTTTGAAGACTTTCCTCTTCGACCGTGCCTTTTGTTCCACCCCGAATTTTTCGACCTCCCCTACGTGTTTCACCCCTTCCCGAACACTCCCCTCCCAGCTCGGGTCACACGCCTCCTGTGCAGCGCCTTGGGACGTCCTCCCGACGTGAAAGGCGCTTTATAAGTGTAATTTGTTGTTGTTGTAGCTGATAATAATCCCTCCAAAAGAAAAAAAACACAATAATAAAATTGGTCATTTCAACCCATGGCTGTTTGTGGGGGACACTGCTGTGCGCAATTGGCTGCCGCGTTTTACCCACAAATATACAGTCAATTCACGTTACAGTATATTCTGTGAAACGCTTTGAGACATTGATAAGATGTGAAAAGTGCTATATCCAATACAAGGATTATTATTATTATAATTCCAGTGCGCAGATCTGTAACTGGAGAAGAATCCAGTTGTCTCTTGCTCTACCCCAATATTCGCATTCATATAATAATTAATAATTATCCTGGCGTTTGATATAGCATCTTATCGCCTTGAGTCGCGAAGGGCTTTGGAGGGTATAGTTCACTGTAATATAATGGTAAATAATTGCCAATATGGGATAATGAAGGAGATCCTGCCAAACCTTTCTGCCAAAGGTGTGACTGTTTGACAAAGGAGCTTGATGAGGGTAAGCGAGGCAGTGGATGGTGTATAATCGGGATTTCAGCAAGGCCTTTGATACAGTGCCACATGAAAGGCTCTTCAAAGAAAGAGGGAATCAGGGAAAAGTATCTTAAAACGGATATGTATTTGGTCGATAGATTGAACCCACCAGGTGGTGGTACGGGGAATGTCATCAGGCTCCCAGAATAATAATAATAATAATAATAATAATCCTTGCATGTGATACAGTGCATTTCACATCTTCTAAACTGTGTCTCAAAGCGCTTCACAGAATGTACTGTAAAGTGAATTGACTATATATATGTGGGCGAAACGCGGCAGCCAATTGCACACACAGCGTCCCCACACAAACAGTCGTGGATTGAAATGACCACTTTTTTTTATTGTGGGGCTTTTGGGGATGGATTATTATTAGGCACGCGCGCGTGTGTGTGTGGAGTAAGGAAAGTTGCCCAAGGTTTCGCTCTGATCTGCCTGGATTCGAACACAGATCTCACGCTTGTAAAACAAGTGCTCTAACCACTGAGCTACAAGCTCCACAAGTTATTTAACATCATTGCCTCTGACTTGCTTTTTATTCTTTTACCCTTTAGCTTGCTATGCTCAAGGTTTCAGTGATCCAGTGCCTCTATCCCTCTTTTATGTCTCACTGTTTAAACTACTGTAATCGTGTCCAGCTCATATTACCCTAACCACTGCTTGTTTCTCCTCCTTAATTAATCTCTTTCGGATTTCATGTGAATGCCCTCATTGTGGAATCACAATGTCCATTTGCAATCCTGTTGAATCATTTCAACGTAAGACCGTTTGTGGGGACGCTGCTGTGCGCAATTGGCTGCTGCGTTTCACCCCCGCAAATATATGCAGTCAATTCACTTTACAGTATATTCTGTGAAGCATTTGAGACGTTGATAAGATGTGAAAAGCGCTATATCAAATGCAAGGATTATTATAATATTTAATAATAATTATTGTATTTGATATAGCGCTTTTCAACGTCTTATCATCTTTTCAACGTCTCAAAGTGCTTTTTACAGAATATACTGTAAAATGAATTGACTGTATACTTGTGGGTGAAACGCGGCAGCCAATTGCACACAGCAGTGTCCCCACAAACAGTCATGGATTGAAATGATCAATTTTATTATTGTGTTATTTTTGGACGGATTATTATTATTATCTGATATGGATTTGATATGGATTATTAAGATTTATTATTAAGCTATTATTATTATGGTATTAATCAGATTTTTGTATATGCCAAGATACCCACTAACCAGAAAATAACTTTCAAATAGTGCTTTATTTCGCTGTTGAATGTTTGCGCTTTTAAACTTTCAATTGTAGGTATCATTCTGGTTTAAAAATATCATTTTAGCCCTCTCCCAAGATCTTGACTCCCCTGAGGTGTGTTGCTCAGAAATTTGACACAATTTTCCAGCTAAGGCCATTTGTAAAGAGTTTTTTTTTGTTTGGATGAATTTGAGATTTTGAAATGGGATTAATGTGCAGGAACTTGTCATTGCCTGGGGGTGAAAGTATGGATGGGTTTCACAATCGCATAGCTCCAGTAGCTCAGTGGTTTAGAGCCCTCGGGGCCTTACAAGCATGAGACCTGTGTTTCGCATCCAGGCAGGTCAGGGCGAAACCTTAGGCAAGTTTCCTTACTTCACACACACAGCTGATAATAATCCCTCCAAAAGAAAAAAAACATAATAATAAAAATTGGTCGTTTCAATCCACGACTGTTTGTGGGGACGCAGCTGTGCGCAGCTGTGCGCAATTAGCTGCCATGTTTCGTCCACAAATATACAGTCAATTCATTTTATATTCTGTGAAGCCCTTTGAGGCTCTAGAAGATGTGAAAAGCGCTGTATCAAAAGCAAGGATTATTATTATTATTAATACTAAGAAGATCTGGTGATTCTGAGCATGGTAATAGCTAGAATTGGAGCAACTGTTTGTTACTGCTTCACGTCATTTAATCCTAAAACTTCAATCAGGAAAATATTGCGACTTTTGCACCAGGAGGACACCTCAAACACCTCAAACATTTACAAAAAAGCCTGAACTGATGGGGGTGAGAAAAGGGTGATCATCAGGAAAAATGCAAGGATTATTCTTAAAGCATTGTCAGGCAAGCTTTAATAATAATAATAACAATAATAATAATCCTTGCATTTGATATAGCGCTTTTCATGTCTTCTAGAATAATTTCACATCTTATCGACTCAAAGTCTCAAAGCGCTTCACAGAATATATACTGTAAAGTGAATTGACTGTATATTTGTGGGCAAAACGAGGCAGCCAATTGCACACAGCAACGTCCCCACAAACAGTCATGCATTGAAATGACTAGAAGATGTGAAAAACGCTGGAGTGTGTGTCAGTGGGGACCAAGGACTACCGGTAATTAAATTCCAATGTCAACTCCCTATTTTTACTTTAAATTTGTAGTGTTTATACAGTCCACCCTTGCGTTCCAATTGGAATTTCACAGGAACAGCAAATAAAGTAACACATAGAATTGTCCCCATGACAGTCACTCACTTCATTTTAAATTATATATATATTAAAAATAAATAAATGCTTTAATCTGCTTGCTTCACTATATTTTAAATGAAATACAACCTGGAACAAGTGGGGTGGATTTTGATGTCAATTCGCATTATATATTTTAAACAGGCGACCGATTTATTATTCAACTTGCGTTTCAAAAATAGCGATGTCTGTGTCTCATCAAGGCTGCTGCTTTTAATGCAGAAATGAGGGCTTCAAGGTTAATCAGTCGTACGCTGCGATTGCAAAGGTTGTATGGATTTGTATTCACAATGTAGTCAATTCTACTTAATTGTACGCCCAGTAATTCCGTATCCTATTTGCATCCATCTTCAATACACCAGAGCGATGTGTCTTGGTCATTGTTATGTAAGATCCTTCTAATGCATTTTCGACTCACTTTTTAGCCCCCAAAATAGTTTTACAATAACAATCCTTGCATTCGATACAGCACCTTATCACATTCCTCGAGATGTCTCAAAGCGCTTCACGGGACGCGCTGTAAAGTGAATTGACTGTGTTTTTTTTGCGGGCGAAACGCGGCAGCTAATTGCGCACAGCAGCGTCCCCACAAACAGTCGCGGGTTGAGTAACCAAATTATTCTTATTTATTTTAATTGATTTTTGAGGGATTATTACCCCCCAGAAAAGCGATCCACCAATCGACTAACGACCGGGTTCCTACTTACTGTGAGGTAAACTTGTATTTTGAGTAAGGAAACTTGTCTAAGGTTTTGCCTTGCCCAGGAATCAAACCCAGGTCCTCTCGCTTGCGAGCCGAGTGCTCTGACCATTACACTACAAGTTTTGTGTGTCTGTAAATAGTACCATTGATTAATGTGTGAATCTTCTAAAATGTTCAGCACTTCCTTAAAGTACTGGTTGGATTTTAATAATAATAATGATAATAATAATCCTTATATTTGATATAGCGGCTTTTCACATGTTATCAACGTCTCAAAGCGCTTTGCAGAATAGACTGTCAAGTGAATTAACAGTATATTTGTATTAATTGCATAAAGTAAGTACATTTTGCTATACCAACGCACAAAAAACTATGACTGTACTGTTGGTCTCCTGACAAACATTGTCTTTAATTAATAGGAATAAATTAGCTGTGTTTGCTCGATCAGATTAGATTAGACTGAAACCAATCTAATTCTCTCTTTCATTATGTTGCAAAAACTGTCCTTCATGGATTTTAGGGGTTAGCCGGGTGTCTGACACTCTGTGCTTGAGAGCAACTGAGCCTCAAGCACAGTTCTACGAACACTACGTAGCAGTGTTCTACGTACAAATTTCCACCATGGCTATATTGGAGTACACACTTTATACTGTTAAGTGTGGTGACTGTGTATTTGGTGGATGAAACGCGGCAGCCAATTGCGCACAGCAGCGTCCCCACAAACGGTCGTGGATTGAGTGAACAGTTTTTTTTATCTCTCACTCTATCTCTTGGGTTAGTACGTGGAGCTCCTGTAAGCTCAGTGGTTAGAGCATTCGCCTTTTACAAGCGTGAGACCTGTGTTCGAATCCAGGCAGATCAGGGTGAAACCTTGGGCAAGTTTCCTAATTCCACACACACACACACACCTAATAATATTCCGTCCAAAAATAAACACAATAATAAAAATTGGTCATTTCAATCCACATCTGTTTGTGGGGACGCTGCTGTGCGCAATTGGCTGCCGTGTTTCGCCCACAAATGTGCAGTCAATTCACTTTACAGTCTTTTCTGTGAAGCGCTTTGAGACATCGATAAAATGTGAAAATTGTTATATCAAATGCAAGGATTATTATTAGTATTATGATTATCAGTTATCCTATCCTATCTTTTGAACAACAACTTGTGTTGATATAGCTTTGCCTCGGAGCCATTAACAATAGGCTTCGGGGCATCGAATTTAGTACTCAAGTTCTCACTCGGACGAACAAACGTGAGTTAAATTTCCCGTGTGGGTCCTTTTTGCTCTTGTTTCCAGGTGTGGAGGACGTAAACGCCTTGGCCATAGAGCAGAGACGCCGCGGGCACCAATCCTCACCAGTCGGGATATCTCCTCACCCCCACTCCTCCAGGTTCCAGGACACGATCACCACCTCCTCCGCCCACCACCCCCCTGCCAGACTGACCTACGGCGCGGAGGAGCGGGAGGGCCGGGGCAGAGGAGGGGGGCCCTTGATCACCGCCAGCGGCTCCCGGAACGAGTCGGCGGACTTCCCCCACCCAACAACAGGTGTGATTCCCAGGCACGCGAGCAGGCAAGGAGTCGGAGCGGAAAACACTGATCGAAATAAGCACAGCATCCGCTCCTCACATGAGGTGTGTGTATGACTGTGGCTCACTCAGTGTGTTAGCTTCCCCCCACCCCCGCCCACTAGCTTGCGACCCACCCCGCTTTTGCTCATTCGTTTGTAGGCTTGGCTAGACTTGGCTTGGCTTAGTATGGCTTGGTTTTACATGGGAAGCAATTTGGACTCAACAACAACAATAACTTGGATGATATAGTGCCCTCTCCTCACTCCAAGCCGGATGGCTTCTCAGAGCGCTACCCAATAATGGATCCCGGGGCCGAGCCAGGGACAGGGGGAAGAAGGTGACCGAAAGCGCGGGTGTAAAGAAAGGTCTTTAGCCGAGACCTGAACCTAGGAAGAGACGGTGGGTGGGGGGGATGAGGCGAAGGGAGTAAGTAAGGGAGTTCCAGAGCTTCGGGGCGTAGTAGCTGAAAGCACGGCTGCTAATGGTGCAGCGGAGGATTCGGATGGATAAGGGGGAGGCCAGAACCGGTGGAGTGAAGGCAATGGGTGCTTTTGTGAGGGGAGAGGAGATCAGAGAGGTAGGTGGGGAAGGGGGTGCAGAGGAGTGAAGGGATTTGAAGACAAGAGTGAGGATCTTGAAATCGATCCTCTCTGGGACAGGGAACCAGTGAAGTCTGGCCAGGACGGGGGTAATGGGAGAGCAGAGTTTTGTACGGGTGAAAATGCAGGTGGCAGAGTTCTGTATGAGCTGGATTTTATAGAACGGTGGCAGAGGTCAGCGAGAAGGGCGTTTGAATAGTCCAGCCGGTCAGTTTAGTTGAGGGGGTGGGGGCATTGAGGGGGTGGAGAGGAGAGATTCCACCCTGGCTGACAAGTCACTAACCCTTAACTCTGATTAACTAACTGCCTGACTTAGCTCCTCGCTGCCCTAAACAGTCACTGCCTCTTAGGACATCCGGCCGCCCAGTGATGTTAATACCAAGCAAGTTGACCCTTGGTATCGTTTGTCACTCGTACATAACTCACTCAACAACAACAACAATATGACACTGTATTAGCGCCTTTCACATTAGGAGGACGTCCCAAGGCGCTGGACAGTCAGTGCTTCAGACCCGAGCTGGGAACTGGGAAGGGGAGGGAAAAGGTTGGGGGGGATTAGGAGTTGATGGGACCATCGAAGAGGAGAGTCTTGAGGCAGGACTTGAGGGAGGCCAGGGAACGGGTGAGCGAGGCAGAGGGACTGCGGGATGGAGTTCCAAAGGTTGGGGGGGGGGGCAGACCTGCTGAAGACTCACCTGCCAATGGTGGGGGCGGGTGGGTCGGGGGACGTGGAGCAGGCCAGAGCCTGCTGAGTGGTTGGGAGGGAGGGGAGCGGGCAGGTCGGTAAGGGGTTAGGAGGTCATGGAGGTAGGATGGGGCGAGGCTGTGGAGGGCTTTAAATATGAGGAAATAGAAACAAAATCATCGGACACGAGTCACGGTTTAAAACCAATTTAAGACATTGATTTAACTCAGTTAAACTCAGTTGAAGAGGGGATGAGGGGAGAGGGAGGCGAAGGGTCGATGTTTATCTGGGGAGGACGGGTTTGTGTGGTTATGGAGAGAGAGCTGGGGAGTGGGATTGAATTGCTCTTTTCAAAGAGTCGGCACAGACTTGATGGGCCGAATAGCCTCCTTTTGTGCCGTAATATTCTGTGATGGAGCTCCTGTGGCTCAGTGGTTAGAGCACTTGTCTTGCAAGCTGGGGAGACCTGTGTTCGAATCCAGGCAGGTCAGGGCGAAACCTTGGGCAAGTTTCCTTACTCCACACACATCCCTAATAATAATCCGTCAAAAAAAAACCACAATAATAAAATTGGTCATTTCAATCCACGATTGTTTGTGGGACACTGCTGTGCCGCGATTCACCCACAAATGTACAGTCAATTCACTTTACAGTATATTCTGTGAAGCGCTTTGGGACATCGATAAGATGTGAAAAGCACTATATCAAATGCAAGGATTATTATTGTGATGATTCTATGAGGGAGGGTTGTCAAATCTGTGACACTGTTTACCAGCAGTGAGTGGGAATTCGCTTGTGAGTTGACGGCCGGTTGACTTTTCCGAGGGTAATAATCCCTTCGGAAAAAACAAAATAAATAATAATAATAATTTGATCATTCAACCAAGCGCCTTGGGACATCCTCCCGACATGAAAGGCGCTCTATAAATGTCAATTTTGTGGTTATTGTTGTAGAAACTGTGGTTAAAGTCTGACCCAATGATAATTCAGAATCTTTGCACATCTTAAAGCCTGATGTTAAATTACAGTACAGCCCACAGTACAGGGCGGCATTAGTTGGAGGGAGTAGTAGGTTGGTGTGGAGACTTGGGCGGAGGGAAAAACAGCTGCATAAACCTTGTGGGAGGAATGGGCTCCTTCAAATCTTACCTCAAGCCTCTATTCTTCGATGGACCCATCGGCAACGCCTAATGTACTTGTAAGGTCCTAACATCGGCGTCTCAGCACGCTTCACATTAACGGATCCCGGGCCCGAGCCGGGGGGAGGGGGAAAAAGGTGACCAAAGGCGCGGTCGGTCGAAAAGAAAGGTCTTCAGCCGAGTCCTGAAACTAGGAAGAGAGGGGGGGGGAGGCGAAGGGAGTGAGGAAGGGAGATGCTAAGATGCCTTTGCCCATAACGTTACAACACGCCCTGCCCTGCTGTGCAGTAAGCGATTTATTTCAGTGACTTAATCTCACCAGGGATAATGAGGATAATAATAATAATCCTTGCATTTGATATAGCGCTTTTCACTTGTTCTAGATGTCTCAAAGCGCTTCACAGAATATACTGTAAAGTGAATTGACTGTATATTTGTGGGCAAAAGGCGGCAGCCAATTGCGCACAGCAGCGTCCCCACAAACAGTCGTAGATTGAAATGACCAATTTTATTATTGTGGTTTTTTTGGAGGGATTATTATTATGTGACGGTTATATGCGTGCGGTGAGGTGAGCTTTTACGCAAACGACAATGTTTTTCTCAGGCCAGAAGGGAGGAGGCAAGTGGAAAAAGCAACGACACAAAGAAGAGCAAAAGAAGAAAACGACAACAAAAATGAAGCCTTGGTGATGAGGTGCGGTGACCAGCCTGTGACCGGGAGCAGAATGCAGTTATTTTTAACGTTACTTGTCCCGACCCTATTCGAATTTGAATTAAAAACAAAGTACAGCATTAGATTGGGGGGATTTTTTTTTTTCTTTGCCTGTGCTTGTGTGTGTGTGTGTTTTTCTGATATTTTTGAGTATGCTAAAACTGACTTTTAATGGCTTAATAATAATTATATTAATCATAATTGTGCATTTTCTTCTGCATTAATTGTTTAGGAGTTTGGCACAATGTTCCTTTTTTCCCTTATTCTGGATTGGGATTTTTCAGGAAAGTTTGTTACATTTTCAGGAAGGATTTTGTTATTGCCTCTATCACTTCAGTATCAGCCAATAGTTAAGCCAGGGCTCGACATTAACAGGCATCCAGGCACCCTGGACACCTTAATTTTGCGCATCCGCGTTTGACATCCTTGGTTTAAATTTTCAAGTTTCACTCCTCCAAACAAGGGACCGCATTCATCCGCGTATTGGTTCCCGCCTATCAGCATCTTTACTACCCCATGTGGTCTAGCTACACTCGTGGATCTATAGGTACTGTGTGTGTGCACTAGGACCCAGTTGCTATGTTGCAGTCAACCAGTGACAATGCTTCTAGGATTAAGGTAAATACAACACTTCTCTCTTTAGTATTTCACTTTCTCTTCTCCATTAAACTGATTTCTTCCATCCTACCCCTACTGAACATAGGTGGTGTACGGGGGGATTTAGCTTAAATTATGAAATGGCAAAAATCGGAAGTTATTTATCTGGGATCGGGAGGGCGGAAGGGAGCATGTAAAAACGGAAGGCTTCCGCAAAAATCGGGAGGGTTGGCAGCTCTGCTTATATAGGGATATGATTCGATGTCCTGATTGTCATTCGCTTAATAATAATAATCATAATAATAATCCTTGACATAGTGCTTGACATAGTGCTTTTTCACATCTTCTAGACTGTGTCTCAAAGCGCTTCACAGAATACACTGTCAAGTGAGTTAACTGTATATTTGTGGGGAAATGTGGCAGCTAATTGCGCACAGCGGCATCCACACAAACAGCTGTGGATTGAAATGACCAATTTATTACAGGGTTGTTTTTTTTAGGGGACAGATCAATCGTTCTTTTTTTTTAAATATAGAATTCGACAATCATTTAGAAAAAAAATGAACATAAAAGAATAATAATAAGAGGTGGGGGAAAGTCACATAAATAATAATAATAATCCTTGTGTTTGATATAGCACCTTATCGCGTCTCCTAGATGTCTCAAAATTCTTCACAAACTCTACATAGGCTGTAAAATTTTGCTCATAAATATACACTTTATAGTATATTCTGTGAAGTGCTTTGAGACGTCGATAAGATATGAAAAGTGCTATAACAAATGCAAGGATTATTATTATATTATTATTAAAATGAATTGACTGTACATATTTTGTGGAATGAAATGCAGCAGCCAATCGCACACAGCAGTGTCCGTCCGTTTCCGTCCCCCCCCCCCCCCCCACCTCCACACTCACAAACAGTGGCTGAGTGAAATGACCAATCCACTATTCTCCCTGTATGCAGGAGCAAGGAAAGTTGCCCAAGGCCTCGCCCCCCTGCTAGGAATCGAACCCCAAGGTCTCTCGTCTGCGAGGACAGATGGAGGTGATTTAGATTAGAACGTAGCACTTCTCACCCCTGGCGTTTGGTCCACTTCAGTCCGCTTTCCTCATCTCTCTCTATCTCTAATCTCTCTATATAACACACTGCAAGTCTCCCAGCTGAGAGAGCGCAGACCACAGATCTTACCGGTTTCGATTCCCGCGAGCAAATCATCCTGAAATTAGGAAGATTGACTCCTTCGCCCTATCCTCCTTCCTCCCTTCTCCCCAGTGAGATCAGTAGTGGGAGACTGTTTCCCCTGGTTGGAGAAACTGTAACTAGTGGGTAGTCACAGTCTTAAGATTAGGGGACGTCAGCCTTTATGCACTGAGTTGAGGAAAAACGTCTTCACTCAGAGGGCAGTGTATTTATGGAATTCTCTACCCCAAAAGGCTACAGATGCTCAGTCAGTCCTTGAACATATTCAAGACAGATTGATAGATTTATAATGCTGTAGAGTTAGAGTTATAAATCTATATATATCTATGGCAGCCAATTGCGCACAACAGTGTCCTCACAAACTGCCATTGAAATTACCAATTTTATTATTGTGGTGTTTTTTGTGGGGAGGGATTATTATTAGGCGCTTGTGTGTGTGTGTGTGTGTGAAGTAAGGAAATTTGCCTAAGGTTTTGCCCTGACCTGACCTGCCTGGATTCGAAACACAGGTCTCACGCTTGTAAGGCGAGTGAATGCTCTAACCACTGAGCTACACGAACTCCACTCTTTGGCCCACACTTTGGCAGTGCAGCTGAACTCATTCACTCCTTCCTTCCCGCCCTCCCTCCCAAGACTGCTTGCGGTTGTCTTGAGGTGCTGCTGTTCTCCAGATGAGACGTTAAATATAAGGGAAGATTTCAAAGTCCAGATTGGCATTTGGATTCATCCAATTGCTGGTTCCCACCTAATTTGCTGTTGTGTATGTGTGGCTGGGGGCCGGGGGGAGGGGGGGTGAGGCTCTTAAATCAGCTGCCGCCTTCGGTGTTTAAATACAGCGAAAGTTCAGTGCCCTTGTAATGAAACAACCGTGTTGTTGCACTGTGACGATAAGGAGCAGAAATACACTTAGCCCTCGCTTAACATCGCAGTTGCATTGGCCAAAAGAGCGACTTAACAAGCGAAACCACATTAAGCGAATTCCGGTGTCTCAGAGCGCTTCCGAATAACGGATCCTGGGGCCGAGCCAGTGCGGGAGAGAGGAGGGAAGAAGTTGATAAAAGCGCGGTTGAAAAGAAAGGTCACTAGGAAGAGAGGAGGCGAGGCGAAGGGAGTGAGGGAGTTCCAGAGCCTCAGAGCGTAGTGGCTGAAGGCACGGAGGATTCCGGAGGGACAAGGAGGAGGCCAGACCCAGTGGAGCGAAGGCAACAGGGGCTGTTATGAGGGGAGAGAGGAGGTCAGAGAGGTAGGGAGGGGGGTGCAGAGGAGTGGAGGGATCTTGAATACAAGAGTGAAGATCTTGAAATCGATCCTCTCCGGGACAGGGATCCAGTGTAATCTGGCAAGGACTGTGGTAATGTGGGAGCGGAGTTTTGTACGGGTGAGACTGCGGGCGGTGGAGGTCTGTATGAGCTGGACTTTATGAATGCGAGCGAACGTCGCGACGTTATATGGAATATACGTCGTCGTCCCCCTCTGTGTGTCAGCGACATAATAACGAAATGTTGACGGACGCGACGTTAAGCGAGGTCTAAGCTGTACTGTTACTGTGTTGAAATCGAATCCTGGGGGGCAGCAGGATTGAACAGAATTGGTTGGGAGGACGACACTCAAAACTCACTCTTACTGATTCAAACCCTCCCACTACCCCAAGCCCCCCCCCCGCAGCCTAGATTACAGGCGGGTTCTTAAATGACAAAACGCCACTTGCCACGAACACATTATCAAAACACCGGAACTCGTCAGCCGTTCTGTGACGAGGCTTTTAATTTTCTCTGTTAACCCATTAGCGCACGAGTCAAATGCCAGCCTTTCACCCAAAATGCCACCTCTCTTCGCTTTGTGCCGTACTTTTAGCAAACATTGTAAACTTTGTATCTTTGGTCCCTTTTGAAAAAAAATTATTTTACGCTCATGATTGTTGGCTCTCAATCATTTTAACCGGCCTTTAACAAGCACTCTTTTGCATCACTGTGTATCACAAACGTTTAGTTTGGCAAATAAGATGCGTTTGCATATTTGATAAGATATACTGGTTCAAAAAATAATAATATATTAATAATCCTTGCATTGGAGATAGCGCCTTATCACGTCTTCTAGACCAGCGGTTCTCAACCAGGGGTACATGTATCCCAAGGGGGACAAAATGACTTCCAGGGGGCACATTGATTTATTTAGTTCTCTTATTTAGTGTTTTATAGCCTTCCGAATTGTATATTTCATTGTTATTCGCCTGGTTTTGTATGTCACTAGTTATTTTGTTATATAAGAAAAGCTTGGTCTTAAAATGCAAGTGGAATGAGAGGGGTGGTGTGAACCGCTGGTCTAGACTGTGTCTCAAAGCGCTTCACAGAATGTACTGTAAAGTGAATTGACTGTGTGTGTATATATATATATCTTTGCATGGGCAAAACATGCAGACAAATTACACCCAGCACAAAATATAAGTATAGCACCCAGCGGGGGGAATTTCCTCCAAGACCAGTGGTTCCCAACCTCGGGTCCCAACCCAAATCAGGATCGTGGGGAACCTCAGTAGGGTCATGAAGGGTCATCAGAATATTTTTTATTTCCTTTTGTTAATGTTGAAAATGCTTTTTTAATGCTTAAAAAAAATGCGACACCCACCACCGACCAATTTGTATAAAGAGCGTACTAACCAGTGCGCTGAGTCCACAAAACAGACAGAGATAACGTTTTGGCTGAGCTGAGCTTCCGTCGTGATATCGCCTCTTAGTGGTGGGAGGATCGGTTGGGTCGCGAGGACCTGCTGGTGGTTAATTTTGGGTCGCAGCAAAAAAAGATTGGGAACCACTGGTCTAGACTTTCCAGTGTCTGTGTCACACTGCCGGAGGTGCCATCCTTCAGATGAGACAAAGGCGACAACAAACTTTATTTATATAGCGCCTTTCATGTCAGGAGGTGTTCATGTCAAGACTGTTGATGGGGACGTTGCTGTGTGCAAATCACCCACAAAATACAACAACAACAACTTGGATTATATAACACCCTCCCTCCTCACTCCACGCCAGACGGCTCAGAACGCTTCCCAATAACGGATCGTGGGGCCGAGCCACGGGGGGGTGGGGCAATCTCTCTTTAGCCGAGACTTGAAAGTAGGAAGAGAGAAGGGGAGGGGGGCGAGGCGAAGGGAGTGAGTGAGGGAGGGAGTTCCAGAGCCTCGGGGCGTAGTGTGAAGGCTCAGGGGTCTGAACTGCTATTGTTTTCCATCGACAATAACGAGTTGGAAATCTCCACAGAGGAAACAATGTCTATTGATTTGCTGACAACGCTTAACAAAGGGGTAGATATTTGTCAAAATCACGAGGATTAAATGCAAGAGGGAACTATAGCAGGGAATTAGTGTGGGCAGACAGGCGGCAGGTGCAACATAGAGTCCTGTAGCTCAGTGGTTAGAGCACTTTTGAGACGTACAAGCGAGAGACCCGGGTTTGATTTCAGGCAGGTTCAGGGCGAAATCTTGGGCAAGTTTCCTTACGCCTGATAATTATCCATTAAAACTCATTCAATCTCATGTTGAAATCCTCGTCCATGACTTTGTCAATCTCCAAACTTGTGTTGTCAGTGATTAGAGCACTCGCCTTATGTGTGAGACCTGTGTTCGAATCCAGGCAGGTCAGTCAGAGCGAAACCTTGGGCAAGTTTCCTTACTCCACACACACACACACACATCTAATAATAATCCGTCCAAAAAACACAATAATAAAAATTGGTCATTTCAATCCACGACTGTTGGTGGGGACACTGCTGTGCACAAAATACAGTCAATTCGCTTTACAGTATAAAGTAGTTGAAGCGCTTTGAGACATCTCGAAGATGTGAAAAGCGCTATATTAAAAAGCAAGGATTATTATTATTATGTTGAGAAATGTAAAGTTGTGTACAGTATTTCGGGGGAAAAAGAAGAAAAGAGGGGGTTGGTAAACCTGAACTGTGTGGTGTTAATCCCGGTGTTAATCGAGGAACAGAGAGATGTGGGGAGCGGAGACGAGCGGATTGTCGGAGCAGTGAATGCAATTGGTAAAAGTGGTGTACATGAGAGACACTGGCCTGGGTTCCACATTGGCACAGATTTGTAGATACGTATGGTGATTTTGTGGGGAAAATAACTGTATTTTGGTGTATTTGTGTGTGTGTATTTTTTTTAAAAAGAGCTTCTTTTGTGTTGCTGTTATTGCAAGTCGATAATTAAAGAATTTTGACAAACATAAGAGGGAGAGGAAGGAGACAGTCATTTTGTGGATAGTTCAGGCGACAGCAGCAACAACAAATTACATGTGGGTAGTGCGTTTCATGTCAGTCGGGATATAAGGGTTCAGGAAGTGAGGTTAAGCTGTTGCCAGACGTCAGTTGGATGATCGTTGGTTCGGGGGCACACACACACACACACACACACAGTTTCAGTCGCTCGTGGGTCACACCAGCGTTTATTCAATAACGAAACTTGAACTCCTGTGGCTCAGTGGTTAGAGCATTCACCTTACAAGCGGGAGACCTATGTTCGAATCCAGGCAGGTCAGATCAGGTCGAAACCTTGGGCAAGTTTCCTTACTCCACCCACAAACACACAAACAAACACATACATACACGCCTAATAATACACGTACACGCCTGATAATAATCCATCCCCCCAAAAAGAACACAATAATAAAAATTGGTCATTTCATTCCATGACTGTTTGTGGGGATGCTGCTGTGCACAATTGGCTGCCGCATTTCGCCCACAAATATACAGTCAATTCACTTTACAATATATTCTGTGAAGCGCTTTGAGACGTGGATAAGATGTGAAAAGCGCTATATCAAATGCAAGGATTATTATTATTATGACTAAAATAAAACTATATTTAGGTCCCTTTGTTGGCTTTTCCCAAAGTCAGTAATGGTGAAAGGGCTCACAGCAGAAAGTGGGATTGCAGCCTTTGTTGCTCACCACACTCTGGACAGATATTATTATTATTATTATTATTATTAATTATCACTGAATACTACAGCATGGATGAGTGTGAGCTGTGGTGTTTGCTCGTGTAGCTGAATACGTCCAAGTTTAATATATTTATTAGGGAAATAAAAAACCTTTGTGCGGAAAGAAAGACAACCTGATTGGCTTTGACTGTTTGACTGGCCTTAGTCCAATGTTCCTTTTGGTCGAGAGGGTAAATAGTTATCATGAAACTCTAGACGTTAATGCCCTCAATGAGCAAAACTAAATCTTACCGAATAATTTGATGGCGAAACGCTGACACATCAACTCATGTCAAATTCCTCGTCCATGACTTTGTCAATCTCCAAACTTGTGTGTTGCTCAGTAGGTTAGAGCACTCGATTTACAAGTGTGAGACCTGTGTTTCGAATCCAGGCAGGTCAGATCAGGGCGAAACCTTGGGCAAGTTTCCTTACTGCACACATACACAGAAAAACACACGCTCCTGATAATAAGCCATCCCCCACCCCGCCAAAAACTACAACAATAAAAATTGTTCATTTTCAATCCACGACTGTTTGTGGGACGCTTCTGTGCACAATTGGCTGCAAGTTTTGCCCACAAATATACAGTCAATTCACTTTACAGTATATTCTGTGAAGCACTTTGAGACGTCGATAAGATGTGAAAAGCGCTATATCAAATGCAAGGATTATTATTATTACTCGTGTGTGTGTGTGTGTGGGGTGGTGGGGGTGTGTGGAACGAGACCTAACTGAGTTAAAGGGCATGAGGTTAGGGTGTGGACATCATCTGAACCTCAGGACACTTCACTAACTTGGTTTATTTTCAGCCTGTGTATGGGTGTGTGTGTGTGTGTGTGTGTCTCAGTTCAACTCACCCACATCCCATATGACTTGGAAACAAATCCCACACAATCCCTTCAGTGGTGTAGATTTAACTGTTACGTCAGTCTCCAGACACAAAACTATCTTTAGCTGCACAACACACACACGTACACACTGTTGCGATTGCCCTGAATTATTTTGGGTGAAAACTAAATGGTGGCAATTTACATTTATCTGACGCCTTCAGACGTGTGTATCTCTCTGCGTCTCCCTGTTAAAAAAGAGACTCCCATCGTACAGAGGAAGAGAGGCCAAGGAGTTGGGTTCATAAATACACGATGCATAACAAGTAAGCAGTGGGAGGAGGGGGGCTATTTTGGGACAGGCAGACACACGTCAGGAAGCATTTCCTTACACAGCAGGGGAGTGAATGATTGGAATTGCCGACCAGGAAGGAAAGACCATTTCTGGATTCATTACAGAAACAGATTTGATGATGCTGTCACATGTCGCCCAATGTGCAATCTACATACTAATAATAATAATAATCCTTGCATTTTGATATAGCACTTTTCACATCTTATAGATGTCTCAAAGCGCTTCACAGAATATACTGTAACGTGAACTGACTGTATATTTGTGGATGAAACGCAGCAGCCAATTGCGCACAGCAGCGTCCCCACAAACAGTCGTGGATTGAAATGACCAATTTTATTATTGTGGTTTTTTTGGAGGGATTATTATTAGGTGTGTATGCTTGTGTGTGGAGTAAGGAAACTTGCCCAAGATTTCGCCCTGACCTGCCTGGATTCGAACACAGATCGCACGGTTGAAAGGCAAGTGCTCTAACCACTGAGCTACATTAATAATAATAATAATCCTTGCATTGATATAGCGCTTTCCACATCTTATCAACGTCCCAAAGCGCTTCACAGAATATACTGTAAAGTGAATTGACTATATATTTGTGGGCGAATCGCGGCAGCCAATTGCGCACAGCAGTGTCCCACACACAGTCGTGGATTGAAATGACCAATTTTACTATTGTGGTTTTTTTTGGAGGGATTATTATTAGTCTTGCGGAGTAAGGAAACTTGCCCAAGGTTTTGCCCTGACCTGCCTGGATTCGAACACAGGTCTCCCCAGCTTGGTTTCCCCAGCTTGCAAGACAAGTGCTCTAACCACTGAGCCACAGGAGCTCCACATTTACATTTCATAGAGTTGCTTTCGATTTGAGAAGAATATTCAAAGCCCTTCACAGGATATTAATAAAAATAATAATAATACTCTTTGCACTCGCTTATACATAGTCTTGTAGCTCAGTGGTTAGAGCACTCGCCTCACAAGTGATAGACGTGGGTTTGATTTCAGGCAGGTCAGGGCGAAACCTTGGGCAAATTTTCTTATTCCACACAAACACACACGGGCCTAATAATCCCTCCCAAAAAACAATTAGTCTTGCTTGAGCCTGGACGTGATGAAGGCATAAATGAGGGTTTCAGCAGCCTGAGGGGAGAGGTAGTGGTGGAGTCGTGCAATATTGCAGAGGTGAAGGAAGGCAGAGTGGGTCATGATGTGGGGGAGGAAACAGAGTTGAACAAGACACCTAGGTTCCTGGCTGACTTGGTGAGGTGAGGTGGAGTGTGCATTCGTGGAGGTTGATGCTGCCAGCGCCTGAGGTGTGTTAATAATGTCAATTTAGTACAGTATAATAATAATAATAGTAAGCCTTGCATTTGACATAGCGCTTTTCACGGCTTCAAGACGTCTCAAAGCGCTTCACAGAATATACCGTAAAGTGAATTGACTGTATATTTGTGGGCGAAACATCTATTCTGTGACGCGCTTTAAAACGTCTAGAAGACATGATGAGGCACTACATCAAACGCAAGGATTATTATTATTAATAATAATCAGAAGGTCACTGACTGAATGCGATGCCTGCTATTCCTATTAGTGTCCACCAGGGGACACTATTCAGCAGACAAACCTCACAGAGACCTGAACTGACATTGACTGTGAGTTGTTCAGGTCAACAGATTAGCATCCCAATTAAAAATCTCAACCTTGGGTACAAATTGGTTATGTTGAAGGCCTCTAGTTTTTTTTATGTTAATGTAAGTTCCTATAGCTTTGCCTTACTAGCGTGAGACCTGTGTTTGAATCCAGGCAGGTCAGGGAGAAACCTTGGACAAGTTTCCTTACTCCACACACACACACACACACACACACATCTAATAATAATCTGTCCAGAAAAACCCACAATAATAAATTAGTCATTTCAATCCATGACTGGATTGTGGGACACTGCTGTATGGAATTGGCTAATATATTTCACCCACAAATATACAGTCAATTCACTTTACAGTATATTCTGTGAAGCGCTTTGAGACGTCAATAAGATGTGAGAAGCGCTATATCAAATGCAATAGATTATTATTAACTATCTTAATAAAGATAGTTATTAAATTATAATATAATATTATTATTTGCTTTTCCTCCCTCAATGCAGTCCATCATTTATATGGAGCGGAGTCCTGTAGCTCAGTGGTTAGATCGCTCGCCTTGCAAGCGAGGGGACCTGGGTTCGATTTCCATGTCAAGGCAAAATGTTGAGCAAGCTTCCTTACTCCACACACACACGCACGTACACACAGTTTGCCTGGCAGTCAGTAAGGAACTAGGTTGTTAATCGATTGGTGGACTCAATCCATGATTGCTGTGTGCATTTCGCCCATGAAAAATATACAGTCAAAATTCACTTTACGGTATACTCTGTGAAGTGCTTTGCAACATCCTGAAGATGTGATAACACACAACGAACAAACAAACAAAATTACATTTATGGAGCGCCTTTCACGTTGGGAAGACGTCCCAAGGCGCTGGAAGACAAAGAAGGCAAATGCAGGGATGATTATTAACAATAAATAATAATCCTTGCATTTGATACAGCACTTTTCACATCTTCTAGATGTCTCAAAGCGCTTCACAGAACGAACTGTAAAGTGAATTGACTACTATTTGTGTGCGAAACACGGCAGGCAATTGCGCACAGCGGCATTCCCCACAAACAGTCGTGGATTGAAATGACCAATTATTATTGATATTGCCATTATAGACCAAAGGTTCAACCTTTAGACTGAATTCCACATTTCGCCAAGAAAATAAGAGTAAATCTGGAGCCAAGTGCCAAGTTTATAGAGCCCAGTTTTGTTCTCCTTACTTAAGAAAGGATGTGCTCGTCTCTGGAGGGGAGCACATCTACAACTTAGATTCACTAGGTTGGTACCTGGGATCAGGGGAATGAGTTACGCGGATAGGTTGAGCAATCTAGGCCTATATTCTCTAGAATATAGAAGAATTAGAGGTGATCTTATAGAAACCTATAAGATTATTAAGGGGCAAGACAGAGTAGACAGTGGGAGACTGTTTCCCCTGGTTGGAGAAACTGTAACCAGGGGTCACAGTCTGAAGCTTAGGGGTCAACCTTTTCACACAGAGTTGAGGAAAAATTTCTACACTCAGAGGGTAGTGAACTTATGGAATTCTCTCCCCCAAAGGGCTATGGATGCTCGGTCCTTGAACATATTCAAGACTGAGATTGACAGATTTTTATGGATAAAGGGATTAAGGGATATGGTGATAAGGCGGGTAGGTGGAGCTAGAATAGATCAGCCACCATCTTATTGAATTGTGGTGCAGGCTCGAGGGGCTGAACAGCTTACTCCTGCTCCTAATTCTTATGTTCCTCCGCAGTGTCTGAACTGACTACTCACAGATATAATTGGACCTTGTCTTGGTGGCTGCTTGCGAGTCATCACAGTGTGGAAATTTACTATTTGCGTCGGTCTGCAAATTGCCTGCGTCACCGAGTTTTCCAAGCACTCAGACTCTGCAAAGCACTTTCAGATGTGTCGACAACGCGATCAAGAGCTATTTCCAAAGCAAGGATCCTTAATATGATACAGTATAAGTGTCCCAAAGCCTTCAAAAAAAATATGGGTTATAAAAATATTTAATTTGAATTGTGTGGTTTTGAGGCATTGACTGTAAAGTCTGTGGAAGTACAAGGTTTAAATACCCCAAACACACAGGCTGCGTTGTCTTGAATTGTCGAGGGAAGGGCAAAGGAGATGACACACAGGCTGCGTGTGTGATCATCCAGAATTTGTATTCTTGTCGCCAGTTAAAGACTTCACAAAAGTAATAATAATAATCTTTGCATTTGATGTAGCGCTTTTTCACGTCTTCTAATCTGTGTCTCAAAGCGTTTCACAGAATATACTGTAAAGTGAACTGACTGTATGTATTTGTGGAAGAGTGAAACGCGGCAGCCAATTGCGCACGGCAGCGTCCCCCACAAACAGTCATGGATTGAAAATGACCAATTTTTATTATTGTGTTTTTTGGGGGGACAGATTATTATTAGGAGTATGGAGTAAGGAAACTTGCCCAAGGTTTCGCCCTGACCTGACCTGCCTGGATTCGAAACACAGGTCTCATGCTTGTAAGGCGAGTGCTCTAACCACTGGGAGTAAGGAAACTCGTCTAAAGGTTTTTTCTCTGACCGCAATTCAAACTCGGGGCCTCTCGCTTGCGAGACGAGCGGAGAAAAACTCAGGCCCGAGTTTCGCCCGACTTTCTCAACAAAGGCGAACAAACTAATAAATAGGAGGCTTCGTTTTCCTCGCTGGGCTACGACTGACGCGAGTAAAATTCTTAGCAACATTAATTTACTGATGACATTTGAGAAACGGGAGACAGTGATTTTAGAATATGAATGAATGAAGGCAGGCAGAACCGCGTTGACACGAGAAGGAAGTTTGACGACTCGAGAGATCATTTTTTTCTCTCTGTGACACAGCGTTCCCCACAAACAGTCGTGGGTTCAATAATTTTTATTATTGTGTTGTTTTTTTGGAGGGATTGTTAATTTTTGATTTATAGATATATTATTAGGATTATTTTGGTTAATACTATTCATTATTATCGCCACATAATTCCAGCCTCTGCGGATCGCTTCCAAGCTCCACTTTGTCAATCATACTCTGTTGCTATGTCTCTGTTGCTAGGATCACTGAAATCTCTCGACTCACAAGGAAACGTATGATGAATTATAGATGGTTTCCCTGCCCTGTCTGATCGGTAATGCAGATAATTCCAACCCATCCCATCTCCCTCTGCCAAATCCTCCCCCTTTCCTATCCCCTAACTCCCCCTCACACCCACCTCTCTCCCTCCCCTCTCTCCTACCCCCACCCTCCCCACCTTCCCCCGGCCCCCCCCCCCCCCTCTCCTCCACCCCTGAATTCCTGCTATTAAATCAGAAGGTGCCAATTCTATTGTCTCTGGGGTCCTGGCTCCAATGCTCGCTCTTCTCAAGCCAATTATTATGCAAGAAGATGAAATAAGACTTGCTGTCTGCCTCTAGCCTAGACACCCCAGAGGGTTTTTTTTAATGAACTCCTTGACCTTTAAGACTTCCAAAGACAGAAAGGGCATAAATATTGAGAAAATCCAGCTAAAGATTGAGCTAATTCATTCTCCTCTGTTTGTGTGTGTGTGTCTGTGTGTGTAAGTGTGTATTTGTGTGTGCCTGAGTATGTGTGTGAATGCGTGAGTGTGCGTGTGAGTATCCGTGTGTGGGTGCATATGAGTGTGTATGTTTGAGAGTGTGTGTTTGTGAGTGTGTGTATTTGTGAGTGCATGAGTATGTGTGTGAATGCATATGTGTGAATGGGTGAGTGTGTGAATGGGTGAGTGTGTGTGAGTGCATGCATGTATGGGTGTGAGTGTGTGTGTGTGGCTGAGTGTGTATATGTGTGTGTGGGTGTGTGAGTAAGTGGGCTTTGTTATTGTGAATTACATTGTTAATCTTAGTTCAGATTCCCTCCTACACTCATTCACCCTTTCAGACTGCCGGTCCCTTCAGCAGATTTTTGTGGCCTTATAACCTGTGTGAAATGTAGTATGAGACTCTCCCTCCCCGTTAATCAGAGCTCTGTATCCAGGGATAATAATAATAATCCTTGCATTTGATACAGCGCTTTTTACATCTTATCAACGTCTCAAAGCGCTTCACAGAACATACTGTAAAGTGCATTGACTGTATATTTGTGGGCGAAATGCGGTAGCCAATTGTACACAGCAGCGTCCCCACAAATGCAAGGATTGTAATAATAATTATTATTATCCCTTCAATGGAGAATGTGAAAAGCACTACAGCAAATGCAGGGATCATTATTTTATTATTATTATCATTATTATTATAACCTTTCCTGTCTGTCCTTTTAGCTGACTCACTGATTCTCATTACAGATCAGATCAAGGTACAGAATAACTTATTCCGGATTACACAAATCAACCCTTGTGCTGAAACATTGAGTCACAAATGCCACACAGATCATCGTCCACATTTTACTCACAACACTCACCGCTGGCTCTTACTCAGTGCCACATTTTATGTATGTATATGTGTGCGTTTGTGGTATGTATATAGCTCCTGCAGCTCAGTGGTTAGAGCACTTGCATTCCAAGTATGAGACCTGTGTTCGAATCCAGGCAGATCAGGGCAAAACCTTGGGCAAGTTTCCTTACTCCACACACACGCACATCTAATAATAATCCGTACCCCCAAAAATCACAATAATAAAAGGTACAGAATAACCGACTGTGTTAATGACCTGCACAGTGGAGCACCTTTTCGTGCTGTTGTTGATTAACCAGAAAAATAATGACGGGGAAAAAAAGCAAACTGACAATGTTTAAAGCTCCACCTCCGCCTCTTCACACCATATTCATCACAGAAACATTCCTGTCACTTCCACATCCAGTCCTTGGAAGGGAAATCCTCACTTGACGCGAATGGAGAGCAACATTAAACCTTGAGCTCCGCCGTGACATTAATAATAATAACCCTTGCATTAATAATAATGCATGCCCTTATCACATCCTTAAAGACGTCTCAAAATGCTTCATAGAATACACCATAAAGTGGATTGACTGTACATTTTGCGGGTGAAACGCGGCAGTCAATTAGTCGCGTCCCCACAAAACAGTCGAGGGTTGAAGTGACCACGTTATTTTCCGAATTTATTTTGAAGTAATTATTATCCTGTGATAAAATGTGGAGCTCCTGTAGCTCAGTGGTTAGAGCACTCGCCTTACAAGCGTGAGACCTGTGTTTGAATCCAGGCAGGTCAGGACGAAACCTTGGGCAAGTTTCCTTACTCTACACACACACACACACACACACACACACGCGCGCGCCTAATAATAATAATCCCTCCAAAAAACACACAATAATAAAATTGGTAATTTCTACCCACAGCTGTTTGTATGGACTCCGCTGTGCGTTTTTGCCTGCCACATTTCACCCACAAATATATATATACAGTCAATTCACTTTACGGTATATTCTTATGAAACGTTTTGAGACATCTAGAAGATGTGAAAAGGTGCTATATCAAAATGCAAGAATCAGTATTATTACTATCATTATACAGTAAAAGCCCGTACTTTTCAATTTATCTGTGACCCGATCAACCATAACTTCCGTATAACCGGCAACTCAAAAAAAAATCCGCATTCGATTAATCGGAATTTATCCCGAAAAATACATTCTTTCTATCTTTCTGTCTTTCTGAATACTGTGATATTCTGTCTGTCTGTCTGTCTGTCTGTTAGCGTTTTCGGCCGGAAATATCCGGCACTCGCTTTCTTGGTCAGGTCCCGAGGGTGCCGGATAAACAGGCTTTTACTGTATTTGTCTAATTGAGATACTGCGTTTCAGGCTGAGAGGGTAGGCCAGGGGACACGAAGGTTGTCTATGACTTTGAAGAAACCACCCAGAGAGATCTTCACAAGCCGCCCGGCACATCAGGCTCCACAATCTGCCACTGACACTTGGTCAGACGCTAATGACTGCTTAGTGAGTGACCTTTCATTCCAATTGATCCACAATTCCAACCGTGGAGTTGTCAGCCGGTCGGTCACAGACTCACATTCTGTTGCCTATTGCAGCTGATCCAAAACAACCTGCTCCCAGAACAAGAAGCTGCCGCAAAACCAGGCCCCAAATCACCCGCCAAACCAGCCCCAAACCAGAAGCCAAACCAGCCCCAAACCAGAAGCCAAACCAGCCCCAAACCAGAAGCCAAACCAGGCCCCAAATCACCCGCCAAACCAGCCCCAAAGCAGAAGCCAAACCAGCCCCAAACCAGGCCCAACATACCCCCAAACTATCCCCTCCAAAAGCCTCAAACCACCCTCAAAAACAGCCCCCAAAACAGCCTCAAACCACCCTCAAAAACAGCCCCCAAAACAGCCTCAAACTGTCCCCCAAACCAACAACAACAACAAAATTGCACTTATATAGCACCTTTCACATGGGGAGGACGTCTCAAAGCTCTGAACAGTCGAACCACCCTCAAACTCGCCTCAAACCAGGCCCCAAAACTGCCTCAAACCAGACCCCAATCCCACCCCCAAACCAGCCTCAAACCAGTGATATCCTTGCTCTCTCCTGAGCCAGGGTTCAGCACCAATGCTAGACTATTCATAGAATCTACAATCATAGATTATTTTTACTGTGATATTCTGCCCAGGAACCTCTATCCATCTGCTTCTCACATCCACACTCAATGGGTTTATCGTAGACAAAAATATTTTTGTTGATGAACATAGTTCCTTCGCCTCGTCCCCCCTTACCTACCTCCTGTGTGGAAATTCACAGCACAGATGCAGGCCATTCAGTCCATCGAGTCTGCACTGGCTCTCACAACGAGATGTTCCTTGTGCTCAGTGGACTCCAGCCTGCTATGTGCCTCGCGTCCAATAATAAATTGGTCATTTCAACCCACGACTGTTTGTGGGGACGCTGCTGTGCGCGATTGGCTGCCGCGTTTCACCCACAAAGTACACAGTCAATTCACTTGACAGTATATATTCTGTGAGGCGCTTTGAGACATCTCAGTGACATAAGGCGCTGTTTCAAATAAAAATATAATAATAATAATCCTTACATTTAATCTCAACTTTTAAAAGGGAATTAGATCTTTGTTTAGGGAGAACGGGTCTATTAGGCTATGGGGAGCGGGCAGGGCAGTGGGATTGAATCGCTCTTTTCAAAGAGCCGGCACAGACTAGATGGGCCGAATGGCCTCCTTTTGTGCCGTAAAATTCTATGATTCTATGATTCTATGATTTGATAATAGCGCTTTTCACATCTTCTAGATGTCTCAAAGCGCTTCACAGAATGTACTCTAAAGTGAATTGACTGTATATTTGTAGATGAAATGTGGCAGCCAATTGCACACAGCAGCGTCCCCACAAACAGCCGTGGTTTGAAAATGACCATGTTTAATTATTGTGTTTTTTTTAATCAATTATTATTATTAGGTGTGTGTGTGTGTAAGGAAACTTGTCCAAGGTTTCGCCCTGACCTGCCTGGATTCGAACACAGGTCTCTCACGCTTGTAAGGCGAGTGCTCTGACCACTGAGCTACAGGGACTCCACAAATGGCAAGTATTATTATTATTATTATTGTTGTCGTTGTTGAGGCCGGGAGCAATATTCCCGATACGAACGAGCTCATACAGAGAGGATGAGCTCTGTGTGATCTTTTGGCTTATCTCTCACTGGCAGATGTGAAGATTGAAATGCAGCAACAAAAGCAAACCTCAGGGAACAAGAGGGGGGGGGGGAGGGATGTATTGATATCGTTCCTGATAACATTTAGAATTTTGGGTGGATTCACAATTGGATGCCCTGATCCTGTTGAATTCGCCCTCAGGCAAACACAATGTCTCACTGAGCCACTGAGAGAGAGAGAGAGAGAGAGAGAGGGGGGTGTAGTGATTTTGACGGCAGTCTGACTGGCAGGAATGGGTGACGAGGCCTGAGAAATGAAGACGTTTTATTCATTCGCAGCGTTTTTTTTCTCTCTCCATGGACTCTCCTTCAGTTTTCTCCCTTTTCTCCCCTCCCAACTCTCTCTCTCCCCTCCTAGCTCTTTCCCTCCCCTCCTAACTCTCCCTCCCTTCCCAACTCTCTCCCTCCCATCCCAACTCTATCCCTCCCCTCCCACCTCTCTCTCTCCCCTACCCCACTACCCTGCCCCTCTTTCCCTTACTCGGGTCCCGACCTGACTGTTGAGCGCCTTGGTTCGTCCTCCCGACGTGAAAGACGCTCTAGAAATGTAATTTTGTTGTTGTTGAAACTGTGTGTGTGTATGTGTGTGTGTGTGTGTCCTGCATATATTGGTTGACTCTCCTACGTGTCTAAAAGTTCCTCCACTGTGAGCTGGCTACTTGTTGGTCCATTTAGATTCATTCACTCACATTTGAAACGTAGAAAACGGTGTCAATTTAAAAACAAATGTGTGTAAAAGCTTGGGGAACACTAAGGCAAGTGGAGCCAACCTGATATTGTTACACACACACACATACACATTCTCCATCAATAATTCACAAGTCTTGGTCTGTTTCAACTCGATAGTCATTCCAAAATATCCATCCGGGGAGTCCATCAGAGATAAAGTTTGTCTTTGTTAAGCACTGAACTGGGGCATTAAGAAGAGGATAAAGTATGCAGTATAATAAACAGCAGCTAAAATATTGATGATCCTTGCGTTTGATATAGGGGTTTTCACGTCTTCTAGGCATCACAAAGTACTTCACAGAATATACTGTAAAGTGAATTGACTGTACATATAATGTGGGCTAAACACGGCAGCCAATTGCGCACAGCAGCGTCCCCACAAACAGTCGTGGATTGAAACGACCAATTAAAAAAAAAATTGGGGGAGGGATTATTATTAGGTGCGTGTGTGTGTATGTGGAGTAAGGAAACTTGCCCAAGGTTTCACCCTGTCTGGAATCGAACACGGGTCTCACGCTTGTAAGGCGAGTGCTCTAACCACTGAGTTACAGGAGCTCCACATATGGTGGGGGGATATAGAAGAATTTGATTTAATACATATTAAGGTTAGCGTATTTCAGGATAAACCCAGTGTGAAGGTCCAAAAATTGTATTATAATAATCCTTGCATTTGATTTAGCACTTTTCATATCTTCTAGATGTCTCAAAGTGCTTCACAGAATATGCTGTAAAATGAATCTATATTTGTGGGCGAAACATGGCAGCCAATTGCGCACAGCAGCGACCCCACAAATGGCCGCGGATTGAAACGACCAATTTTTTTGGGGACAGATTATTATCAGGCGTGTGTACGTGTGTGTATGTGAAGTAAGGAAACTTGCCTAAGGTTTTGTCCTGACCTGGCTGGATTCGAACACAGGTCTCACGCTTGTAAAGGCGAGTGCTCTAACCACTGAGCTACAGGAGCTCCCAATAAGATTCATGCGAAGAGGGTGAATTGCGTGTGGGCAGAGGTTGAATTGTCAATCGGCATGATTTGATTCGGTGTTTGGGTGTAAATTCCTCAGTGGTTAGAGCACTCGCCTTATAAGCGTGAGACCTGTGTTCGAATCCAGGCAGGTCAGTTTGGAGTAAGGAAATACATTATATGAACTGATATGTAGGCGAGGATGAGATTTTGTCTGGCTGTTCCTATTAAATGAGAGATCTATTATTATTATTATCTGTTATATCTTGATTATCCAGTTACCCCGATTCTGAAAAGCTGTCTCTATTGCTCTCGGACGAGAAAGCTGATGGAATGTACTGTACAATAAATCTACAATAATTTTTTTGTTGGGTGATGGGGAGGGGGAGAGTGGGTGAATGTCTCAGTGTTTTGATACATTGTAAAGTGTAATGATCGTCTATTTTGCATCTTGCGCTCAAACATTTAAATAATCCAAAGCTCTCCTCGCATTTATCCACAATACTCCACAAACAATACAAGTTTATTCAGAAGTAATTTTTACAGAGGTAGAACAAAATACTTTGTATATTTTATTGATATATACAGAGAGAGGGAAGTAAACACAAATTAACACTAAAGAGAGAAAAAGTGAGAGAAACAGTGGTTTAAGAATGACCAGCATTATGCCTTAAATCCCCCCACCCCCTCCAAAAAAACCAACACATATGAAAATACCTCATGTAGATCTTGGGACAATTAAAAGGAGATTTTGCTGGTATTAAACAATCCAAATGCTATGATGGGAGCCACAATGTGAGGCTAATGATAGATCGGAATCACCAGAGAATTCCTTCAGTCACCCCTGGTCTCTCCCCCCACCCGCCCCCATATCCTTGCTCTGACTCAATGTGAGACATCTCTCACACAAACACACACACAAGGAGGACAACAACAACTACTTGCGTGTATATAGTGCCCCTCACCCAGGGTAATAATAATAATCCTCGCATTTGATATAGTGCTTTTCACATTTTATCGACATCTCAAAGCGCTTCATAGAACATACTGTAAAGTGAATTGACTGTATATATTTGTGGGTGAAACGCGGCAGCCAATTGTGCACAGCAGCGTCCCCACAAACAGTCGTGGGTTGAAATGACCAATTTTATTATTGTGGGGTTATTTTGGGGGAGGGATTATTATTAAGCGCGTGTGTGTGTGTAGTGTGTGTGGAGTAAGGAAACCTGCCCAAGGTTTTGCCCTGATCTGCCTGGATTCGAATATAGGTCTCACACGTAAGGCGAGCGCTCCAACCACTGAGCTACAGGAGCATCTCGAGAGCGCTTGTGAGAGCCAAGGGACCCTGAGCTAGTGGGGAGGGGAGTGGGGGGAGGAGGGGGAGTCAGGGAAAGGTAAGAAGACAAAAAAAACTATGGACTACACAGATGTGGCCTTAAAAAGTGGGAAAGTAGGGCTGGGTACAGGCGAGTGTCTGTGTGTGTTTACTGAAGGGTGGGGGCGAGTGGATGGGTGGGGGAGAATGGATTGTAGGAGGCACAGTGATATAAGGATGAGGGGTTGGGTGGTGGGGTTGGGGATTTTGAACAACACCAACAACAAAATTACACTTGTGTAGTACCATTCACTCCAGGAGGATGTCCCAAGGACAGTTAATGCTTCAGACCCGAGCTGAGGACAGGGGAGGGGGGGATTAGGAGTTGCTGATGGGTCCATCGAAGAGGAGAGTCTTGAACTGGGACTTGAAGGAGGCCAGGGAGAGGGGGTGAGGAGGAGGGACTGCGGGATGGACTTCCAGAGATTGGAGGGGGCAGAGTGGCTGAAGGCTCGCCCGCCAATGTTGGGGTGGGTGGGTGGGTCAGGGGACGTGGAGCAAGCCGGAGCCTGCCGAGCAGAGGGAGGGGGCGGGCAGGTTGACTAAGAGGTTAGTAGAAGGTCACGGATGTAGGGTGAGGCGAGATTGTTGAGGGCTTTAAATTTACTGGGTTTATTGTTGAGTTAATCCAGTAACTAGTGGACTGACTGGTGCTCCAACATTATGAGCTCTGAGGCTGTGGCACAATTGAATCTTACCTCTTGAGATGGACGGAGTCTTGGGTGACAGGGGGCAGACATGACAACGCAACCCTGCGTTAATTAACACATCACTCGGCCTAATTTGCTCCCAGTTGGACTTTTTTCCTTGTGTTCTTCCCCTTCCTCCTCTCCTCTCCCTCCCCTACTCTCCCCCACCCCCCTTCCCCTCCCACCCTGAAACGTTCACAAAAAAATCCTTCACTCGCTAAAGGTTTAAGTGTTTAAATTTTCTAATTCCACCGTTTCCAATTAAAAATCAATCTCTGAAACGTTTCATTGTGAAATGTTCCTGGATTATTTAAAATTAAGGACAGGTGGGTTGTTTGGGTCGGGAAGGGGGTGGGGGGAGAGAGAGAGAGAGGGAGAGAACGTGAGAGGGAGAGAGAGAGAGAGAGAGAAAGACAGAGATATCTTTACACAGCAATGGGTTAATAAATCTACTTTTTGGAAAAAAAAGTCTAAGTCACACCAAATGAAGCACATAGTGAAAGTGTTAAAAGTGTCGAAAGCCACAATTTAGCTGAATAGTTTTGGTTACTCGTATATAAATAGGCGACACATAATCGCACAATCTGTCACCGTGAAGCGCGCGCACACACACACAGAAAACACACACACACACACACAAAATATCCCCCCCAAATCAGCTCGTTATCTAGAATATAACTTGTGGTTTAGTATAAACACACACACACAAAAAAACACACACACATCAAAAAATCCACCCCAAATCAGCTTATTATCTAGAAAATAACTAGTGGTTTATAACAACAGTGATCAGCGAGCAAAACCACGCAGACACTTGGTTGGGGCGGCTTAAAATATTTCTATGAAAAGCTGAAACTTTTAAAATATTTTTCATTTAAAATATGTAGATATTGAGATCGGTCTTACACAAACAGCACTATTTACAGGCAAAGAGCTATCATCGTGTGTGTGTGTGTCGTGTGTGTGTGTGGTGTGTATGTTTGTGTGGTGTGTGTGTGCGTTTGTGTGTATGGTATGTTTGGTGCAATGCATGTGTGTCAACATCAGGGTTAACCGCAGACATTTTTTTTTATCAGTTATACAGAATTCAAAGAAGTAAAACGTTCAGGGTTTCCACCTAATGCCTTGTGAATTGAATTGAAATGTTCCCTCTGAGTGGTGGGTGGGCGGAGGGAGGGGGTAAGATGGGGGGTGGTAAGTATTGCTGAGCGGTGGGCTGGGTGGGGAGGCAGGTGAGGAGGGAGGAGGGGAGGGGGGAGAAGGAGGGGGGTTTATTGGAAGAACATAATCCTCACTAAAAAATATAGATGTTTTAAAAGCCATTATTTAATAATAATAATCCTTGCATTTGATTTAGCACTTTTTCACATCGTATCGATGTCTCAAAGCGCTTCACAGAATGTACTGTCGAGTGAATTGACTGTATATATTTGTGGACAAAATGGGGCAGCCGATTGCGCACAGTAGCGTCCCCCACAAACAGTCATGGATTGAAAATGACCAATTTTATGATTGTGTTTCTTTTGGGGAGGGATTATAATTATTATTATTTAAAACAAAAATTGCCAAATCTCAAAAACGAGAGCTGGCTGGAATCCCGCCCGGCCTTAACCTATACTACTATTTCGTCTTGAAATTTAACGACTCCATAATAAAATATAATAATCCTTGCAACCCCGCCGTATCCCTTCATTACCGACCTCCCAGAAATATAGGGCAGGGTTTCCCTGACCAATTTCTAGGGCAGGTTTCTAACTACCAGCAAACTCCGAAATCTGGGAGGTGAGTGGGCCCAACTTTATTACAGAGATTTTACTGTATATATATAGATATATATATATTAAAAAAGTCTTTATGGTGTGAACTAAAAGGGGGTTGGAATGTCCAGTTTTATATCAGGGCCTGTGTATAATCCCCTGAAAGGAAGTGTTTTGTCACTGGTTAACCCTTGATTCTAATTATAATAATAATACTAATAATCCTTGAATTTGATATAGCGTTTTTCATATCTTATTGACATCTCAAAGCATTTCACAGAATATACCGTGAAGTGAATTGACTGTATATTTGTGGTGGTGGTGGGGGAATGGGGGAGGATGGGGCTAAACGCGGGTGAGCGAGCGAGAGAGAGAGAGGGAGAGATTGCAGGATGAGGGAAGAAGAACTTATTAAAAAAAAACACACGTTAGACCCGTCCAGCTCTCCCTGTACAGTCGAGTTCATGTTTTTTTAAAAAAAGGTTTTGACCTCAGACCCCGTCACATACAGGAGTTGAAGGGACACACGTGGATGCTAAGCTGTTACAACGGATAGTTACAGTCAAGGTTAGATCACATTTATCTACGATATTCGTGGCAGGGTTATAAACACATGTGTGCGTGTGTGTGCGTGCGTGTGCATGTGTGTGTGTGTACATGTGTGTGTGTGTACATGTGTGTGTGTGTTTTTTTGGGGGGCTGGCTGGAGATGGCCGCTCACTGTGGCAGGGCTTTGAGAATCGCATTCACCTCCTCGGCCACCGCTGTCAACGCAAACTCAAACTGCTCCTATAGAGATCAACGGGAAAGCCGTCAGCACACAGGCAGCTATCGCTCGGCTGGCTCCCTCCCTCCCTTCCTCCTTTACTCCCTCCTTCGCTTGCTCCCTCCTTCCTTCACTCCCTCCCTTCTTCCTTCCCTCCCTGCCTTCTTCCCTCCCTGCTTTCTTCCCTTCCTGCCTTCTTCCCTCCCTCCCTCCTTCATTCACTCCCTCCTTTGCTCCATCGCTCCCCCCCTCCTTCGCACCCCCACTCCCTCCTTCGCACCCTCACTTCCCTCCCTCACTTCCCTCCCTCCCTCCAGCCCAGTTTTTGACTAACGTCAATGACATTTCCAACCCAATTGACTATTATTGAACCCACGGATTCCAACGGCTTTGAAGGGGGATGTGTTTTTTAATCGCTCGTCTGCATGCAGGTGGCTTGTTTCTTATTTAGATCCTTCACAGCCCAGATCCCCCCTCCCCCCTGCCCCCACGGGACCTAACCCTCAGGATGTGTAATTTACTGCAATTCGGAATAAATGAGTCTGTGGCTGTTGAAATTGATTGAGACCCGCAGGAATTAATAAGACAAAACGAGAGCTAGGACAGGTTGATTAATAATAATAATAATCCTTGCATTTGATACAGCGCTTTTCACATTTTGTCAATGTCTCAAAGCACTTCACAGAATATACTGTAAAGTGAATTGACTGTATATATATTTGTGGGCGAGATGCAGCAGCCAATTGCGCACAGCCGCGTCCCCACAAACAGCCGTGGAATTGAAATAACCAATTTTTATTTATTATTTCGGATTATTTTTTGGGTGGGATTATTATAAGGCATGTGTAGAGTAAGGAAACTTGCCCTAGGTTTGGCCCTGCGACCTGCCTGGATTCGAACACACAGGTCAAATGAGTGCTCTAACCAATGAGCTATAGGAGATCCATTCTCTCTCTCTCTCACATACACTGATCTGAGCTCCTGGCTCGATTCCTCTTACCTTGGTCTGAACCATCTGTGGTCTCTGATCTCTCAAGTGTTCCAGAGTAGCCGCTATGTCGATCTCCTTGGCCCCTGGAAAATATACAGTTCACACACACACACACACACATTACTGTGCAATCTCACTGTTACTCCACTGAGCATCAGTCTCAGGGGGACGGCAAGAGACCAAAACTTTTTATCACTTTCACTTAATGATAATAATAACAATAATTAATCATTGCATTTGATATAGCACTTTTCACATCTTTCTCCCACGAATATACAGTCAATTTCACTTACAGGGTATTCTGTGAAGCTTTGAGACATCAATAAGATGTGAAAAGCGCTATATCAAATGCAAGGATTATTATTATCTTATCGACGTACCTCCGTTCAGCAGGACTTGGCCTGCTCCAAGCCCCCGCCCGAACCGCCCCACCATCGGAGGCCGGGCCTTCAGTTTCTCTGCTCCCACCCTGTGGAATTTCATCCCCCAATCCCTCCGCCTTGTTTCTTCCCTTTCCTCTTTCAAAGCCGGTTTGAAGACTTTCCTTTTCGACCGTGCCTTTTGTTTCCCCCCTAATTTTTCGACCTCCCCCACGTTTTTTACCCCTTCCCGAACACCCCCCTCCCAGCTCGGGTCACACGCCTCCTGTGCAGCGCCTTGGGACGTCCTCCCGACGTGAAAGGCGCTCTATAAGTCTAATTTGTTGTTAATTTGTTGTTGTCGTTGACGTCTCAAAGCGCTTCACAGAATATACTGTAAAGCGAAGTGACTGTATATATTTTGTACGCAAAACGCAGCAGCCAATTGCGTGTGTGTGTGGAGTAAGGAAACTTGCCCAAGGTTTCGCCCTGACCTGCCTGGAATCGAACTCAGGGTCTCTCGCTTGTAAGGCGAGCGCTCTAACTTACTGAGCTTTAGGACTCTGTAACGAATGACCAACTATATGTGTTGTGTGAAGGTGGGTGGGGGGGGGCAGGTGGAGGGAAAGAGGGGAGGGAAAGAGAAGAGAGGAGGGGAGAAGAAAATCTCTTTCTCTATTTGAATTGAGCCAATTGAATTTTTTTTCTTAACATGCATAGAGACAGACAGAACCTAGGCAGTTTCACCTTTCATCGGAAGGAGGTGGGGGGAGGGTGGGGAATAAAGGACATACTTGATGTCCATTCTATGGAGCTCAATAGAGGTGGCGGCAAGAGTGGGGGAGGGAGGAGGCGTGGGAGTGAGGGAGACTGTCGAGGGCTGTGATTGCGGACTTTGATCAGCGGACGAACACTGCGTCATTACTCGGCCTCTCTTCACAGACATTTTCAGCCCAGACAATGGCAACTCGCAGGCTCCGGAGTCAAGCCTCTCAGTGTGATGGTCTGGGAAAGCCCCAGCTCCGCAGGGGACATCTGTCCGTCCGTCTGTCCCCCCATCGTCCCCCCCAGCACCACCAACCCAACCTCTCTCTGCCCTTTGATCTCTCTCCCTTCCAACCGGAGAAGGCCTGTCAGGTCAGGTCAAGGCATTTCACATCAACACACACGCTGACTACAAGCAAAGCAAGCAGAGTGGGTGGGTCAACAGATGGCGGGGGTTAGGGGGAGAGGGAAGAGGGGAGAGGAGGGGAGGGGAATAGGGGAGGGGGAGAGGGGAGGGTGAGAGGTGGGGAGGGGGAGAAGGGAGAGGGGTGAGGAGGGGAGGGGAAGGGGGAGAAGGGAGAGGGAGAAGGACGAGGAGGGAACCTCTCTCTCCACTGCTCCTTGGCAGGTTCCACTTGACTTCCTGTGCATTATAGACCAGGCGTTGAATGCAATGATATTGTGTGTGTGTGTGTGTTTGTGCCAAAATGGGGTTTGGACGTGTCCAGTCTCCACATTCAGGCCCAACAACCTCCCTCAACTCACTTTACAACCAAAAGAGAGACCTCCGCCCTCTCCCCCCACAACCCCCACTCCCCTCCCAAGCCCCCACCCTCAACGAGGGGGAGGGGTAACATTATTACACAGAGAATTGTGATGGTGTGAAATGCCCTTGCCTGAGCGTGTGGTGGGAGTGAGAGCTGATTTGATAATACGTACTGTGCTTAGTTGGGGTAAGAGCGGGGGTGAGTGAGTGGGGAATAGTTACAATAATAAAAATAATAATGATAATCCCTGCCTTTGACATAGCGCTTTCCATGTCTTCTAGACTGTGTTTCAAAGCGCTTCACAGAATACACTGTAAACTGAATTGACTGTATCTATATTTTGTGGGTGAAATGCAGTAGCCAATTGCGCACAGCAGTGTCCCCACAAACAGCCGTGGATTGAAATGACCAATTTTTTGTATGTTTTTTGTATTGAGGGATTATTACCAGGCATGTGCGTGTGCATGTGTGTGGAGCAAGGAAACTTGCCCGAGGTTTCGCCCTGACCTGGACTTGCTTTCTCACCTTTCGCCATCCTGTTCAGCACCATGTCAATCAGAACGTATGTACCGCTGCGTCCGGCGCCATCACTGTCAATAACAACAGGGGGAGAGGGAGGGACACACACACACACACACACAGTAACTATTAACCCCTTGTTGTTCAGTCTCTCTAACCCCAGCCCCCCCACCCGCCGTCACTGGCTTCACCAGCTCCTGTGGAGGTGATACCAGCCCCCGTTCCAGTGTGTAGACACGAGACTCACTTATTGTTGCGCACCGTAACCGGCAGATTATGCTGCGTTTCTCTTCACCTCCCTTCCTGCGCTCGCTCAAACACTCTCTCATATGCACTCACTCAGACTGTCACGCTCACTCACAGTCTCTCACAAATGGGTACACTCACACTCACACACTCATATTCATAATCACAAACACACACATACTCACTGACAATCACACACACTCTCTCACTCACATACTCTTTCACTCACACACTCGCACACACTATCACACTGCACACTCACATATGGTTATACCCATACAAACACACACACATCTCTCTGTGTGCACGCATACATACACTCACATGCACTCTCACATACTTGTACACTGCACACTAACGCACACAGATAGATATGCATATAAACGCATACACATCTCTCTGCACTGACACATGCACTCTCACACACTGCAACAACAACAACAAAATTGCACTTATATAGTGTCTTTCACGTCGGGAGGACGTCCCAAAGCGCTGAACAATCAGATCGGGACCCGAGCGGGGGGGGGGGTGGGGGGGGGGTGGGGGTAGGGTCGGGATGGGGGAAGGAAAGAGGGAAGAGTTAGTGGGCGGCCAAAGGCGCAGTCGAAGAGGAGGGTCTTGAGACTGGTCTTGAAGGAGGAAAGGGAGGAAGCAAGGTGGACGGGTTGTGGGATGGAGTTCCACAGTGTGGGAACAGAGAGGCTGAAAACCTGGCCGACGTTAGGCTGTTAGGGGGGCGGAAGCGGAGCAGGCCTGAGTCTGTTGAACGGAGGATGCGGGCAGACTGAAAGGGAGATAGTAGGTCAGAGAGATAGGTGGGGGCAAGGCAGTGAATGGCCTTAAAGGTGAGGACGAGGATCTTGAATTCGATCCTCTGGGGGATGGGGAGCCAATGGAGACGGGCGAAGGTGAGATTGATGTGGTCGCGACAGATAGATATGCATAATGCACACACATCTCTCTGCATGCACGCACACACCCACATGCACTTACACACACACTATCACACACACACTCACGCAGTTATATGCATACAAATGCACACACGCCTCTCTGCAGGCGCATACACACACAAATATTGCACACACACAAATATTGCACACACACACACACACACAGCTAGATATGCATACAAACGCACATGTCTCTGCATGCATGCACATACATACACACACACAAATTTTGCACACACGCACACACTCACACCCATGCTCACACGTGCTTTTAACAATGAGTCAAAGCCCCAGCCAGGGCACTTGCCTGCAGTGTACAATTATGGGACAGGAACGGCCCCTGTAGCATTTGTTCACTTTTCTGAAACCAAAACAAAAAGAGAGAAAAGAATTGGCAGCTTTACAAATCCTGGTTCAATCCCCTGCCCCTAGAGGTTCACCCCCTAAAATCCGCAACGTGAGTTTGAGACAGAGGAATAGCACAAGCCTCCTCCGCGAGCCCTCTGGGTTAGATTTCTTTGTGTATGTGTGTCTGTGTGTGGGCAGGGAGGGGGAGGGGGGGTGGGGCGAGGTGGGACTAAAATAATAATAATACTGATAATAATCCTTGCATTTCATATAGCGCTTTTCACTTCTGTTAGACGTCTCAAAGCGCTTCACAGAATACACTGTAAAGTGAATTAACTAACTGTATATATTTGTAGGCGAAACGCGGCAGCCAATTGCGCACAGCAGCGTCCCCCATAAACAGTCGTGGATTGAAATTACCAATTTTTTTTGGGACGGATTATTATTAGGTGCGCGAATGTGTGTGTGTGTGTGGTGTAAGGAAACTTGCCTAAGGTTTCGCCCTGACCTGCCTGGGATTCGAACACAGGTCTCTCACGCGTGTAAGGTGAGTGAATGCTGTAACCTACTGAGCTACAGGGAATCCACAGCCTTCGTGTGTAGCTGTAATGGATAACGATAAGCCTGGTAATTGATTACAGAGGTGCCTGTCTTGTGGCACTGATGACAGGATTGAACCCCGAGGTGCAGTGACTGTGTAAGTATAAGCGAACAAGAAACTATGGATAAGGCGTGTGCGGAGGAAACAGCATTGATCTGGTCCTCATCCTGGCAAAGTCACGGAGAAATAGCAATTAGTGACACAGACAAACTAGCCTCCCTGGCTTAGAGGGTGGGGAGAGGCAAGGGGGGAACAGGAGGGGGAGTGGGGGGGGGGGGGAGGTGGCAAAGGGAGAGGGAACATGGAGAGAGTGAGTGGGGAAGTGGGGAGGAGAGGGCGACGGAGCAAGGAGGGGGGAAGAGCTGGCAAGGGGAGAGGGAGGGGGAAGTGGGAGGAGGGGAGAAGCGGCAAGGGGGGGAAGGGGCAAGGGGGAGGGATTGGGGAGGGGGCAAAGAGGGAGGAGGGGGGAAGGGGAAAGGAGGGGGTGGGGGCAAGGGGAGAGGGAGTGAGGGGAGGGGGTAAGGAGAGAGGATGGGTAAGGGGCAAGGAGGGAGTCAGAGGGGGCAAGGGGAAAGGGAGTGGGGAGGGGGCAAGGGGAGAGACTGTGTATATGGGGAGGAGGGAAAGGGAGAGGGTGTGGGAAGGTGACAACGGGGGGAGGAGTGGAATAGAACAAGGGGAGAGAGTGTGGGGAGGAGAGGGCAAGGGGAGAAGGGGCAAGGGTAGTGTGTGGGGAGGGGGCAAGGGGAGAGACAGCAAAGAGAGAGGGAGTGGGGAAGGGAGACGGTGTGGGGAGGAGGGAAATGGGATGGAAGAGGGAAAGGGGGGAAGTGGAGATGAGGGGTTGAGAGGAGGGGGGGGAGGAGTCGGGTGGGGGGAGGGAAACGGGGCAAGCGGGGGTGAGGGAGGGAGGAGAAGTGGGGGGAGGGTAAAGGGGGAAAGGGGAACAAATGATGCAAACTGTTAGCAAGCGAAGGTGGTCAGAAACCTTGTCCACAACTGTCCCCTGCTGCAGACACAGTTTCCAATAATCACTTTTGTGACTATGCAACTGCCATTATATTTACTAGCTGCAACATCACAAAAATGACACTGGCAACTGTTAAGATTTTTTAGCTGGCAAACATAGCAAAGTGCTCGTTCGTTTAGGAAGCGGTTGGTTAAGGTTAGTAAAAGTCAGTCAAGTAAGTTTCAGTGACACCACAGCAGGAAAGGCTCAAAGGATTTTAAAAAATATATAGCACAAAAGTGTTAATAATAATAATAATCATAATAATAATCCTTGCATTTGATATAGTGCTTTTTCCCCACATCTTATTGACGTCTCAAAGTGCTTTGCAGAATATACTGTAAAAGTGAATTGACTGTATATGTTTTGTGGGGCGAAACGCGACAGCTAATTGCACATAGCGTTGTCCCCCACAAACAGCCGTGGATTTGAATGACTGATTTTTTTTGTTATTGTTCAGATTTCAGAGGATTCAACGCGGCTGTAGGATTTTATAACTGGGTCACTTCACTGTGAGCAAGGCAAGGCGAGGCAAGGCAAGGCTCACTCATGCGTGCAAACTCCTTTTTTAAAATTACAAATTGTTCTCCCTCCAGGACTCGACGTTGAGCGAGCGATCGAGCGAGCCTGAGCGAGTGAGTGAGTGAGTGAGTGAGTGAGAGTGAGTGAGGGAGTGAGTGAGTGAGCAAGTGAGAGAGCGAGCGAGGGAGGGAGCGAGGGAGTGAGCGAGTAAACAAACAAAAAACATCTATCTCGTGCCCATTGCCAAGTTTCTGCAGCTACAAAGAAATTCAGCTGTGTTTTTTGCTATCTATAAATTTCCTTCAACCTCCAACACTCCCACCCACCCACACCCTCACCCATTCCCCCCTCCCCTCTTTTCCCACCGACACCTTATGTTGGCTTGGCTTTGTAGCGGGCACAGTGCTCAGGCGATCACAGGCGAGATATGTCTGCATGGTTGAGGTCAGGTCACTCTCCCATTAGCTGAGAGTGATACAGAGTGAAACAACAGGATATTGAGCCCAACCAGTGTAAGAATAAGAATAAAAATAATAATAATCCTTGCATTTGATATAGCGCTTTTCACACCTTATCAATGTCTCAAAGCGCTTCACAGAATATACTGTAAAGTCAAATGACTGTATATATTTGTGGGAGAAACGCAGCAGCCAATTGGGCACAGCAGTGTCCCCACAAACAGTCGTGGATTGAAATGACCTTTTTTTATTCTTGTGTTTATTTTTAGGATGGATTATTATTAGGCGCGTGTGTGTGTGTGTGCGTGTGGAGTAAGGAAACTTGTCCAAGGTTTCGCCCTGACGTGCCTAAATTTGAACACAGGTCTCAATCACTTGTAAGGAAAGTGCTCTAATCACTGAGCTACAGGAGCTCTACACTGTACATCACCCCCACCCCCTCCCTCACACCCACCCTCACGCCCCCTTTCCCTTCACCCCTCTTTGTCAACTACAAGTTTCCTCTCAAATCCATTCACACTTTTTGCTTCAACCAGAGCTCCCACGTAGCTCTGCGTGAAAATGGCTCTTTTTTGTAACCCACCCCCGCCAAACTCCAAACCCCCATTTCCTTGCGCCACCCACCACCCCCCACCCACCTCCCCTCCGCCAAACCCCAAACTAGAAACAAACAGCGAAATTACATTTGTATAGCGCCTCACACATCGGGAGAACAGGGGAGAGGGAGTGGGGGGTGGTGAGGAGGGAGGGAGGGAGGGAGGGATGGTGAAGAGGGATCGAGGGATGGTGAAGAGGGAGGGATGGTGGAAGGATGGAGGGAGGGATGGTGAGGAGGGAGGGAAGGAGGAAGGAATGGTGAAGAGGGAGCGAGGGATGGTGAAGAGGGAGGGAGGGAAGGAAAGAAGGGACGGAAGGAAGGAAGGAAGGAAGGAGGGAAGGAAGGAAGGAAGGAAGGAAGGAAGGAAGGAAGGAAGGAAGGAAGGAAGGAAGGAAGGAAGGAAGGGAGGAAGGGAGGAAGGGAGGGAGGGATGGTGGAGAGGGAGGGACAGATGGAGGGATGGTGAAGAGGAAGGGAGGGAAAGGAAGGAAGGAAGGAGGGAGAGAAGGTAGGCTGCTGTACCTGCGGAAATCCAGCAAAGTCCTAGTGGACGCTGGGACCTTCTGGTTCAGCCAACTGAGGAAGTGGAACTGTGTGACTGTGCGGGTCTCGTTGGTCTGAAGATTTTTAAGATAGAAACTGCGCACCAGGAAATCTTCACACCAGATATGCTCGGAGACTAAATTCACCTGGAAAGTGAGGAATAGAGAGATACAGAGAAATAGAGAGAGAGAGACAGAGAGAGAGAAAACAAAACAACGTTAAAACAGGAGGTTAGTTCAGTCACACTAAAGTTTCACGATTGAAAATCCAAATAATTATCTCGCATTTTTTATAAAAATATTTAAATGTTTTAACAAAAATTTTAAATAAAAAAAAATCATATAATAATCCTTGCATTTCATATAGTGCTTATCACATCTTATCGATATCTCAAAGTGCTTCATAGAATATACTTTAAAGTGAATTGACTGTATACATTTGTGGGCGAAACGCGGCAGCCAATTGCATACAGCAGTGTCCCCACTGGACTGGATTCAGTCGTGGATTGAAATGACTGATTTTTATCATTGTGTTTTTTTGGGGACAGAGTAAAGAAACTTGCCCAAGGTTTCACCCTGACCTGCCTGGATTCGAAACGCAGGGTCTCACCCTTGTAAGGCGAGTGCTCTAACCTCTGAGTGCTCTAACCACCTATAAACACACACATACACCCCCTCAAACAAGACGAACTGCCAATACCTCGTAGATGTGATAGAGCTGAGATCCCTCGTCTGGCCAGTAGTGATGACACTGTGCATCTCCGCTCTCCACCAGCGGTGTGAGCATCACAATAACAACACAACCACTCTCCCAAACCATCTGCAGGGAGAGACAACGGGTGGGGGAGGGGGGGTGAAGTGGGGGAGGGGTGGTGAAGTGGGGGAGGGTGGGGGAGGTTGGGTGAAGTGGGGGAGGGGGGGGAGAGGGGGTGGTAAGGCGGGGGAGAGTGTCACAACAACTACAATAACAACAATAACAAAATTACACTGAGGAGGGTGTCCAAAGGCGCTGGTCAGTCACTGTGTCAGCCCCGAGCTGGTGGGGGCTGACACAGGCTTGCCCAAGGATTCGCCCTGACCTGCCTGGATTCGAACACAGGTCTCCCCAGCTTGGTTTCCCCAGCTTGCAAGACAAGTGCTCTAACCACTGAGCCACAGGAGCTCCACATGTTGGTAAGCGGATAGGACATCACGGATGTAGAGTGGGACAAGGTTGTGGACGGCTTTAAATGTGAGGATCAGGATCTCGGTCTTGGACATAGCCTCACAGTAACATTCACTGCACAACCCACCCTCCCCTCCGACATGTAATCTCACTGTAGTTTTAAGCCACCCCTCCAGCTGCCCCCTCCAATCAGCAAACACTTCCCCAACACCCATCCTCCCCACTACCGCCATTGGGTGAGGTTACAGCCTCTGTACCCCTACACTCTGTCCCTCCCTCCCTTCCCCCCATCTTTAACATCCAGCTGAACACCTATCTCTCCATCCATGCTGTTTGTCACCTGTGTTTCTCTTCACCCCCCTGCAGACCCCTACACACGCACCCCCTTTGGCCCCAGTTGCTCACTCCCCAGTTCGGAGGGAGAGTGGGACAATTGGGGCCAAATGGGGTGGGTGTGGGGGGGGGGGTGAAGAGAAACAGCATGGTTGGAGAGATAGGTGTGTATTGTGGATTGAAATGACGGTTTGGCCCTGATGTGCCTGGATTCAAACACAAGTCTCATGCTTGTAAGGAGTGTAAGTGCTAACCACTGAACTACAGGACCTTAGTTGGTAATCAAAAATAAAGATGGAAGGCGGGGGTTTTTGCTTTCCCCTTGGGGGTCTCTCACCTGCCAGAAATCCGCTACGGTGGTGGGAAGAGGGCCTTGGGTTGTGATGTAAGATGGGTTCCTGGGATCATGGTCCATCTATAGGCAAAAGAACAAGAAACGTGGAGTTATTGATTGTAGAATCTTACAGCAGAAAACAAGGCCATTCAGCCCATCGAGCCTGAGTCGCCTGTTTGAAAAGAGCTATTTCAAAGTCAATTCCATTATTATTAATATTTTTATTCTTAGACCGCCAGGATAATAATTATAATAATCCTTTCATATGATATGGCGCTTTTCACATCTTCTAGACGTCTGAAAGAATCACAGAATATACTGTACTGGGATGCAGTGCCTTCCTTACAGATATACAGTCAATACACTTTACAGTAATATTCTGTGAAGAGCTTTGAGACGTCCAGAAGACGTGAAAAGCGCTTTATCAAATGCAAGGATTATTATTATCTTTATTGTTATTATTACTTTAATAACTGTCCTGTAGCAGAGCAACCAGAACTGCAATTGACATCTCTGCGATTGGTAGACAGCGATAAAAGACTCCGCTCATAAGCCCTTTCGCACACAACCCAACAAAATGCCAGCAATTAGGATGTTTTCAGGAATGGAAGAACACAAAAGGGTGGGGGGAAGGGCCGCACATTCTCACAGAACGTTGGTAAATAATCTCTTCGCCCAGCCCTGTAATTTCTGGCTGTCTAATTAAATTGAATGCGTCTCTGCTATCAATTTTTTTTTCCATTCTCGCTGTTCCACAGATTGAAAGGTTAATAATCCTTATAATAATAATCCTTATTTATATTTAATCTAGCACCTATCACATTGGAGATGCGCTAGACAGGATGTACTCCTGTAGCTCAGTGGTTAGAGAAATCACCTTACAAGCGTGAGGATCTGTGTTCGAAACCAGGCAGGCCAGGGCGAAACCTTAGGCATGTTTCCTTACTCCACACACACACACGCCTAATAATAATCCCTCCTCAAAAAAGCAGAATAATAAAAATTGGTCATTTTCAATCCACGACTGTTTGCGGGGACGCTGCTGTGCGCAATTGGTTGCCGTGTTTCGCCCGTAAATACACAGTCAAGATTACACAGAGATTATTATTAGGCGTGTGTGTGTTTGGAGTAAGGAAACTTGCTCAAGGTTTCGCCCTGACCCGCCACCGGGAATCGAACCCTGGTCCTCTCGCTTGTGAGGCGAGCGCTCTAATCAATGGGCTACAAAATAGACTCCACAAATCTCCCGTCGAACCGGTCAGCAGGACAAGTGAGCAATGGTTGAAAAGTCGGCCTCATATTTCCTATTGAAAGGCGACTGAGAAAGCAAAAAACGCTGGCTTTGTTTTGTCAAGTGAGTTCATTCACGGATACATAACGCAACACATGTGTCTAGTTGTGGTCTTTGCTCCGAAGGCTTGGCAAAAACCTGCTACCGGATTAGCGCAGACGATTGGATTAATGAGTCAAATTGTGTAGAAAAAACCCAAATAAACGGGGCGTAAAATTGTGTTTCTCATTAGTGAGGAATTTTGGATTAACAAGTGGCCGAGACACAGCTGCACAGAGATAGAGGGGTGTCACTTCCTGGGTATGCACTGTTTAACACTGCTTCACACACACGCGCGATTTACACATACACACACACGTACGTTTCATACTTCACAAACACTTCAAACACACACACTTCACATACACACAGGCTTCACACAAACACAGGCTTCACACACACAGGCTTCACACACACACACACGCTTCACACACACACACAGGCTTCACACACACACACACGTGCTTCACATACACACACACGCGCGATTCACACACTCACGCGATTCACAAACACACGCATGCTTCACACAGCTTTTTGCTTCTCTTTGCTTTCAACAGTGACCATTAGGCCCACAAAATACAGTCACTACACTTCACAGTGTATCTGTGACCCGCTCTGAGATGTTAACTTAACGGGAAAGGAGCGATAAAGAGATAATATACTACTACTGCTAATAATAATAATCCTTGTATTTGATATAGTGCTTTTCACATCGTCTAGACGTCTCAATGCGCTTCACAGAATATATTGTGAAGTGAATTGATTGTATATTTTGTGGGCGAAACTCGGCAGCCAATTGCGCACAGCAGCATCCCCACAAACAGTCGTGGATTGAAATTACCAGTTTTTATTATTGTGTCTGTCAGTCAATCGGTCGGTCGACCGGTCTCTTTCTCTCTCTATCCCCCTCCGCCCAGTCAGTCACTGTAAATGCAGATTCCAGCATTTACACTGACGACCTGACTATTCAGCAATGCACATTGGCATCGCCATTCATGGCTGCTGAGATACTCCTTGTTGCAATAATGAGCCGGCAGAAATGTGACAGCTGCAATTATGGCAACTGTGTTCCTTATTGTTGGCCCCGTCTCACATTATAATTGCAAGCCTTTCTTTTCTCCTTTATTCGCGTCTGAACAAACTGCTCTTTTTAAAAAATATATATATATATATATATGGGCGAAACGCGGCAGCTAATTGCGCACAGCAGCGTCTCCACAAACACTTGTGGGTTGAAATCACCAATTTTATTATTGTGCTTTTTTTTTGAGGGATTATTAATAGGCGTTAGTGTGTGCGTGTGGAGTAAAGAAACTTGCCCAAGCTTTCGCCCTGATCCTCCTGGATTCAAACACAGGTCTCACGCTTGTAAGCCGAGCGCTTTAACCACTGAGCTAAAGGAGCTCCACAATATGGGCTGGAACCTGTGATAACCCGCGATAACTCAGGGGTCAGAGTTGCTGCCGACTGAGCCAGGGGAGAAACAGTGAACTGTCTGGTCACAAACACATACACAAACACCTGAGGAGGTACTTACAATGGGACTGGCGTTGATGTAATCAGAGTTTGTAAGGCTTGACTCCGCTTTCAGTGTGACTCTGGAGTTATCATCTGTGGGAAGGAAACGTTTGAAGAGATGGATTTCTCGGCGATTGATTCATTTTATGCCTCTTTTTCCCACACCTCACCCACCCCCGACCACTGACTTCCACCCTCCGCCACCCACCCACCCATCCACCCACCCCAGCTTGGATATTGAGACCTCCCAGCCCCTTTGTACGTATGAACAACAACAACAAAATGACACTTGTATAGTGCCTTTTACGTCAGGAGGAACTCCCATGGCACTTCTCAGACCCGAGCTGAGAACAGGGTGGTGGGGGGGAGGAAGGGGGGATTAGTAGTTACCGATGGGTCCATTGAAGAGGAAAGTTTGAGGCGAGACTTGAAGGAGGCCAGGGAGGGGGTGAGGTGGAGGGACTGTGGGATGGAGTTCCTGAGGTTGATAGGCCTCAATATGGCTGAAGGCTCGCCCGCCAATGGTGGGGCGGGTGGGTCGGGGGACGTGGAGCAGGCCAGAGCCTGCTGAGCAGAGGGGTGGGCAGGTTGGTAAAAGGGGATAGGAGGTCATGGATGTAGAGTGCGTGAGGTTGTAGAGGGCTTTAAATGTGGGGACTAGGATCTTGAATTGGATCCTCTGGATGATGGGGAGCCAATGGAGTTGGGTGAGGATAGGGTGGGGGAGATGGGATCACGGAGTTTGGAATGGTAGAGGACATGGGCAGCAGAGTTCAGGATTATCTGCGGCCTGTGGAGGGAGAGAATTGGGAAGGCCGACAACGTCAATTTGTTGTTGGTATTCTTTCTCCTAGAAGCATGGACTGAACAATAAACAAGAGCGTTCGTACAGCACCATTCACAATGATTGAGAGCTATTTCAGAGCACTTTACAAAGGCAGGAATGCCGGGCGAGGGTGTGAGGACCAGGGATAGCAAGTTTCCTTACTCCACACACACACACACACACACACACGTCTGATAATAATCCTTCAAAAAAAGAATTTGGTTATACAATCCACCACTGTTTGCGGGCACGCTGCTGTGTTCAATTGGTTGCTGCGTTTTGCCCACAAATATAGTTAATTCACTTTGCAGTATATATTCTGCGAAGTGCTTTGAGACATCGATAAGATGTGAAAAGCGCTATATAAAAATGCAAGGATTATTATTAATATATAAGGAGGCTAGGGAGGGAGTGAGTTCCAGAGCGTGGGGGCAGAGTGAGAGAGAGGCTAAAAGCCCGTCTGCCAATGGTAGGGCGGGGTACATAGAGTAGGCCGGAGCTCATTGAACGGAGTGGGTTAGGAGGTTCATAGGGGTACAGTAGGTCGGAGAGATAGAGGGGGCGGGGGGCAAGGCCGCGAATGGCCTTGTAGGTGAGGACGAGGCCTTAAGCAAGAGCCAATTGTATCCTGACATTTAGAGGCCACATTCTCAGTAGGAGGCACTTACACGGCAGGACCTGGTGAGACCTATTCTTGAGTGTGTTGTCCTCTCTCTTGGCCACGCTACTGTTGTTAGGTTCAGCCTGATACGCTGCCAGTGCCTCCCATTCCTTCTCCAGGCGATTTTTGTTCTTCAAATGATCTTCCATATAGGACTGGAAAACACAGAGAAACAGTCAACCCAGGCTTTGCCCCCAGACTCATAGTGGAAATAACAACACTAATAACAATAGTGGAGCTCCTGTGGCTTAGTGGTTAGAGCACTTGTCTTGCAAGCTGGGGAGACCTGTGTTCGAATCCAGGCAGGTCAGGGCGAAACCTTGGGCAAGTTTCCTTACTCCACATGCCTAATAATAATCCCTCCAAAAAAACCCACAATAATCAAATTGGTCATTTCAATCCACGACTGTTTGTGGGACACTGCTGTGCGCAATTGGCTGCCGCGATTCACCCACAAATATACAGTCAATTCACTTTACAGATTATTATTGTGTGTGTGTGTGTGTGTGTGTGTGAAAATTTGCCCAAGGTTTCGCCCTGACCTGACCGGAATTGAAACGCAGCTCGCAAAGCGAGTGCTCCAACCACTGAGCTACAGGAACTCCAATGGACTCTACAGTGACCGTGTGTGTTGTCACAGCGACGTGCCCCACAAACAAGTCGTGGAGCGAGGGACCCATTTTATTTGGCCGGCGGGGAGGGACAGATAGGGTCAAAATGCCAGCTATGTCAGGGGCAGGAGGCAGGCAGCACCAGCTAGCCACACACACACACACAAACACACACACACACACACAGAGCAAGAGAGCACAAGAGAGCAAGAGAGAGAGAGAGAGACAGAGAGAGAGACTGTCGGTCGGTGCCAGAGACACGATTAGTAACGCCAAGAGGGTTCCATTTTTTGACGAGGAGCCAAATCAAATCGATCAAGAATGGCTGGTGCCCGACGGAGTCGACATAAACTAACGTTTTGGGTGGTCTGACTAACGAGCGCATTGGCTTCAAACAACGGCATAACCACCACTTGATTGAATTCAGACTTACAAGCGCGGCCTTCCTGCCTGCCTGCCTGCCGTCAAAAGTTATTGTTCGTAAACCATAATTTACAGACGGCGGTTTGTAGCCAAGTGAGTGTTCAGACCCCACCCCCACCCAGCCCCCCCACCCCCACACACACGCCGCACAGAATAGCAATTGTAATAATAATAATCATCCTTGCATTTGATATAGCGCTTTTCACATCTTAACGATGTCTCAAAGCACTTCAGAATATAAAGTGAATTGACTGTATATATTCATGGGAGAAAGGCGGCAGCCAATTGCACACAGCAGTGTCCCGCACAAACAATCATGAATTGAAAATGACCAATTTTTTATTATTATCAGGTGTAAGATGTAAAGTGTTTTTTTGGGGAGGGATTATTATTAGGTGCGTGTGTATATGGAGTAACGAAACTTGCCCAAGGTTTCACCCTGACCTGCCTGGATTCGAACACAGGTCTCACACTTGTAAGGCGAGTGCTCTAACCACTGAGCTACAAGAGGTCCACAATACATGGAACCCACACTCTGTCTCTAGTCAGGTTCCTGAGCCAGGTAATACCCCAAGGCACTGACAATCTACCCCCAGCCCAACCTAGCTCATCAGCAGACCAGTGGAGCTCCTGTAGCTCAGTGGTTAGAGCACTCGCCTTACAAGCGTGAGACCTGTGTTCAAATCCAGGCAGGTCAGGGCGAAACCTTGGGCAAGTTTCCTTATTCCACACACACACATGCCTAATAATAATCCCTCCCCCAAAAAAACCCCACAATAATAAAATTGGTCATATTCATAGTGTTTGTGGGAACACTGATGTGCGCAATTGGCTGCCGCGTTTCGCCCACACATATACAGTCAATTCACTTTACAGTATATCCTGTGAAGCGTTTTGAGACGTTGATAAGATGTGAAAAGCGCTATATCAAATGCAAGGATTATTATTATTATTATTATTACCAGTAACTGGTGGGGGGGCGGTGGGGTGGCAGGGAATCCTCCTCTCTCAGCTCCCATTAACCCTGCAAACCAAAGCCATAACTAACGGGCTGGGTCGTTCCCGGCTGAATAGGCAGTGGGAAATCTTGGCCAGGCAGAGCTCTGAATCGCAAGCTATGTATGGGTGTAGCTGGTTCGACTCCCAGCAATTACCCAAACGCACATTCTGGGCTCCCTCCCCACCCCATTCCCCCTCACAAGCCTTGGCTCTCTCCAACCTGGCCTAATACTCCAATGAACATTTCTGCAATAAACACAGAATATAGGACGGGATTTGTGTAACCTTGGTTTGGAGACTTTTAAGCGCAATGATGGTTTCCGCATGTGTCAGATCATAGTGACAGGTTTCTCTCTCTCTCTCTCTCCCTCTGTGTGTGTGTGTGCGCGCGTCAGACACTCAGCTGATCATGGTGATGGGTTTCCATGTGTGTGTATGTGAGTGTGTGTGTGTGTGGAGCTCCTGTGGCTCAGTGGTTAGGGCACTTGTCTTGCAAGCTGGGGAGACCTGTGTTCGAATCCAGGCAGGTCAGAGTGAAACCTTGGGCAAGTTTCCTTACTCCACAAGCCTAATAATAATCCCTCCAAAAAAACCACAATAAAATTGGTCATTTCAATCCACGACTGTTTGTGGGACACTGCTATGCGCAATTGGCTGCCATGATTCGCCCACAAATATATACAGTCAATTCACTTTACAGTATATTCTGTGAAGCGCTTTGGGACGTTGATAAGATGTGGAAAGCGCTATATCAAATGCAAGGATTTTTTTTGTGTATCAGACACCAAGTTCATCACAGTGCCGGGTTTCTGTGTGTGAGTGTGTGTGTGCGTGCACACGTCAGCTACTCAACTGATCACAGTGATGGATTTCCATGTATGCTGTGTGTGGGTGTGTGTGTGCGCGCGTCAGACACCCGGCTGATCACGATGACGGGTTTGCATGCGTGTGTGTGTGTCAGACACTCGGCTGACCCCCAAAAATACAATATAATCTCTCAAGAGTATGAATCAACCAATACAAAAAGGAACGAAAAGGAAATCAAGGCATGAATGGGGGAAAGACGCATTCTAATTACGGACCAGCTTCCCACGTAGTGACGGTAGCTGAAAGCCCTCAACACTGCCCGCTCTGCATGTGCTTCCCACTCACACCGACAATCCTATCTTTGCCGAATTGTAAGTAAATTTTACGTAGGAACGTCTGTAATAAATTGCCACCCACGTGATTGTTATAATTAATAACCTTGTAACTGACTGATCGTGTCATCGAGGGAGTCTCAAAAGCGCTTCCACGGGGTTTACTGCAAAGTACAGTGAATGGAGTACTTTGTGATAATATAGTATAATAAATAATTTGATATAACTGCTTTTCAGGTCTTGTAGACTGTGTCTCAAAGCGCTTCACAGAATATGCTATAAAGTGAATCGACTGTACACACGTGGGCGAAACGCAGCAGCCAATTGTGCACAGCAGCGTCCCCACAAACAGCCGTGGAATGAAAATGACCAATTTTTATTATGGTGTGTTTTTTTGAGGGATTATTATTAGGCGCGCGTGTGTGTGTGTGTGTGTGTGTGTGTGTGTGTGTGTGTGTGTGTATGGAGTAAGGAAACTTGTCCAAGGTTTCACCCTGATCTGCCTGGATTTGAAACACAGGTCTCATGCTTGTAAGGCGAGTGCTCTAACCACTGAGCTACAGGAGCTCCACTTTGTAGGGTGAATGTGGCAGTCATTTTGCCCACAGTAATGCCCCACAAACAATCCCCTCACCCACCCTCCCCAAAAAAAGCAGATATTTTTCCTCTCTGTCTCTCTCTCCCTGTCTCTCTCTCGGTCCGTCTCATTCCCCTCAATTGAATTCTTTTGCCAAATCACTCTCTATAATTCCCTCTTGAATTTGTCAACACAATCTGCTTTCCATCTCCCTCTCGGAAAGCCCTAATTGCACAGATTCACTGCTCCCCGCGTCAAATAATTACTGCTCAATTGTCTGCCCATCTTCTCTCTCCTGGGTTTTTAAGCCACAGCGCCTTGTTCTGGTGTCAGCCTTTGCTCACTTTAGTGGCACTCACACCTCCAATCAGTTGTTGGCTGAATTTTAATAACAATAATAATAATCCTTGCATTTGATATAGCGCTTTTCACATCTTATTGACATCTCAAAGCGCTTCACAGAATATACTGTGAAGTGAATTGACTGTATATGTTTGTGGGCGAAACACGGCAGCCAATTGCGCACAGCAGCGTCCCCACAAACAGTCGTGTGTTGGAATAACCAATTTATTATTGGGGGTTTTCGGAGCAATTATCATCAGGCGTGCGTGCGTGTGTGTGTGTGGAGTAAGGAAACTTGCCCCAAAGTTTTGTCCTGACCTGACCTGCCTGGATTCGAAACAGCTTATAAGGCGAGTGTTACAGAAGCTCCACAGTGCAAAGGAGAGAGAGAGAGAGAGAGGGAGGGAGGAAGGAGGGAGGGAGGGAGGGAGGGAGGGAGGGGGATGTTCTTACCAGTATCATGTGACCGGTGGAGATGTCCATGTTGGACTGGACGGGCTCCTCACACCAGGAGGAGGTGCTGCTGCGAGTGGAGGGGCTGGGCTGGGGTCCATCGCTAAACTGCGAGGAGACGCTGCTGATACGAGATGCTCCGTGTGCCAGTTCCGGTCGATCCGAGGATTTGATGGACATCCGCTGGCGGCACAGCTCCTACACCACAAACAGGAGCTTTGGTCAGGTTTCAGTTACGTTTTTAAAAAAATACAGTTCATATATTAATTATATGTTGTATATGCTATTTTAAAATATATATATAAAATTAATATTCATATTTTCATGTAATGATATACCACATGTGTTTTTCTTAGTAGCACAAAGCGAAAGCAGCTTTTACCCCCCACACCCCCTCTATTCTTGATAAATTCTGTAGATCAGTGATTAGATCGCTCACCTTACGTTTCAAAGCGCTTCACAGAATATACCGTAAAGTGAATTGACTGTATATTTGTGGGCGATTCGCGGTGGCCAATTGCGCACAGCAAACAGTCGGGGATTGAAATTACCAAAAAAAAATTTAGTATTATTATTAGGCCTGTGGAGTGAGGAAACTTGCCCAGGTTTCACCCTGGTGGGATCAAATGCAAGGATTATTGCTATAATATTATTATATTTATGCCGTGAAGCGGTTTGAGATGTCCCCCTACTGATATGAAAGTCCTGTAGCTCGGTGGTTAAGGCACTCGACTTACAACAACAGAATTTCATTTGTACAGCGCCTTTCACATCAGGAGGACATCCCAAAGCGCTGGGTGAGACCTATGTTTGAATTCAGGCAGGTCAGGGCAAAATCTTGGGCAAGTTTCCCCTTATTCCATACGCCTAATAATAATCACGCCCCAAAAAATTATAAATCGTATAATAAATTGTAATAAGTTGTATAATAAGTTGCAATAAATTCACTGTTTGTGGGGATGCTACAGTGCGCAATTTGATGCCGTGTTTTTCCCACAACAACAACAATAACAGCAACAGCCACAATGACAACTGCCCTGAGTAACTCAAACACCAGGACAACAACAACAACAAGAGCCCTGAGCAACCGAAACTCCTCCAAATAATCCCTCCAGAAAAAAACCCCCACAATAATAAAAATTGGTCATTTCAATCCTCAACTGTTTGTGGGGATGCTGCCGTGTGCAATTGGCTGCCGCGTTTCATCCACAAATATATATACTGTACAGTCAATTTGCTTTACAGTATATTCCATCAAGCACTTTGAGACCTTCAGAAGATGTGAAAAAGCCCTATATCGAATGCCAGGATTATTATTGATATTAAAGGCACAAAGGATTATGACTGTTATGAACCAAATCCCTTTCACTGTCTCGCTCCTTTTTAAGCCCCAATTTCCCAGGCCTCTACACTTATCACACCCCAGCCAACTGTTCCCTTCACCCTGTAGCTGTGAATCGCCCTGTGTGTATATATATAAAGCCCTGATTCCTTATTAACTTCGCTTCAGCTCATTATAAAATCAATATGCACTCAACCCACAGACCTTTGGGATGAACGGCAGGAAAGGTCGCGGGCAAGAAATGTCAACAGTCTCACCGCTTGTAACCAGGAAGCGGCGGTTAATTACTGGGACAAATCATTAACTTTGTCACAAGGCAACAGCTCTGAGCAGGAATCAACCCCATCGTCCATAGCAGCGCGTGTGTGTGTCTCTGTGTGTGTGTGTGTGCTTCTGTGCGTTCGTCTCTGTGCGTGTGTGCCTGTGTGAGTTTGCGCCTCTGTACATGTGTGTGCCTGTGTGTGTGTGCCTGTGTGAATGTGTGTGTGCCTGTGCGTCTCTGTGTGTGTGTGCCTCTGTGTGTGTGTGCCTCTGTGTGTGTATGCCTCTGTGTGCGCACCTCTGTGTGTGTACCTCTGTGTGTGTGTCTGCGTCTGCTTTTGTGTATGTGTGTGCTTGCGTGTGCTTTTGTGTGTGCCTGTGTGTATCCGTGCCTGTGCGCCTCTGTATGTGTGTGTTGTCTGCATGTGTGTGTGTGTGTATGTGCTTGTGTGTGTGCACGCCTGTGTGTGTGTGGAGCTGGAGGCTGTGTATATTATTATACAAGCTGTCAGACAGCTTTCCGTGTGAGCTTTGTGGAAAGGCTGGAATGGCACATCTCACACATCTCTTTTGAATGTTTTTGTCTGGCAAACAAAGGTCTTCTCAAAAGAAAGCGCGAGAGAGACAGTGATAGAGAGCAAGAGGGAGAGAGGGAGAGAGGGAAAGGGAGAGAGAGAGAGAGAAAGACAAGGAGAGGGTGAGAAAGAGATAGAGAGGGAGAGAGAGGGAGAGAGACAGTAATAGAGAGAAAGAGAGAGAGAGACAGAGAGAGAAACACAGAGACAGAGAGACAGAGAGGGAGAAAGGGAGTGGGGGGTGGGGGGTAGAGGTAGAGAGAGAGGGAGAGAGAGACCCATCCTTGCATTCACTTCTATCCACGGCAGTGTGTTGGGAGAGGATTATCATTCCTGTGTGTAGTTGGGATACAGGGAATTTGGATTCAGAGACTCTTAAAGCAACAGTGACAGGTTTCCTTGTGTATCAGACACCCGGCCTGACCCCCTCGCCACCACTACACCCACCCACCTGGCTTCGCACCCCCACCATCCCCCAAAGTTCTTTAAGGAAATACTACTAATAATAATAACCCTTGCATTTGATACAGCGCTTTTCACATTTTATTGACGTCTCAAAGCGCTTCACAGAATATACTGTAACGTGAATTGACTGTATATTTGTGGGTGAAACGCAGCAGCCAATTGCGCCCAGCAGGGTCCCCACAAACAGTTGTGGATTGAAAATGACCAATTTTTTTTTTTTTTTTTTTGAGGGATTATTATGATTATCAGGCGTGAGTGTGTGTGGAGTAAGGAAACTCGCCCAAGGTTTCGCCCTGATCTGATCTGACCTGCCGGGAATCTAAACCACGTCTCCCTCTCTCGCTTGGCAGGCGAGGTGAGCGCTCTAACCAACATGGAGGGCAGTGGAGGGAGACGACGGTACCTGATAGGCTGTCGTGGCATCTGAGCTGGTGGTGTGCTGGGCTCCCAGTGAGGAGCTGGTCTTGTGTTTCAGGCTGTGGCGGGAGCCATGTCTCACACAGTAGATGACACCGGATGCCACCAGGACCCCGACGATGCACACGATAGAGATGACGGTTAGGACGATGAATTTGGTGGATTCCTGCTCGTCCGCCCGGCGAGGGAACGCTTGCAGCTTGCTCTTCTGTGATGGAGAGAGATGGGAGAGAGATGGGAGAGAGGAAGGAGAGAGAGAGGAGGGACATTATAACTTGGGGTGCTGGTGAGCGGGCAGAGGTGAGGGAGAAAAGAGACCTGGAAATAAATTTGAAGTGTGTTTTGTGCAGGTATAAGTGGCTCTAACCACTGAGCTACAGGAGCTCCACATAATAATAATCTTTGCATTTGATATAGCGCTTTTCATGTCTTCTAGACTGTGTCTTAAAGCGCTTGACCGAATATACTGTAAAGTGAATTGACTGTATATATTGGTGGGCGAAACGCAGCAGCCAATTGCGCACAGCAGCGTCCCCAATCCACTGCCAACCTTCCGAGTTCCCTACTTACTGCTGGGCAAAAAAAGTGTGTAAAGGGAAACCTTTTCCCCTACCTGGGAATCAAACCCAGGTCCTCTCGCGTGCAAGGCGAGCGCTCTATCTAAATACTGAGCTACAGGACTCCAAAGGGTGGGAATGAATTAACCCCTCTTTCTGATGTCGTTTTTGTTCAGTTTCATGAAAGAAAGCTCGGCTGGTCTATTTGTTGTCTGGTTTGGTAAGTGTTAACACACACACACACACACACACACACAAAGTGCAGCCTCTACCCCCCAAACCCAGGCTGTTTTCATCCTCGTTCCATTTTGAGAGCCTTCAAGCGATTATAGTTTGACTCAAACGTGAGACTTGTACCTAATTATCTGTCTCGCCTTCAGACTCTAAGGGTTAGAGGAAGCCATGATAATGAGGGAGGAACATTGAATAAGGCTACATTGAAAAGATGCTGTTCGATTTGCATCTACGAGAAGCATACACACACACACATGTCCACACATGCACGCGCACACCCTGACACAACACGTACACACACACCAACATGACACATACACAGAGACACACGCGTGCAGAGATACACACACACATCCTGACACGACACATACAAACACACATATACCACAGGACACACACATATACACACACGCACACAGACATACAACGACACATGGACACACACACCCACACACAGACACACAGAGATACACATGTACACATCCACCCACACAGACACACACACACACCCAGACATACACCACCACACACACATACTGTATACACACACAGATAGACACTCAGAGACACACACACACGACATACACACGCACACACAGACACACGCACAGCCTGACAACACACACATATATACACACAAAGACAAATACACCACAAGACACACACATATACACACACAGACAGACACATACACACACAAGACACACACAGACATACACCACAAGGCACACACCCACACAGTAATTAAGGAGCAGTCAAATCCTGGCAGAACTGCTTTAAAATTGCCTGTGTGTGAATCTCGGTTTCCTGTGATCTAACATTGAAAACCTCTCTTCTTAGCTGTGTCCACGATAAAACAACAGGACAGACACAAAGGCTTTCAACTGAGACCAAGCCTAGCACCCCCAACCCTTCCCCCACCACCCCCAACCACCATGTTTCCACCTATCTCACACTCTCCCTCGCCTTCCTCTCTCCCCCCACCCACCCATCCACCCGAATACCCCTCCCTCCCCCCCTCGCCCGCCTGGTGAACTTTAATTTCAATTCTATTAGTTGAAAATCTATTTTAAAAAACGCAAAGAATTCTTTAATTTGTTGAGAGGAACAAAAAAAATCACTTGCGATGTCTGAAATCTGCCACCACACAAACATAACATTGGGAGGGGGAGAGGGTGGGTGGGGTGGGGTGGGGGGAGGGATTGGTAGAGAGGGTGGGGGGGGAGGTAAAGAAAGAGGGGAGATGTAAAATAATCACTTGCCGTCTCCCTACCTATTAACACCTGATTGATAAAAAGGGGAATGACGAACAATTTGAGTTCTTTAACAAGTCTCGCGCACCAAGCATTCATCTGAAATCCTCAACGCCCCATCCCCCCACCCCCACCTCCCCCTACCCACCACCCAAACCATGTAGAGGCTTCAATTGGAGACATTAATCTCTTCCCTCCTTTCAGCAACGACAAGTAACATCACGAATGAACTGTCAGGGCTTTGAAGAGAGAGCGAGAGAGAAAGAGAGAGGGGGGGGAGGGAGGGGAAGGATGGGGGAGGAGGGGATAGAAACCCTTTTCGATGGGAGTCCGAGACATGGTAACTGTGGGGGGGGGGGGGGGGGGGGGGAGTGGTGGATGAGGGAGACGTAGAGAAGTTTTCACACGATCAAATACATTTTTAGACAAAAAACAATGTCGTCAAAGTTTGAAAGGTTAACGTTGTTAGTGAAACAGCCCCACAGTCAAATAAACCAACGTTGGAATTATTTGAAGCTGTTGAAGAGAGAGGACGGTTCTGTTCACTGCTTCGCGACAACACAATAATAATAAAAAATTGGTCATCCCAATCCACCACTGTTTGTGCGGGACGCTGACACTGCTGTGCGCAATTGGATGCCGCGTTTCGCTCTCCCACAAATATATACAGTCATTTCACTTGACAGTGATATTCTGTGAAGCGCTTTGAGATGTGGATAAGATGTGAAAAAGTGCTATATCAAATGCAAGGATTATTATTATTATTATTATTGTTGTGAGGGTAAACAGAGAGTTTAGATTCCAAGAGGATTTTTGGACTTTATATTACACTTGAAAGACCAGACTGTCCCCCCCACCCCACCCCACACCCCCACTGCACTCATACTCACTCTGAGATCTGCTTTCACCTTGCAAAATAATAATAATAATCCTTGCCTTTGATATGGCGTTTTTCACAGCTTCTAGACGTCTCAAAGCGCTTCACAGAATATACTGTAAAGTGAATCGACTGTATTGACGGCAGCCAATTGCGCACAGCAGTGTCCCCACAAACAGTCGTAGAAATGACCAATTTTATTATTGAATTTGTTGGGGGGACAGATTATTATTATTATGTGTGTGTGGGGTAAGGAAACGTGCCCAAGGTTTCGCCCTGACCTGCCTGGATTCGAACACAGGTCTCACGATTGTAAGGCGAGCGCTCTAACCACTGAGCTACAGGATCTCCATTACTACCCGCTTGCAAAATACCCAGCGAATGAAGTCATGGAACAGAACGCTTATCTTTTCCAACTATTGATTAGTGTCGCACACTCTGTTCGGCTTTCGAGACGTCTTTCTGACGTAAAAGGTACTCAGTAAAAATCTTAAATGAGTCTTCAAAAATCTTGCAAAATCAATAAAACCTATTCACCAAGCTCAAGGCTCGACAATAGAACCTAAATTGCCAATGGTCACAGCCTTAAGATCACAGTTTAAAAATTAATACTATAATAATTTTGGTATTTGATATAGCAGCTTTTCACATCTTCTAGTCTGTGTCTCAAAGCGCTTCAAAGAATATACTGTCAAGTGAATTGACTGCATATATTTCCGGGCGAAACGTGGCAGCCAATTGAGCACAGCAACGTCCCACAAACAGTCATGGATTGAGTGGCCAATTTATTATAGGTTTTTTTGGGATTGGATCGGAATCCGTAAATCCCATTTTAAATTCAGGAGCTGTTTCTCGCACTTAGGAGCTCTCCAAAATTAATTCCTCTTGGCCCCCAGGCCTGAGAACCTTCAGAGACTTTCAGCCTCAAATCTTTTAAGTACATTTTCAGTTGATTTAAACGTCGACCTTGTTAACATGCGAATGGGCGAAAGGGAAAAAAACTGTCTATGGCTACCACACACACACATATACACACCCTCACTACACCCTAGGCTAGACGACAGAGCCTAGGGTATAGTGAGACTAGATTTCCAACCTGACGGGAAGTTATGGAATAATTTTTTCCCCACCTTTGAAAATAATTTAAGATGACTTTTGTTTGCTGGTAAAACAGAAATGATTTCACCCGATGCTAGGCATTTTCTTGTAAACACAGAGCAACTGGAAGTGTTAAATCCAGAGGGATTCAACACCCTTTTATTCAATTTCCCCTCCACATAATAATAATTATTAATATTTATTAATATTCATATTTATTATATTATCTTCACAATAGAAATGTGTGTGAGAGTGTGTCTGAGTGAGTGTGTATCTGAGTGATTGAATGAGTGAGTGTGTGTCTAAGTGAGTGTGTGTGTATCTGAGTGAGTAAGTGAGTGAGTGTATGTCTGAGTGAGTGTCTGAGTGAGTGTCTGAGTGAGTGTCTGAGCGAGTGAGCGTCTGAGCGAGTGAGTGAGTGAGTGAGTGAGTGAATATGTGTCTGAGTGAGTGAGTGTGTGTCTGAGAGTGTGCCTGAATAAGTGAGTGGGTATGTGTCTGAGTGAGTGTGTGTCTGAGTGAGTGAGAGTGCATTTGAGTGAGTGAGTGAGTGAGTGAGAGTGCATTTGAGTGAGTGAGTGAGTGAGTGAGAGTGCATTTGAGTGAGTGAGTGAGTGAGTGAGTGAGTGAGTGAGTCTGAGAGAGAATGAGTGTTAAAAGTCAAACCCTAGTTTAACCAGATTATTGCGTAACAGAGAATTATACCAGTCAGTGAGGGCAATATATATATATAGATATATATAAAATAATATATAATACGCTGTTAAACACGGACTGAGGTCTAAAGCTAAACCATCTGTTAAATTCTGACAGTCACATCTCATCATTTTGCCCACAAATGTACAGTCAATTCACTTTACAGTATATTCTGTGAAGCGCTTTGAGACGCCGATAAGATGTGAAAAGCGCAATATCAAAATGGAAGGATTATTATTATTATTATTATCATCATTGCCTCCCTGGCTGCTGGTAGAGTATTTTACCCTATAAATACACAGTACATCTCCATCTTCAGTCACAATTGACTGTATACGGTATTTGTGGGTGAAACGTGGCAGCCAATTGTGGAGTGAAGGGCGCTCTAATTTGCCCTAATTTGCTGTATCTATTGATGCTGCGAGTTTTTGGTTCCTGCGGTTTTACTGTTTGACAGCAAAATGTCTTTCTCGGTAACGTCAGTGGTTGAGGAGTCAACTACCTTAACCAGGTCAGCAAGAAACCAGCTTTACTTGGGACAAAATCAACTTTATTTCAGCACCTTGGGACGTCCTCCTGACATGAAAGGCGCTGTATACAAATGTAATTTTGTTGTTGTTACTCTTTCTGCCAGTTCGGATCAAAGCCGATATATATGGTTACTCAACGGTTAGAGCACTCACCTCACCTTGGTGAGAGATCGGGTTCGATTCACGGCAGGTCAGGTCAGGGTGAAATTTTGAGTAAGTTTCCTTACTCCACACAAGCCTAATAATAATAATCCCTTAAGAAGAAAAACTATTAATAAAATTGGTCATTTTCCAATCCATGGCTGTTTGTGGGTCGCTGCTGTGCACAATTGCCTGCTGTGTTTTGCCCACAAATATATACAGTGAATTCACTTTATAATAGTAAAAAAAATTGTACTAATCCTTGAATTTAATGTAATGCTTTTCATGTCTTCTAGACGTCTCAAAGCGCTTCACAGCCGATACTGTAAAGTGAATTGACTGTATATTTGTGGGCAAAATGTGGCAGCCAATTGCGCACAGCAGTGTCCCACAAACAGTCGTGGATTGAAATGACCAATTTTATTATTGTGGTTTTTGAAGGGGATTATTTTTAGGTGTGTGGAGTAAGGAAACTTAACCAAGGTTTCGCCTTGACCTGCGTGGATTCTCATGCTTGTAAGTCGAGTGCTCTAACCACTGAGCTACAAGACTCCCACTTTACAGTATATTCTGGGAAGCGCTTTGAGATGTCTAGAAGACATGAAAAGATTCTATATCAAACGCAAGGATTATTATTATTATTATTATATAACATAGACAAGCCTCTCTCTCAGTAATGCTAACACTTGCATTTGGCGAAGTACTTTTAGTATCGGGCAGATGTTTTAAAGCCCTTTTACAACAACAACATTATATTTATAGAGCGTCTTTCACATCGGGAGGAATTCTCAAAGCGCTGTATTATACTGTCAAAAGTATAACGCCTGTCAAATTTTTTTTTAAAAAGGGCAATTTGAACCTAGCAACGCCCCCACAAACATCCCGTGGAGGAAAGCGACCAATTTTTCAATGGGGAAATCGTTGGCTAGGAAACCAAGTATGGTGGGGAGAGGGGGAGGATGGGGGGGGGGGGGGGGGGGTAAGAGAAAAAACAACTCCTTTCTCTAAATTCACAGTAAACAAGAAAGGTCGCTAAAATAGGTGTTACCATTTCCACTCCCAAAACATACACAGAACAGTAAATTATCCCAACAATAATTTAATATCTAATACCCACTTCGGTTGCGCTCTCTTATTTTTTTGTTCAAAAAAATCAAAATCAATACATAAAAGATTTTTTTTGCCACTGCATTCAATCAAACAGCAATAATCAGGTATTAAACACAAACCAGGACATTAGAAATTCCTTGCAAAGGTTATTACTAAAACATGAGACATTGTCATTGAAAAATGGTGAGTGAATACATTGGGGGGTGGGGGGGTGGGGGAGAGAGTGAGAGAGAGAGAAAAAAGGAATATCTTTGTGTTGGTCAAAGCCATTGTCCCTGGCAAAATCCATCATTCATTAAGGCCATGGAGATATTATCACTTAAAGCTCAACGAGTGGGTTACCCCCTCCCCCCCCCCGCAAGCCCCCCCACCCCATCTAACATCCAGAATTCATCTCAGCAGCCACATTCGGCAGCGAATTCACCTCCGAAACAGTGGGGGATTTCTGCAAAGTTGATTAGCTTCCCCCCCCAGTCCCTGTCAGAATAAAATAACTTTCGCTACCAACACCACAAGGTGCCAAACAGTGGAGATTGCATCTGATCTTGTGTGGGGCGGGAGGAGGGGGAGGGGGGTAGATAGGAGTGGAGGACGAGAGGGGTGAGGGGGAGATGGGGGGAGGGGGAGATGGGGGGAGATGGGAAAGGGAGATGACGGGGGAGATGGAGGGGTAGATGGGGGGGGAGATGGGAAGTGGGGGGAAGGAAAGTAAAACATTTTTTAAGGAAAAGGAGCGCAAAAAAAACACACACTCTTAGGAAGTGTGTAAAAAATTAATACATGTGGATTTTTCGAGGCTTAAGCACAGTTTTTAAGCAGTTTGATCTTTTCGCAATTTGATATATTATTATATATACGTGTGTGTGTGTGTATATGTATAAAATATATAAATATATATCCTTTAGAAATCTGTCAGTGCTTGGAATTTGAAAAATGCTCATTCTCTGGACAGGGACACAAAAGGATTAGAGGGATCGGAAAGAAAGAAAGGAGGAGACAAAAGAGATTTCTCGAGCTCCCGTTCATTCAAATTTGTCGAGAGAGAAAAAGGAGCAGAAAGAGAGAGAAAGGGACAGAGAGAGAGAAAGGCTGATTCACAAGGGACCTCAACACTGTTGGTCCATATTATCAGGAGACACAGAGGCATGACTTGCAGGATGCCCCCTGTCCCTATCTCCTGCCCCCATCTCACTCTCTTCTCTGTCCCCTCCCCTCACCCCCTTTTCCCTATTCCCTCCACCCCTCTCTTCCCTGCCCCCTGCCCCCCTCTCTTGCCTTCCTCTCTCTTCCCTGCCCCTTGCCCCCTTGGTACCCTGCCCCCTTCCCCTCACCCCCTCTGTTCCCTACCCCTCCCCTCGCCCCCTCTCCAATATGACAAATTTTTAAACCTCTCACCAAAGCAACGCAAGAGAGGAGATAAACAAAGCAATTCAACAAGGAAAGCCACGCCAGATCACCAACATTAATATAACTATTATTATTAATATTATTAAGTTACCAAGAGACAGTCAATACGGGGACATCATTTCAGAGCACATCTTCTTGTCAACCCCTCCCCTATCTCTCTCTCTCTCAATAAGTTTTCTGGAGTTCTATAATAATAATAATCTTTGCATTTGATATAGTGTCTTATCACGTATTCTAAACGGCTCCCGACATGAAAGGCGCTCTATACTGTAAATGTAATTTTGTTGTTGTCGTTGTCTTAAAGCGCTTCACAGAATATACTGTAAAGTGAATTCACTGTACATATTTTGTGGGCGAAACACGGCAGCCAATTGCGCACAGCAGCGTCCCCACAAACAATCGTGGATTGAAATGACCAATTTTATTGTTGTGTTTTTTTGAGGCATTATTATCAGGCGTGTGTGTGTGTGTGTGTGTGTGTGTGTGTGTGAAGTAAGGAAACTTGCCCAAGGTTTCAGTCTGATCTGTCTGGATTTGAAGACAGGTCTCACTCTTGTAAGGCGAGTGCTCTAACCACTGAGCTACACTGGAGCTCAGTAAGTTAGAGCGCTCGGCTTGCAAGCGAGAGGACCCGGGTTTGATTCCCGGCAGGTCAAGGCGAAACCTTGGGCAAGTTTCCTTACTCCACTCACACACACACACACACATGCCTGATAATAATGCCTCAAGAAAACCCCCCACTATAATAAATCTGTCATTTCAACCCACGACTATTTGTGGGGACGCTGCTGTGCGCAATTGGCTGCCACGTTTCGCCCACATAATATAGTCAATTCACTTTACAGTATATTCAGTGAAGCGCTTTGAGACAAATATGCACAATAATACACATATTATGTTACACACACATATCTACTGAATATATAAAATGTATATATTCTAAAAGTATCTAATTCTATGTGTTTTGCCAACAAAATCCAGTCACTGCCTCGCTACTGTGTAACCCCCCACACAGAGATTTCAGATGTTTTTCCCAATTTGAAAGGCTCAACGTCAAATGCGAGAATCATTATATTATAGTATTATTATATTGTGTCTCTCACTCTGTGACTCTGTCTGTCTGTGTGTCTCTGTCTGTCTCTCTCCCTGCCTCATTCTCCCACTGTCTAACTCAACCCCCGTCTTGTCTCTCCCCCCATCTCTCTCTCCCCCTCACCCCTCTGTCTACCCCTCGCCCCGTCTCTCTCTCTCACTCTCTCTCCCTGTCTCTCTCCCCCCGTCTCTCTCTCTCACACCCGTCTCCCCCCCTCTCTCTCTCTCGCTCCGTCTCTCTCGCTCTGTCTGTCTGTCTCTCTGTTTGTCTGTCTGCGTCTCTTCGCATACAAACCCTCCATGGCCTCGCCCCTACCTCTGTGAACCTCCTAACCCCCTAACAACTGCCCGCCCCGTCTGCTCAGCAGGCTCTGGCCTGCTCCACGTCCCCTGACCCCCCCACCCTATCATTGGCGGATGAGTCTTCAGCCAATCTGCCCCCAACCTCTGGAACTCCATCCCGCAGTCCCTCCGCCTCTCCCCCCCACTCCCTGGCCTCCTTCAAGTCCCTCCTCAAGACCCTCCTCTTTGATGGTCCCATCGGTCACCCCAAATACCCCAATTCCCCTCCCTGCCCCGTCCTCAGCTCGGATCTGAAGCAGTGACTGTCCAGCGCCTTGGGACGTCTTCCTGACGTGAAAGGAGCATTACAAGTGTCATTTTGTTGTTATTGTCTGTGTCTCACTCTCCCGCTCTCCGTTCCTGTCTCTGTCTGTGTTTGGCTCACTCTGTCTCTCTGTCTGTCTGTGTCTCTCTCAGTCTGTCTGTCTGTGTCTCTTTCTCTCTGTGTCTGTCTCTGTCCTTCCAGGAGCCAAAGAAAGTTGGAAGTTTGTTGTGGAGACAACATCAACCATTTGACAACATTATTTCAGGGAAAAATCACTGTCAGTCAATAACCCCGTGAAACACAGAGAGGGGAGAGGAGGGGGGGA
>CM068743.1:38824216-38876821 GCA_035084275.1 Hydrolagus colliei | reverse complement strand
TCCCCTTCACCAACCCTAGAACTACAAACTGCAATTAATCTCAGGTCACAACCTTGCCCCCCCCCTCCACCTCCCACTCCCCCCGAAGCTGGGGGGCGGGGTGAGGGGGGAGTAGGTGGGGGGAGGTGGAGGAGGGATTGCGTGGGTGGGATGTGGGGGAGGTTGGGGATGAGAGACGATTTATGTTTAGTATCACGCAAGACTGTGAGGGATAAACTCTTAGTTTAAAAGGAAAAATACAAATGTATGTGCATGTGTTTCAGTGTGCGTCTGTGTGTGTGTGTGTATCTCTCTGTGTAGGTGTGTGTTTGTGTGTGTCTGGCTCCATGTCCCTGAGAGGATCGACTTCAAGATCCTCACCCTTGTTTTCAAATCCCTCCACTCCTCTGCACCCCCCTACTTCTCTAATCTCCTCTCCCCACAACCCAGCACCCACTGCCTTCGCTCCACCGGGTCTGGCCTCCTCCATGTCCCCCGAGTCCTCCGCTCCACCCTCGGCGGCCGTGCCTTCAGCCACTACGCCCCGAGGCTCTGGAACTCCCTTCCTCACTCCCTTCGCCTCGCTCCCTCTCTTCCAAGTTTCAGGTCTCAGCTGAAGACCTGTCTCTTCGAACGTGCTTTTGGTCACCTTTCTACCCCACCCCCTGGCTCGGTCCCGCTATTGTGAAGCGCTCTGAGACGCCGTCCGGCGTGGAGAGCGCTATATAAATCAAAGTTGTTGTTGTTGTCTGTGTGTGTATGTGTCTGAGTGTATATGTATGTCTGAATCCGTGTGTGTACACATGTCTGTGTGTTTGTGTGTGTCTGTGTGTATATGTACTGTGTGTGTATGTGTGTGTGCATGTGTTTGTATATGTCTGTGTGTGAGAGGTGGGTGGAGGGAGAGGAATGGCAGAGATAGTAACCACTCAAGGTTTCAGTGACTTAACTCTAAAGGCTGTGCTTATAAACGCTGTGTTTTCTTGGCACTGGGTATTGCTATGCGATGATGCAAATCCTCGCCCCCACTTAGCCTCCCCTCTGACAGCAGCCCCCCCACCCCCTCCATCATCAACACTCCCTCTCCCCCACCACCCACACCTCACCCCCACCCCCTGCCCCACTCCGCCGGTGAAAATCTGCGGTTGAGCACAAATTAATGAACACAAACGCACATCAGTACTTTCGAAGGGAATTAATTGTGACATCTCTTCCTCTCAAGATCAAACAGCCGTCAAGAAAATAAAGACAGCGACATCTCAAAGCAATGACTAGAATCTGAAACCACAGCGACCGCCCAGCATTCATACAAAGAGCCTCCTTCAGATAGAACAATAATAATTAATGCTAATAATAATAATAATGATCTTTGCATTTGATTACGGCACCTTATCATGTCTTCTAGACGTCTCAAAGCACTTGACAGAATATAGTGTGAAAGTGAATCAATCGACTGTATTTTGTGGGCAAAACGCGGCAACTAATTGCACACAGCAGGGTCCCCACAAACAGACGTGGGGTGAAGTGACCAATTTTATTTTTGTGTTTTTTTTTTGAGTGATTATTATCAGGCGCGTGCATGTGTGTGTGGAGTAAGGAAACTTGCCCAAGGTTTTGCCCTGACCAGTTGGGAATCAAACCCAGGTCTCTTGCTTGTAAGGCATGTGCTCTAACCAACTGAGCTGCAGGAGCTCCAAATTATATAGAATAATAACTAATAATAATAATAATCCTGGCATTTCACACAACGCCTTATCAGGTTTCCGAGACATCTCACAGTGCTTCACAGGATACACTGTAAAGGGAATTGACTATATTTTGAAGGCAGCCAATCGTGCATTGTGGAGCTCCTGTAGCTCAGTGGTTAGAGCACTTGCCTTACAAATGTGAGACCTGTGTTCGAATCCAGGCAGATCAGGGTGAAACCTTGGGCAGGTTTCCTTACTCCACACACACACACGTGCCTAATAATAATCCGTCCAAAAAAACCCCGCACAATAATAAGAATTGGTCATTTTCAATCCACGACTGTTTGTGGGATGCTGCTGTGTGCAATTGGCTGTCGCGTTTCCCCCACAAATATCCAATCAATTCCCTTCACAGTATATTCTGTGAAGCGCTTTGAGACGTCAATAAGATGTGAAAAGCGCTAGATCAAACGCAAGGATTATTATTATTATTATTGGCTCAGGGAAGGTTGGGGAGGAGGGGGGTGGGGGGCTGGGAGTGGTGACTATAGCGGTCAAAGAGCCTGGAATTGAAGGAGGCAGGAAGGAGATTGTTTGCGAGTGTAATGTCTGTATTAAGCAGGAGGAAACTGACTGGCAGATGACAGGGACAGAATGTGACCTTCTGCAAATAAAGATTTAAAACTCGACTCATGGAGAGAGAGAGAGAGAAAGAAAGAGAGATAAAGAGCGAGAGAGAGAGAGCGAGAGAGAGAGAGAGAATCTTTGCCTTTTCACTTGAACAATCAAATAGAACGTGTTGTGAAGCAGGAATCATAGAAACGACATCAACGACTTGGAATTGTACAATATCTCAGTTTTCATTCAGAACAAAATGCCTGGATGCCAACAAATGGATCAAACAAGGAAAAGTGGGGAGCGAGACGACGATAAGAAAAGTAATAATAATAATTTAAAAAATCATCATTGCATTTCAAATTGTGCCTGATCACATCCTCAAGACGTCTCGAAATCAAGCGAATTGACTGGATATGTGGAGCCCCTGTAGCTCCATTGGTTAGAATACTTGCCTTATCAGTGTGTGACCAGGCAGAATTCAGGAGCGAAATCCACACACACACAAACACTATAATCCATCCACCAAAAAAGCACCACAATAAAAATTGGTTATTTCAATCCACAACTGTTTGTGGGATCGCTGCTGTGCGCAATCGGCTGCCGTGATTGCCTACAAAATACACAGTCTCTTCTACACTTTGATTCCTCAAGCACTTTGAGACGTCAGCCCTACAGGAAACGCGCTAGATCAAATACAAGGAACAAATGTGAGGGAGAAGGGAATCGAGTCACACAGAAGAGGCTTTTATAACAATAATAATAATCCTTGCATTTGATATAGCGCTTTTCACGTCTTATTGACGTCTCAAAGCGCTTCACGGAATATACTGTAAAGTGAATTGACTGTATATTTGTGGGCGAAACGCGGCAGCCTATTGCGCACAGCAGTGTCCCACAAACGTTCATTTCAAAAGGTTTAGAGTATAAGAGTAGGGAAGTCTTGCTGCAACTGTATAGCGCCCTGGTGAGACCGCACCTAGAGTATTGTGTGCAGTTTTGGTCTCCTTATTTAAAAAAGGACATACTTGCCTTAGAGGGGGTGCAGCGTAGATTCACTAGGTTAGTTCCTGGGATGAGGGGACTGACCTATGAGGATAGGTTAAATAAACTAGGGCTATATTCTCTAGACTACAGAAAAATTAGGGGGGATCTTATTGAAACATATAAGATTCTTAAAGGGCTAGATAAAGTAGACACTGAGGGACTGTTTCCCCTGGTAGGAGAATTTATAACCAGGGGTCACAGCCTTTTAGAACGGAGTTGAGGAAACATTTCTTCACTCAAAGGGCAGTGAATTTATGGAATTCATTACCCCAGAAGGCTGTAGATGCTCAGTCCTTGAACATTTTCAAGGCTGAGACTGATACATTTTTGAAAAATAGAGAGATCAGGAGATACGGGGATAGGGCAGGTAATCAGAGTTAGGTGAGAAAATCAGCCATGATCTTGTTGAATGGCGGGGCAGGCTCGAAGGGCCGAATGGCCTACTCCTGCTCCTAATTCTTATGTTCTTAAACAGCCATGGATTGAAATGACTGATTTTTTTTTTTTTTTTGGTTGGATTATTATCAGGCATTTGTGTGGAGTAAGGAAACCTGCCCAAGGTTTCGCCCTGACCTGCCTGGATTCGAACACAGGTCTCGTGCTTGTAAGGTGAGTGCTCTAACCACTGAGCTACAGATTTATATCAAAGGCACAGATTATTACGAAGTGTTAGTTTTATAAGTATCTGCTGCTATCTTGTCCCTGTCGCCATGTTTGAAAGTCGCTATGTGACTGCGTGGGCGTTTTACGCTCTCTGTCTGTCTCTCAGAAACTTACACCTCACCGTTAACTCTGTTTTAAAAAAATACCTTCCTTTGACACTGAACAACAAAAAAGTCCCAAAAATAGAGGCAGACATCGATCAGCAGAAATCCATCAGTTAATAAACTTTGCATCTTAGTATTTAGGGTGGAGCTCTTGTAGCTTAGTGGTTAGAGCACTTGCCTTACAAGCGTGAGACCTGTGTTCGATTCCAAACATATTAGGGCGAAACCTCGGGCAAGTTTCCTTACTCCACATACACACACATGCCGGATAATAATGCTTCAAGAAAAAAATAGTAATAAATCAGTCATTTCAACGTATGACTGTTTGTGGGGACGCTGCTGTGTGCAATTGGCTTCTGCATTTCGCCCACAAATATATACAGGCAATTCACTTTACAGTATATTTTGTGAAGCGCTTTGAGATGTCACAAAGACGTGATATATCAAATGCAAGGATTATTATTATTATTATTTATTTATCTATTTGTTTGTTTGCTTATTTATGTATTTATTTATTTATTACCCATTTATTGATTGATTGATTTGGTTAGTTAGTTAGTTAGTTAGTTAGTTAATTAGTTAGTTAGTTAGTTAGTTAGTTAGTTAGTTAGTTAGTTAGTTAGTTAGTTAGTTAGTTAGTTAGTATTATCTGACACAGTGCCTCGCTACATCAGAACCTCTCCAAAACCCTCCATACAGCTTTTCTGTGAAGTGGAGTTATGTTCTTGGGACGTCCACTCGATGTGAAAGGCGCTCTATCCATGTAATTTTGTTGTTGTTGTTGTTCTGTAGCCGAGCGCGGCAGCCAATGAATATAATCCTTTGAATTTCGATATATTCCTTGAATTTTGATATAGTGCTTTTCACGTCTTCTAGATGTGTGTGGAGTAAAATACTCTACCAGCAGTCAGTGAGGCAATGATGATAATAATAATAATTCTTGCATTTTGATACAGCGCTTTTCACATCTTATCGACATTTCAAAGCGCTTCACAGTATATACTGTAAAGTGAATGGACTGTATATTTCTGGGCGGATGGAGTTCTAGAGAGCGGAGGGCAGAATGGCTGGTGATGGAGGCGAGAGTGGGGCGAGCTACGAGCACATGGACAGGACTGCAGCATTAACTGAGCACTTCATTACTATGTAGCCGGGATCATTGGTTGTAATTAAAAGGTTATTGCACTGTGGTCCCTTAGGTCTGGCTGTAAGTGAGCGAGGCCCCCTTGTCCCCGTCCCCCCAGCCTCCCGACCTCCTGAATACTTGGCTCAACGTTAAACTATAAATATCCACAGCAAAGCTGTCAGAAGCAGCCCCCGACAAAAAGGCTTCTGTGCTGTTTGGCCGGGCAGGCAGTGAGATAGATCAATATCCCTCTGAAGATCATTTCAATTTCGATTCGTAGATTAAAATAACAAATATCAAGTGGAAATAATTAGCGGGGAATATTCGCTGAATAATTGAATGCCACGTGCCTCAAACGATGATTGGGTTTTTTGTAATTTTCTGATTCATTCCCCATTCGTTTGCTTCTTCAGAAGCCGTGACATGTAAGTAATGCCAATTGGAACTGAAGCAGTTTCCCCCGGTGGTTCAGCTGGTGATGAAAGTGTTCAGTATTTAGATGAGCAACGCGGCCTCGCGCAGCAATTCTCCAGCACTTTTCCAGCTCAGTACACTGCAGCGTAACGGGTTAGCTCTTTTCAGCACCTTGGGGACATCCTCCCGAGAACGTGAAAGGCGGTCTATTTGTGGAGCTCCTGTCGCTCAGTGGTTAGAGCACTCGCGTTACAGGCGTGAGACCTGCGTTTCAAATCCAGGCAGGTCAGGGCGAAACTTTGGGCAAGTTTCCTTACTTCACACACACACACACACACACACACACACACGCGCGCCTGATAATAATCCCTCCAAAAAAAACGTATAATAAATTGATCGTTTCAATCCAGGACTGTTTGTGGTGGACGCTCTGCTGTGCGCAATTGGCTGCCGCATTTCGCCCACAAAATATATCCAGTCAATTCACTTGACAGTATATTCTGTGAAGCGCTTTCAGACATCGATGAGATGTGAAAAAAAGTGCTAAATCAAATGGAAGGATTAATATTATTATTGTTATTAATGAGAGAGATGGAAATGTCCCTTAATCTCATAGCCAACTCTGTTCTTTTTCTGCTTTGCGAACTTTTTCTCCCCTGAGGAGGAGGAGGCGGAGGTGGAGGAGGAGGAGGAGGAGGAAAGAGGAATCCTTGGCAATTGGCTTGTGGTTCCCGCTGCACATCAGTGAGTAGCATTGAAAGCCATAATTAAGCAGTCTCAGTTAGGAACGCCTGCCTGCCTTCAAACTTGGCAGCAAAGGGGTGTGATTGGCGATACAGCTCTGTGGGTAATTACCGACGGAGGTTTAGCTTCTGGTTGGCACCGATATCACCACAGAAGAGAATAACATGAACCCTTGCATTGATACGGCGGCTTATCACGTCTTTGAGACGCCTCAAAGTGCTTCACAGGATAATAATACCAATACAGTACTGTAATAATAATCCTTGCATTTGATGTAGCGCTTTTCACATCTTCTAGACTGTGTCTCAAAGCGCTTCACAGAATATACTCTCAAGTGAATTGACTGTATATTTGTGGGCGAAACATGGCAGCCAATTGCGCAGAGCAGCGTCCCCACAAACAGTCATGGATTAAAAATGTCCAATTTTGTTATTGTGGGTTTTTTGGAGGGATTATTATTAGGTGTATGTATGTGTGTGTGGAGTAAGGAATCTTGCCCAAGGTTTCACCTTGATCTGCCGGCAATTGAACCCAGATCTGTTGCTTGTAAGGCGAGCGCTCCAACCACTGAGCTACAGGACTCCACAGGTTATACTATCAAGTGAATTGACTGTATATATGCCAAACGAGGCAGCCAATTGTGCATAGCTGTGTCCCACAAACAGTCATGAATTGAAGTCACCAATTTATTATTTTTATTTTTCATTAAAAAAAAGTGATTTCTCAGTCCACAGGTAATATCCACAAACCTCAGCTCATAACCGGACTAGCTCAGAAACTGGCATTTGCCAAGATTTTAGGTATTGCACCCAACCTCTGGAACTTCATCCCTCCACCTCACATCCTTTGTATCAAAGCTCCTGTAGCTCAGTGTTTAGAGCACTCGCCTTACAAGCGTGAGATCTGTGTTTCGAATCCAGGCAAATCTGAGCGAAACATTGGGCAAGTTTCCTTACTCCACACACACGCCTAATAATAATCCCTCCATAAAAAAACACAATAATATGTGCGCAATTGGATGCCGAGTTTTGGCCACAAATATACAGTCAATTCACTTTACAGTATATTCTGTGAAGTGCTTTGAGACGTCGATAAGATGTGCTTTGAGACGTCGATAAGATGTGAAAAGCACTATATCAAATGCAAGGATTATTATCATTAAACATTTGAGTAGATTGGGATGTAATTCACCCTATTTCCCTATGGTTTCTGTTCACACTGGGTGAGATTCCTGTAGAATAATCTGTAGAATGTTACCGATGTTAGGCTAAACACTCGATCGTTTATAAACTTGTATCTTAAAGAAAGAGAATTCTAGCTGGGGAAAAGCAATTACCTGTACTCATCTTTATTGATAGAGCGATAGAGAGAGAGTGAGAGACAGTGTAAAATGAAGCATCAATTATTCTAAAGAGTACTTGTCTATGACTTTATATATACAGTATATCTATTTTATAGATTGGGTGTTAAGCATCTGACAGCTTGTTTAGTTACATACTAAAGAATCTATAGCTCCTGTAGCTCAGTGGTTAGAGCACTCGCCCTACAAGCATCAGACCTGTGTTTCGAATCCAGGCAGATCAGGGCGAAACCTTGGGCAAGTTTCCTTATTCCACACACACACACACACACATACCTAATAATAAGCTGTCCAAAAAAAACACAATAATAAAAATTGGGTCATTTCAACCCACGATTGCTTGTAGGGATGTTGCTGTGCGCAATTGGCTGCCGTGTTTCGCCCACAAAAATATAGTCGAATCACTTGACAGTATATTCTGTGAAGCGCTTTGCATCGTCGATAATATGTGAAAAAGCGTGATATCAAATGCAAGGATTATTCTTCTTCTTATTATTTTTATTATATAACAGGTGGAATCCTCAAAGCCCCCTTTTGGGAAGCGACTGAGAAAGAATCCAAGAGAAGAATAGGCTTAATTACCGCAGTGTTTGGGGAGCTAGAGGGAAACATGTTATTGAAAATCTGTGACCTGGGTGCATTGGGCTGCGCTGTGTGTACGTGTGAATGTGTGCATGTGTGTGTTTGCGTGTGTTGTTCTACTTGTAAAGCTTTCTAATTTGCAGCCCGGCTCATCTTTGAGAGAGGGGGGAGGGTTACTGCTTGTCGTTATATAAGACTTAACAAAAGCGCAGTGTGTTCCATGGGTTTGGAACGAGAGCCGAGCAGGTAATGAAAGCCAAACTACCTACTGACCAGGTGGGCTGCCTGTCTGCTGGCTCACACACTCACCCAGCTCTCACTACTGAGCTACAGCAGCTCCTATCTCTCCCACCGCCTTCACTTCGTCTTTTCCAACGGATTCTCCTCCAGCCCCCGCACAGTCACATGCAGTGTTCCCCAGGGCTCTGTCCTTGGCCCCCTGGTCTTCATCCTCTACACTCTCCCCCTGGGTGACATCACCTGGGTGAAATTTACCCCATGTCTGGGTAGACATGGGGTAAATTTCCACATGTACCCGGATGACACCCAACTCTACCTCTCCGCGTCAACCCTCGATTCCAGGACCACTGGCGTTCTGATTGTCTATCTGATATCGAATCCTGGACGAGGGCAAATTTCCTTTAACTCAACATCAACAAGACGGAAGCCCTCCTGATTGGCTCATGTCAGCGCCTCCGCACCTCAGGCGCTGACGACATCAGCGTTCAAGGCTACTCTCTCCACCTCACGAAGCCAATCAGGAATCGACCCCAAGCTATCCTTCCTCCCCCACATCCGCTCCGTGTCCGGCACAGCCTTCCACCACCTCCGCAATATTGCCAGACTCCGCCACTACCTCAACCTCCGTGCCGTCGAAACCCTCGTCCATGGCTTTACCACTTCCAGGCTCGACTACGGGTCCTCACTTTCAAGGGCATTCATGGCCTTGCCACCGCCTATCTCTCTGACCTCTCTCTATCAGCCTGCCCGTCCCCTCTGCTCAGCAGACTCTGAGTGCCCTAACCGCCCAACCATCGGCGGCCGGGCTTTCAGCCTCTCTGCTCCCACACTGTGGAATTCCATCCCGCAGCCCCTCCGCCTGCTTCCTCCCTTTCCTCCTTCACGGCCGGTTTCAAGATCTTCCTCTTCGACCGCGCCTTTGGCTGCCCCACTAACTCTTCCCCCTCTCCCACTCTCCTTCCTCTTCCCCCTATTTCGACCCTCCCCCACCCCACCCCCACCCCGCTCGGGTCCCAACCAGACAGTTCAATCCTCCCGACGTGAAAGGCGCTATATACCTGCAATTTTGCTGTTGTTGTTGTTGTAGGTGACATGATAAGGCGCTGTATCAACCGCAAGGATTATTATTATTGTCATTACAGCGGTAAGATCACGATATTGGCCCCCTGTGTTCATTAGCAGCCTCGCGATAATGATTTTAATAATTTCATGCTTTCCTAATATTGAGTTTGACAGCACTGGAAGGTCAAAGCTATGATTGAAATGGAGAAGTGGTCCTGAATTGCTAATAGAGGCGAGCTGCGAAAACTCACGTGCTTCTAATCTAATAGTAATAAAATTGGTCATTTTCAACCCACGACTGTTTGTGGGTGACGCTGCGTTTCGCCCACAAATATATATGCAGTCAATTCACTTTACAGTATATTCTGTGAAGCGCTTTGAGGTGTCTAGAAGACGTGAAAAGCGCTATATCAAATGCAAGGCTTATTATTATCAGTATTATTCACTGCTAACCCACAAACAGTCGTGGATTGAAATGACCAATTTTATTATTGTGGTTTTTTTGGGGATGGATTATTATTAGGTGTGCGTGTGTGTGTGTGTGTGTGTGTGGAGAAAGGAAACGTGCCCAAGGTTTCGCCCTGACCTGCCTGGATTCGAACACAGGTCTCACGCTTGTAAAGGCGAGTGTTCTAAACCACTGAGCTACAGGAGCTCTACTGGATCGGTGTACTGTAGTGGTTCGGATCAGGCTATCATCTGCCTATCATACAATAGTCTTCTTTTTTGCAATTAAATTGGCCTTGGAAGCAGCGAGAGCCTTGGTTATATCACTGGCACATCACGTCTCCTCACCACAGCTTTCAGTCTTGTTTCAAGAGATAAGACAAACATATCTGACCTGATCCTCGGCCCCAAATTAAATTGTCGCTTAAACTCACTCACGGTTCTGAAGCTTGGGAAATGCAGCAATGAGACAGAGTGGTTGCAGAGTTTATGACGTTCAATATTCACAGGTCACACACACACAGACACACAGACTTTTTTTGTGTGGGTGAAACGCGGCAGCCAATTTGCGCACAGCCGCGTCCGTGACAAACAGTGGTTGATATAGTGCATGGGAAGGGGCTAAACAGTCTAGAGTTTGCACCTGAGCTGGGGTTGGGAGTCAAGAGGGGTTGGAGGGCAAGGTTGACTGGTGGTGGGAGCAGGATTGAAGGAAAGAATTGAGACGGGATTTGAAGGAAACACAGCACTGAAGAAGCCAAACAATGTCCTAGAGGCAACCACAGTGTCAGGTGACAATTTTGGGGTGATTTTACCGGGGTTTCAGACAAAAATGAACGGCCGTTCGAATTTTGAAATCTTGCCAGTATTTAAGGTTTTCAGAGTGTCAGGAGGTTTGACCGTGTTACTGTGTTGGCATCGAGTCAGTAGGAATAGGGTAGGCCATGGAGGAACAGGCTGGGGATATTGAAGTTGAGCTTTGAGGAGAAGTTGAGTAATCTAGGCCTATGTTCTCTAGAATATTACAAGAATCAGAGGTGACCTTATAGAAACCTATAAGATTATTAAGGGGCCTTGACAAGTAGATAGTGGGAGACTGTTTCCCCTGGTTGGAAAAACTATAACTAGGGGAGGGTCACCGTTTTAAGATTAGGGGGTCAGCCTTTTCGCACTGAGCTGAGGAAAAACTTCTTCACTCAGAGGGTAGTGAATTTAAGCAGTAACCGTCCAACGCCTTGGGACGTCCTTCTGACGTGAAAGGCACTATCCAAATGTAATTTTGTTGTAGTTGTTGTTGTTACATTAGGTAGAGATTCCTGTCTGTCAGGCGGATGGACAGACCCTTGGCAGTCAGGCACCTTGCTGGGGTACAGATTCCATTGACACCAATTTATTTCTTGGGAAGACGGAAATGACTGTTGACAGAGAGGTTCCTCACTTCCTCAGACACAAACACAATAACTTCTCAGGCTGGACCAACGCACAAACAAATAGTGGAGCTCCTGTAGCTCAGTGGTTAGAGCACTCGCCTTACAAGCGTTGAGACCTGTGTTTCAAATCCAGGCAGATCAGGACAAAACCTTGGGCAAGTTTCGTTACTCCACACACACACACACACACATAAACACACGTCTAATAATAATCTCTGAAATATCTTTTTGAATCCATAACTGCTTGTGGGGGACGCTGCTGTGCGCAATTGGCTGCGCGTTTCGCCCACAAATATATACAGTCAATTCACTTTACAGTATATTCTGTGAAGCGCTTTGAGACGTCGATAACACATGAAAAGCCCTATATCAAAATGCAAGGATTATTATTATTCGTATTATCATCAGATGAGGTGAACGGTAGCATTGAGGATTTCCTGAGCAGTCAATGTGATGTGGGTCAGTGCGAGTGTGGGATCGATTTCCTTTGTCTAACAGTACAGCTGTGACTCACTGCCACCCCATTGAGTACCTGAGAAGATGATAATTAAGACATCAACACCAAAGTAGCACATCGAGAAACTGAGGCTCACAACAATACACAGCTCTGCTGACCAGCAGCCAGCCCGCTGTGCTGTGAGAATGTACCTTTACAAGCGTGAGACCTGTGTTCGAATCCTGGCAGATCAGAGCCAAACCTTGGACAAGTTTCCTTACTCCACACAGACACACACACACACACGTGAACTAACAATAATTGCTCCATAAAAAAACCCAGTAATAAAATCAGTCATTTGAACCCACGACTGTTTGTGTTGACGCTGCTGTGCGCAATTGGCTGCCGCGTTTCGCCCACAAATATATAGTCAATTCACTTTACAGTATATTCTGTGAAGCGCTTTGAGGTGTCTAGAAGACGTGAAAAGCCGTTATATCAAATGCAAGGATTATTATTATTATTATCGTTTGTGTTCTTGAGGCATTATTATCAGAAGTTTCGAGAAAGGAAACTTGTCCAATGTTTCGCCCTGACTTGCCAGGAATCGAACTCAGATCCTCTTGCTTGCTCGCGAGGCAAGAGTACTCTAACCCACTGAGCTACAGGAGTCGCCAAAAAGACTGAGGTGATCGGAGAGTGTCAGAGTGACGATCTGACCTGTTCTCCGTGTACCGCTGTGAGGAATGGTTTCTATGGCAGCGCAAACCTCTCACTCTCCTGCTCTGACTGCGTGTTGCTGCCAGTCATTTTGTTCCTAATCATTTAACCTACATAAAACATTCATAACTGCTATTTTTTTTACACCCACACACACACTACTTTTTTTTAAAAATGTTGAGAAGGAATTACAAATTAGCAGCTGGCAGGCTGGGGCTAAATATTCCCTTTAAAGGTTTTTTGTTGAAATGTTAGTCCTAGACTGCCGTTTTGGTTCATCGGGAGCCGGGAACTCTTTGAAAGCTTATAGGCCATTCGCATCGAGTCAACTTTAAAGCCCATTAAAGACTCCTTCAACTCCCGATCCAAATGTGAGATACTTTCCTCTCTCTCTCTTTCTCCTGACTGTGGGTTCTAAGTTGAGTGTCTGGAGATCAAAAGGACTTAGATTATTTATTAGCATGTCGTCTACCTTCTCAACCCCTCCTCAGCTATACATCTCATGTTTCACTCACAAATATACAGTCAATTCACTTTAAAGTATGTTCTGTGAAACGCTTTGAGACATCGATAAGATGTGCAAAGCGTTATATCAAATGCGAGGATTATTATTTATTATTATACAAGTGTCGATTTGTGGTTGTATTTTGTTGTTATCTGGCAGGGTTAACAGCAGCCGAGTGGGAGGAATCCGTGCCCCCCCCCCCACCCCTTCCAGTGACCTGTGTGCTATTTGAGGAACATTTAAACCAAGGACGTACTTCGGAATCTGACATGTTTTTGCCTCTTAACAATGTACGATTCAGCTGAGAGGGAAGTTGTGCAAATAGGAATCGCAGCTGCACAGTGGAGCTTGGATCAGTATCTACGGAGGGTGGGGGGAGGGGATGGGGGTGGTGGGAGACAACAATCAGATCGACAACAAAATTTCATTGATAAGAGTGCCTGCCTTTCACGTGGGGGGAAACCCAGCACAATGTAGCCTCTCTCTCTCTCTCTCTATCTGTCTCTCTGTTTTTGTCTCAACGCTAAATGACATGCAGTGTCTCTCAGGCAATGAGTCACACTGAACGAACTAGTGCTTCACAGGATAGACTGTATTTCGAATCCAGGCAGGTCAGGGTGAAACCTTAGGCAAGTTTCCTTACTCCACACACACAATAACACAATAATAATGAATTGGTCATTTCAATCCACGACTGTTTGTGGGGGACACTGCTGGGCGCAATTGGCTGCCACGTTTCGCCCACAAAGTCAATTCACTTTACAGTATATTCTGTGAAGTGCTTTGAGATGTCTAGAAGACATGAAAAAGCCTATATCAAAATGCAAATATTATTCTTATTCTTACTAACAGAAATAAAAATTTAACAAAATGATTAAAGGAAAATTATTCAATCCATTGACCAAATACAGGACGGACTGAGCTGCTGTATAGACCTGTAACTTGGAATGCGCTCTGAGACTCTGCCCTGCATGGAACGCGCTGTTGCTCATCGCTCTCAGTGACCGACAACAACAACTTTGATTTATATAGCGCCCTCCCCCCTCACTCCACGCCAGACGGTGTCTCAGAGCGCTTCCCAATAATGGATCCCAGGGCCGAGCCAGGCGGGGAGGGAGGGAGGGAGGGAGGGAGGGAAGGAGGGAGGGAGGGAGTTCCAGAGCTTCGGGGCGTAGTAGTTGAAGCACGGCCGCCGATGGTGGAGCGGAGGATTCGGGGGACACAGAGGAGGCCAGACCCGGTGAAGTGAAGGCAACGGGGTACTGTTTTGAGGATAGAGGAGGTTGGAGAGGTAGGGGGGTGCAGAGGAATGGAGGGATTTGAAAACAAGCGTGAGGATCCTCTCCAGGACAGGGAGCCTGTGCAGTTTGACAAGGACTGGGGTAATGGGGGAGCGAAGTTTGGTGCAACAACAACAAGAACAACAACAACTACAACACCAAATGTAATTACATTTGGAAAGTGCCTTTCACGTCGGGAGGACGTCCCAGCCTACTGCTTTGGCCACACTTGCAGAAGGAGACAAGGTGTTGGCGAGGGACCATTGGAAACTCGACTTTTAAACAAAAGTGAAAATAATGAACAAACTCCGGGTATATTTTTAATAAGCATAAAAAGATACCGTGTGTCAATCACGCACAACACAAGTATTTTGTTGCAGTCTCAAATTTGTGGCGTCGAGAATGACATACATTGCCAACAAAATATGTATCAAAGATGACAACTGATAAATAAATATTCGTCTCATTCCCTGATAATGATCATTGATTGTCGGGCTGGGAACTCACTCTGAGCAAAAATGTTCTGTTTGTCCCATTGAATCCCGAAAAGCTTCACTTTACAGCTGTTCGTTGGGGCTTGTTTGACAATTGCGTTGGCTTACGAACACAAGGACAACAACAAAATGACACTTGCACAGCGCCTTTCACGTCAGGAAAGGTCCTGGATGGTCGTTGCTTCAGACCCGAGCTGGGGACGGGGACAGGGAGGGTGGAGGGAAGGTGGGAAGATTCAGAGTGACCGATGGGACCGTCAAAGAGGAGGATCTTGGGACGGGATTTGAAGGAGGCCAGGAGGGGGCGAGTGAGGCGGAGGACCTGTGGGATGGAGTTCCAGAGGTTAGGGGCAGAGTAGCTAAAGGCTTGCCCACAAACGAGTTCAGCCACTCTGCTCCCAACCTCTGGAAATCCATCCCACAATCCCTTCACCTTGCCCACTCCCTGGCTTCCTTCAAGTCCCTCCTCAAGACCCTCCTCTTTGATGGTCCCCTGGATCACTCCAAATCCTCTCCTTTCCTTCCACCCTCCCCGATCCCGACCCAGCTCGGGTCTGAAACAATAACTGTCCAGCGCCTTGGGATGTCCTCCTGACGTGAAAGGCGCTGTACAAGTGTCATTTTGTTGTTGTATTTATACCACGGCATTTACTTGGGTGGCATCTCACTTCTGACACAGAAGGGTTATTATTGTTGCTGTGTATTATAATAATAATAATAATATTCCTTGCAATTTGCTGTAGTGCTTTTCACATCTTATCGACGTCTCAAAACGCTTCACAGAATATAGTGTAAAGTGAATTGAGTGTATATATTTGTGGGCGAAATGCAGCAGCCAATTGCGCACAGCAGCGTCCCCACAAATAGCCGTGGATTGAAACGACCAATTTTTGTTTATTGTGTTTTTTTTAGGACGGATTATTATTAGGTGTGTGTGTGTGTGTGTGTATTTCACATCTTATTGATGTCTCAAAGCGTTTTGGTTTGGGACGGATTATTATTAGGTGTGTGTGTGTGTGTGTGTCTGTCTGTGTGTGTGTGTGTGTGTGGAGTAAGGGAACTTGCCCAAGGTTTCGTCCTGATCTGTCTGGATTCGAAACACAGGTTGCACGCTTGTAAAGGCGAGAGAGAGCTCTAACCACTGAGCTACAGGAGCTCCGTCTGTCAGACTCAGGTGCTGGAGGCCACAGGCGAGACTGCGTTGTTCGCCACCTCCCTCCACTGTTGTCACAGCGGGACTGTGGCCCACAGGATTTTTCGCAGCCCAAACGCATTTCCATTTCAAACCCAATTTAGATGAAATGCTCTTGGTTTAAAAGGAAGCCAGTCCATCAATAGCCCCTTGATTAGATTTCATCTCTAGAGTGGAGGGTTCAGTCAAATATGAATATTTATTACAATGAAAGCTGATCCTCGCTCCTTTCATCACCAGCGAAGGGGGGCGGGGGGGAGGGGAATATTTTTACGTGGCTGCTAATTTGATGAAAATGTAAGCAAAAAATGTTTTGGGCACATTAAACTGACAGTGTTTCAGATAATCCTCTCATTGTCATGTTGAAAATGATATCTTCTGCTCATTCATGTGATGACAAGGGCTCGAATATTGTTTCCCCATCACTGTAATCGAAACATCTATTGGAAATTAAAATGGGATGCGCATTGAAGAGGAACTTTCAAGGCTGGAATATGTTTGCATGTATTTCATGGACAACAGGTTCCTTTTTATATTAATGTGGACTGAAAGGTGGATTACGCACACACTGCAGTAACAGTCTGTCTCTCAGCTAAGGTCTCCTTTTCTTACCTTGTGCTTATCAAAGAAACTCCTTAACATATGTCCTCTCCCCTCCACCGTCCCTCACTCTATCCTAGTTCAGTTCCATTGATTCCCCAGCCCTCTTCCCCCTAACCCCCACCCCAACCTACCGACGATGATCGAATGCAAGATCAGTGTCCTAGCTTGCAGAGCTCTTTCTGATGTCCCAACAACAACAACAACAAAATTTATAGAGCGGCTTTCATGTCGGGTGGATGTCCCAAGGCACTGAACAGTCAGGTCGGGACCCGAGCAAGGGAGAGGGTAGGGGGGAGGGGAGGGAGAGAGTTGGGAAGGGAGCGAGAGAGTTGGGAGGGCAGCAGAAGGCACTGTCAAAGAGGAGGGTCTTGAGACCGGCCTGGAAGGAAGCGAGAGGGAGTGAGGTGAATGAAGGGACTGTGGAATGGAGTTCCAGAGTGTTGGGGCAGAGGCTGAAAGCCCATCCGCCGATAGCAGACAAAATAGACAGTCACTCCACTTTACAGTATATCCTGCGAAGCGTTTTGAGACGTCCTCCCGATGATATGATAAAGCGCTATATCAAACGCAGGGATTTAAAAAAAATTAAAATCGGTTGTTACATTGGTCTCCCACAAACAGTCACTACACCTGACAGCTACTCCCTGTGAACCATTTTGAAGGGTTGGCCAGTTATGGTAATAACACTGATCTACAGTTTATATCACTGTATCAAGAACACAATATAGAGTACACATTTGGCAACTTAGATCACTGGACAATTAAGTTTCATCTGCAGAAAGGTTTTGTGATTCCAGTCACATACTCGAGGGGAAATCAGATGAGCAAAGCATTAATTTACTGATTTCCTAAAGAAGTCTTCAAACAGACATCTGAGCCAACTGGCTTGTCTTCCTCGATGTCTCAGTTCATAGAATCTTACGGCACAAAAGGAGGCCATTCGGCCCATCGAGTCTGTGCCGGCTCTTTGAAAAGAGCAATTTAATCCCACTGCCCAGCTCTCTCCCCATAACCGCGCAAACCCGTCCTCCCCAAATAAATGTCTACCTCTCTTTTAAAAGTTGATGATCGAATTGGCCTCCACCACCTTTTCAGGCAATGCATTTCCAGCTTCCAACAACTCACCGGGTGAAAAGTATTTCTCCTCAGCTCGCCTCTGCTTCTTTTAGAAACTATTTTAAATCTGTGACCTCGAGTCACTGACACACCCATCAGTGGAAACAGTTTCCCCCTGTTTATGACCACCGAATCCCTTCGTGATCTTGAGAACCTCTATTTGGTCTCCTCGTAAATTGATATCACTCTCGCCTGTGAGCCAGGAGGGTTCTGGCCCCACACCGGGACGTTAAAGCGTGCATTCTACAATGATATTTCAGTGCAGTGATGGGGGGAGCTCCTGCACTGACCGAGATGCCGTCTGTTTGATGAAACATTCAACCCAGGTCAAGGAGGTTAGAGCGCTCGTCTTACAAACATGAGACCTGCGTTTCAAATCCAGGCAGATCAGGGCGAAACCTTGGGTGAGTTTCCTTACTCTACACACACACACACACACGCGCTTAATAATAATCCCTCCGTCCAAAAATAACCTATGATTAAAAATTGGTCATTTCAAACCACGACTGTTTGTGTAGGACGCTGCTGTGTGCAACTGGCTGCCACGTTTCGCCCACAAATATATAGTCAATTCACTTGACAGTATATTCTGTGAAGCGCTTTGAGACGTCGATAAGATGTGAAAAGCGCTATATCAAATGCAAGGATTATTATTATTATTACGAGTATATTATTATTATAATTATTATTATTATACCGCAGTTGATGAAGAAGTCAGTTGTGTTTCCCGGGTTGGAGCAAGGAGGAGGACTTTACACATTGATGTACTTGTCCTGAGTAAAGCTCCTTGTGTATACACAGACCCTTTCCTCTCTCTGTCTCTAGAAACTGACATTGAAATCTAGAAGCCACTCAACGACAGGAAGCAAGTCAGAGAGAGAGAGGGGGTTGCCACTTACCTCCCCCATACCAGCTTGTAAGATTTTTAACCCGGATTTCTTCTCGAGTGTGTCTTTGTTGGTCACTGCAAAACAAAAGGTGAGACAATTTTGAGATCCAGTGACAATTACGCAGGTGCGACTTACCTTAGAGGAGATGCAAATAGATGGGACAGCAGTTGCCAAGAGGGAAGCTAAATGAGATGATAATAACAATAATAATCATGATAATCCTTGCATTTGATATCACGCTTTTTTCACATCTTATCAACATCTAAAAGCGCTTCACAGAATATACTGGAAAGCGAATTGACTGTGCAAACGTGGCAGCCAATTGCGCACAGCAGTGTCACCTACAAATAGGTGTATGCCTAATGTATGCCTAATGTTAGGGTCTGTCTGCAGTTGTCTAGCGCAGTAACTGTACAGACTTGTGTGGGAGTATGACTTGTGGGCATTTGTGAACAAGTGATATAATATTGCTCAGCATCCTATTTTGCCTTGTTTATTGCTGCCCTGTGAGCCATAGGTCAATAACAGCCCCCAGGCTCACTCTCAGAGACTGCCTTCTCGCTATGTGAATAGAGGCAATCATCGCTCAAATAAACCCAGGCCTGATCGCTGAGCGTTTGGCCACTGAACCTTTTTTTAAAAAAAATTATTTGGAGGTTAATTTACTGATTGCTTTCACCCCTCGGTAAAAGCCAGGGTTCGAAATCAACAGTGTAGGTCTTAATCAATTAGAGAGAGAAAGACAAGAGAGAGAGAGAAAGTAGAGGGGGGTGAGAGGGGGAACGAAAGAAAGAAATTAGAAAGACAAGTTACTAAAAGCTTTAAACAGAATGTTTCTGTGCGGTGCTTTCAGATTTGGGGGTGGAAAGAATAATTCAGTGCAGAAGAAGACATTTTTTATTTTTTAGCAAAAAAATTATATTCCCTTAGAAGAAGGATATGCAAATAGTCGTTTGCCAGGGCTGAACCTTGCAATGTTCCTGAGAAAGCCGCAGAAAAGGGGGCCTATTTAATTAGTATTTTAATTCACCGGAATTATTCTTTGCACTTGACAATTTATGCAAGTATTCTATGTAATTAAAGCGAGCGAGCTTCTGAAGAATAATGTCTCCCGCTCTCTTTTAATAGCAGTTATTGTAACGCGGAGACCAACTGCGTGTGTGTGTGCGTCTCGACCAAGATAGGGATCACAATGAAAAGGGAGGAAATTAACTGTCCTGCCCTATTGACGCGCGTGTCGGGAGTTTCGTAGATTGGGCAACCGTTCATAGACCAACTGCTGGCAATTAGCCAAGGAGGAGATGTGTTTTCAGCCCTGCGTATACATTAGCCGCCTGTCAATAATAGTCCTTCTCTAGTTCCCCCCCCTCCTCCCACCCACCCCACAAACCCCCAATCCTCCGCCAACCATTTCTCTCTGACACTCCCAACCCTCAATGTTGCGTCTTGTAATAATACTCCATCCCGCCCCCCAAAAAACCCCACAATAATAAAAAATTGTCATTTTCAATCCACGACTGTTTATGTGTGGGGGACGCTGTTGTGCGCAATTGGCTACCGCATTTCGCCCACAAATATATACAGTCAATTCACTTTACAGTACATTCTGTGAAGCGCTTTGAAACATCAATAAGATGTGAAAAGCCGCTATATCAAATGCAAGGATTATTATTATTCTTATATTATTTATCGTCGTTTAGATCTAACAACCTGCTTCTTCTCCTGACACTGCAAAATAAGTGACCCAGTCATGAACAGCCCAATATGAGGACTGAGTAAGAGTCAGTAACATTAAATAATAATAATAATAATAATCCTGCACCTTATCATGTCTTTGAAACATCTCAAAGTGCTTCACAGAATATATTGTATCTCGTATGAGTATATATTTTGTGGGTGAACGAAACTTGGCCTCCAATTGCGCACAGCAGTGTCCCACTAACAGTCGCGGACTGAGAGAGCAATTTTTTTAAGGGACCTTGGTTTAAACGGTTTAATAATAATCATCATCATAATAATAATCCTTGCATTTTGATATAGTGCTTTTCATACCTCCTAGACGTCACAAAGCGCTTCACAGATTATACTGCAAAGTCAATTGCCTGTGTATTTGGGTGAAACACAGCAGCCAATTGCTGTGTCCCACAAACAGTTGTGGATTGAAAATGACCAATTTTTATTACAGTGAATTTTTTTTTGGTACGGATTATTATTAACCGTGTGGTAGTAAGGAAACTTGCCCAAGGTTTTGCCGTGACCTGGCTGGATTCGAACACACAGATCTCACGTTTGTAAAGGCGAATGCTCTAACCAGGAAGCTACAGGAACCTTAAAGGACGAGGAAAGGTTAAAGATGAAGGGAGTCAAACTTGCTCTCAATGGACCAGCGGAGAAGGCGAGGTGACAATTATGGCAATTTTTAATGTGTGGACTAAAGATTGACGGGTTGATCCAGACAAACTTTGAACATGAAAACTCTTAAATATCGGGGGAGACGAAGTAAAGGTTACGGAGATTAATCAGAAGGAAAGTCAGGGTGGAATTTATTTTGTAGGAAGAGAACTGTGGGGTGGGGGGCAGGGGGGGGTTGGACTGAGATGGTGGCAATATTCTTGAAACAACAACAAACAACAACAAGATTGCATTTATAAAGCGCCTTTCACGTTAGGAGGACGTCCCAAAGCGCTGAACAGTCAGGTCGGGACCTGAGCGGGGGGACGGGAGAGTGGGGTCGGAGTAGGGGGAAGGGGAAGGAGAATGGGAGAGGGGGAAGAGTTAGTGGGGAAGCCGAAGGCGCGGTCGAAGAGGAAGGTCTTGAGACCAGCCTTGAAGGAGGAAAGGGAGGAAGCGAGGCGGAGGGGTTGCGGGATGGAGTTCCACAGTGTGGGAGCAGAGAGGCTGAAAGCCCTAATGGGCGATTAGGGGAGTGAAAGCAGAGTATAAACAGAATTAAGTAACAAAATTGATGCGTTAATAATAATAATAATAATCCTTGCATTTGATGTAGCGCTTTTAACATCTTCTAGACGTCTCAAAGCGCTTCACAGAATATACTGTAAAGTGAATTAACTGGATGTATGTGGATAATGATAATAATGAAAGCAAAAAGATTATTGAAATAAATAATAATAATAATCCTTATATTTGAGCGCCTCGCCTTGGGACGTCCTACCGATGTGAAGTGCGCTATACAAATGTTATTTTGTTGTTGTTATCACACCTTCGTCATGTTTCAAAGCGCTTCATAGGATACACTGAAAAAGTGAATTGACTGTGTATTTTGTGGATGAAACACGGCAGCCAATTGTGCACAGCAGGTCCCACAAATAGTTATGGATGAAGTAACCAAGTTATTAGTAACCGCAGTCAACCCTGGTATCATCCTTGTAAATCTACCTGTACTCTTTCCATCGCTGTGATATCCTTTCTATAATGTGGAGACCAGAATCGGACGCAATAATACACAATACTCCAGATATGGTCTAAGCAAGGTTTTATCTGCACACACACACGCACACACACACACACACACACACACAGAGCACATACAAACACACATAGAGCACATACACACACATACAGAGCACGCACACATGGACACACACATACATACACACACAGCACACACACACAAACACACACAACACACACAGAGCACATACACACACGTGCATAAACCACAACAATAACAAAATTACATTTGCATAGCGCCTTTCACGTCAGGCGGATGCGCTACACACACACACACACACACACACACACACACAGAGCACATACACACACACAGAGCACACACACACACACAGAACACATACACACACACAGAGCACACACACATAGAGCACACACACACACACACACAGAGCACATACACACACACAGAGCACATGCACACACACACACACAGAGCACATAGACACATGCACACTATCCACCCACAAACAAATCCTGTTTTATATTTCTAGTAAAGTGTCTGTCAGGAATCTGACAAGCCTGCCAGGTGACTGTGGGTTTGTTTATTAGCTGACAGACTGTCACTTTCTACAGGAATCAATTCAAAACATACTGTCTGCAGCAAACTTTCCATCAGCGCAAAGCAGATAACGTCAGTCTGCGATGGTGCCCCTGGATAATCAGACTTCAAAATACAAATCCTAGCGTTTCTAATAATAATAATAATCCTTGAATTTGATGCAGCGCTTTTTCATATCTTCTAGACGTCTCGAAGCGCTTCACAGAATGTACTGTCAAGTGAATTCACTGTATTTTTGTGGGTGAAACGCAGCAGCCAATTGCGCACAGCAGCGTCCCCACCAACAATCAGGGATTGAAATGACCAAGGCAGACAGGCACACACACACACACACACACACAGATGGGCAGACAGACAGATGGGCAGGCAGGCAGACAGACAGACAGACAGACACACTCAAAGATGGGCAGACAGGCAGACAGGTAGTCACTTATACACACACAGATGAGCAGACACCTGGACAGACAGGCAGACAGACACACACACATGCACTCAAAAATGGGCAGACACACACACACTCACAGATGGGCAGACATACACAGACAGACAGACAGACAGACAGACAGACAGACACACACACACCGAGAGGCAGACACTCACGGAGAGAGGCGCTGTTGCTTGTCAGATGCATTAAAGAGATTAAGCCACAGCGACAGCCACACTGAGCCCTGGCCTGCCTCCCTGGTCCCAGCCGTTTGCTGATGACACATTTGCATATAGATGACTTTCTCTCTGTGCTCAGACAGTGTACATTGGGGTTAAATTGGAGAAGATGAGAGGATCACAGTCAGGATGACTGTAAGAGCGGCTGAGGTGGGAAGTATAGCCTGTATGGCTCAGCGAAGGGCAAAGACACGGCGTTTCACATCACAGCTTCACAATTCACTAAATAGCACTACAATACACCATCAAACCTGCCAATACACAGTCACTACACTTTTTGCCGCAAATTTGTCAAGTGTTTAATCACAATAATAATAATGCTTGTATTTCATACAGCGTCTTATCACATCGACGAGACATCTCAAATCACTTCACAGTGTATATTTTGAGACGTCTAGAAGACGTGAAAAGCGCTATATCAAATGCAAGGATTATTATTATTAATATTATTAAATTGTAAAAGTGAATTTTCTGTATATTTTGTGGGCGAAATTCAGCAGCCAACTGCACAACAGCAGTGCTCGAAGCGCTCTGAGACGCCGTCCGGCCTGGAGGGTGCTCTATAAATCAAAGTTGTTGTTGTTGTTCCACAAACAGTTGTGGATTGAGTGCCCAAAGTTCCTTGTGTTTTTTCTTATATAAGAATAAGGATTCTTATTATGGCCAGAGTGTATTATTACCCCCAAGAAAGCGATCAAGGAATTTTGAGACGTCTAAATGAATTGATAAATCACAATTTAAAAATGCAAGGGTTAGGCAGTGGAGTTCTGTAGCTCAGTGGTTGGAGCACTCGCCTTACAATAGTGAAACCCGTGTTCGAATCCAGGTAGGTCAGGGCAAAACCGTGGGCAAGTTTCCTTACTCCACACACACACGCGCCTAATAATAATCCCTCAATAAAAACCACAATAATAAAATTGGTCATTTCAACCCATGACTGTTTGTGGGGACGCTGCTGTGCGCAATTGGTTGCCGCGTTTCTAGACATCTCAAAGAGCTTCACAGAATATACTGTAAAGTGAATTGACTGTATATATTTGTGGGCGAAATGCGGCAGCCAATTGCACACAGCAGCGTCCCCACAAACAGTCGTGGACTGAAATGACCAATTTTTTTTAGGGATTATTGTCCTAGTTAGCCGTGTGTTCAACACATGTAGACACGTGTCAATGTTGCTTAAGAGTCTCCCAACCAAGCTGAGAATGACATGCATCCCAATTTACAGGCAAGAGATCTGGGTTCAATTCCTGGCAGGGCGAAACCTTGAGCAAGTTTCCTTACTCCACACACCTGATAATAATCCCTAAAAAAGTATAATAAATTGGTCCATTCATTCCTCGTTTGTTTGTGGGGGATACTGCTGTGCACAATTGGCTGCCACGTTTCGCTCCCACAAATATATACAGTCAATTCACTTTACAGTATATTCTGTTAAGCGCTTTGAGATATCGATAAGATGTAAAAAGCACAAAATCAAATGCAAGGAATATTTATTATCTCAACAACTTGATGAGGTGCTGTATAAAATGCTGCGATTACGCTTCTTATTATTGAATTTGATATCATTCCGTCAATGAGACTGTGTCTTTGTGGGTGGGTGGGTGGTTGTGAGGGTTCGAACCCCTGCCTTCCACATCCAAACACATTCCAGTGTGGTGTCTCTGAACTGATCCTCTCCTTGCGGGAGAGCAAGATTATTGCCTCCTGCCTCAGGTTCCTTTCATTCCCGAGAGGACGAGAGAGAGAGAGGACGAGAGAGAGGACGGGAGAAAGAGAATCGATGCAGGAACCACTAGAGAGAAGCTGGGGGGTGGGGTGGTTGGGTGGTGGGGGGGGGATAGGGGGGGTGGGGATGAACAGAGTTGAGTACAGTCAGAGGGGCCTCCGCACTTCAGACACTAGTTACCAGCATGCCCATCTGTAGCAGACGGTGAGGTAAGGAGCTGAAGGCTGTACAATGGCTCCATTGGAGCAGCTGAAGCCTTTATGTGCCTTTCAGAGTGTCTCGTTACTTTGCTGGGATGGAAACAACAACAACATTACGTTTGCACAGCGCACACTCTCCCTCAAAGGGGGACCAACAGATGTGACCTTTCTCCATACTGCATCAGTGTCTGTGTGTGTGTGTACTGATAAGCTCTTCACACAGAACACACAGGCACACACACACACAGTCAGATACAAACACACACACACAGATAGATAGACACAGGCGCTTGCTGTAAAACTGGGGTCTAATTTCTTCATAATAATAATCCTTGCATTCGATACAGCGCCTTTCACGTCTTCGAGACGTCTCAAAGTGTTTCACAGAATATACTGTAAAGTGAATTGACTGTACATTTGTGGGAGAGCGAAAAGCGGCAGCCAATTGCGCACAGCAGCGTCCCCACAAACAGTCGTGGGTTGAAATGACCAATTTTTATTATTGTTTTTTTGGGGGATGGATTATTGTTAGGTGCACGTGTGTGTGTGGAGTAAGGAAACTTGTCCAAGGTTTCGCCCTGACCTGCCTGGATTCGAAACACAGGTCTCACGCTTGTAAGGCGAGCGCTCTAACCACTGAGCTACAGGAGCTCCATGGAGTTGTTGTTGTGGTTGTTGCCATCGGATTGAATTGTCTTCTTGAAGGAATTAGCCGGTTTTCTTTTTTTGATTAAATAAAAATTTAAAAACAACATGAGTGCGAATCTCTTTGTGGGTTAAAAACATTTCTCAAACGCGGGGCATGTTGTCAAAAATGTCAGAGGATCGAACAGGAAAAGGGAGACGAGCGATGTCTGTCTCGTCTCTCTGTTGATAAGAGAGACCTGTCCTCTGCGCGGTGCCCTTTGAAGCAGAGCGAAAACGTCAGTCTCTTTTCAAGATGAGACAACGGAAAATGTTATATTGGGAGCCACCACTGAACATGAGAAAGGGTCCACTTGAGATCTCACTGCTAAATAATAATGTAATAATAATAATCCTTAGCATTTGATATATAAGTGTTTAGTGGCTTTGAAGTTCACAGGGAACCATCAGAGGGACAGGAGAGAGGGAGAGGGAGGGCGACAGGGAGGAGGAGAGAGAGAGGTGGGGAGCAAGGCAGGGTAGGAGAAACAACAGCCCACGCGCATTGCACAGAACAAAGCAAACACGGTTAATTACGCAGCACGGCAAAAATATTGCGTGCACACGACAAAACACAACACAACACAAGCCCTTTGATGTCTCCATCAGTGGCAAGGACTATTAAGACTGTAAAGCGAAGACAGGCTTGAAATAAATGGTCAGTGATTTGTTTCCATGTTCAAAACCAACCCTTGAGAGAACTCTTTGGACGTAAGGTCAGACTTGAAATATTATTGTGTCTCTGACTCTCAGAACAGCTAATAATAATTCTTGCATTTTGCCCATGAATATAGTCAATTTCACTTTACAGCATATTCTGTGAAGCGCTTCGAGACGTCGATAAGATGTGAAAAACACTATATCAAATGCAAGGATTATTATTATTTGATATAGTGCTTTTCACGTCTTCAAGATGTCTCAAAGCGCTTCACAAAATATACTGTAAAGTGAATTGACTGTATATATTTGTGGGCGAAATGCGGCAGCCAATTGCGCACAGCAGCGTCCCCACAAACAGTCGTGGATTGAAATTACCAACTTTATTATTGTGTTTTTTTTAGTGGAATTATTATTAGGCGTGTGTGTGTGTAGAGTAAGGAAACTTGCCCAAGGTTTCTCCCTGATCTGCCTGGACTCGAACACAGGTCTCAAAGCTTGTAAGGCGAGTGCTCTAACCACTGAGCTACAGGAACTCCATGCACAGTGGATAGGGACGCGTTGGAAGGTATGTTCAAGAGCAAGAGTTCAGAAATGTCGAAAGGCACTAAATAGCAAAGGAGAGGATTGGGAGGATTTCGCTTGTTTCTTTTGGGCTGAGATAGGGGAAGAGAAGGCAATGATGACCCCCCAATGGCACAGACAGAGACAGAGCAGGCATAAGCAGCTTATTCATTGCAAACTGTGATCACAGCGGGAAAGGGCAGATATATAAAATTAACCGGCTTCAAACGAGAAGCCAGTTCCCTGCCCACGGAGAGGTGTGGGTGAGGCTGGGATGGATGGAAATCGCACACCTTCATAATAATCCCTCCAAAAGAAACACAATAATAAAAATTGGTCATTTTCAATCCATGGGTTTGTGAGGACGCTGCTGTGTGTAATTGGCTGCTGCGTTTCGCCCACAAAATACAGTCAATTCACTTTACAAGTATATTCTGTGACGCGCTTTGAGACGTCGATAAGATGTGAAAAGCGATATATCAAATGCAAGGATTATTATTATTATTATTATTATTATTCTTATTGACTGTTTGTGGGGACATTGCTGGGCGCAATTGGCTGCGGGGTTTTGCCCACAAAACTTACAGTCGATTCACTTTGCTGTTTATTCCGTGAAGCCTCTATAAAACGTAATAAGGCACTACATCGAAGGTGAGGATTATGATTATGATCATTATTATAGTTTGACACAAAGCTGGAACAGTCAAAAAGGAAAGTTTTGAGGTGCAATATGAAGACAGGCCAATAATAATAATAACAAAAATAATAATAATAACCCTTGCATTTGATATAGCCCTTTTCACGTCTTCTAAACTGGCTGCTGCCTTGTATCATTCTATTCTAAATCTTCTGGATGAACAGGATTAAGTGTCAGGCTTATTGACGTATATGGTTGAATGCTCATGGATTTCCACAGATCCTGTGTTACTGGGACAATGGAAACGTCATCTTGTTCAAAGCAACTGGTCGCGATTGAGTGGTGTGCGCTGTAAGGTCAGACGGATATTTGGCAGTATTGTTGCTATGATGGACTCTAGGTTGATGTTGATGTGGAGCTCCGGTGTAGCTCAGTGGTTAGAGCACTCACCTTACAAGCTGTGAGACCTGGTGTTCGAATCCAGGCAGATCAGGGCAAAACCTTGGGCAAGTTTCCTTACTCCCCACACACACACACATACACACTCACCTAATAATAATCCGTCTCCCCAAAATTATAAAATTGGTCCTTTCAATCCACGACTGTTTGTGGGGACGCTGCTGTGCGCAATTGGCTGCCGCATTTCGCCCACAAATATACAGTCAATTCACTTTATAGTATATTCTGTGAAGCGTTTTGAGATGTCTAGAAGACATGAACAGCGCTATATCAAAAGCACGGATTATTATTGTTATTATCATTATTGTTATCAAGGAAACTTGCCCAAAGTTTCGCCCTGTCCGAGAATCGAACCCAGGTCCCCTCTCCAGGTAATCGAACCCAGGTCCCATCCCCAGGCAAGCGCTCTAACCACTGAACTACAGGATTCCAGTAGGTAGAGTACGGGTCATCTCGCCTGCCCCTGTAACAAGAAGCCTGCTTGTGCTTTGTGCCAGTTTAAGGCAGACAGGAAGGATCATTTATTGCAGTTAATAGATTTCGCTGTGGGAATGGGGGGGGGGGGGAGATGGATGGAAATGCGAGCAAAGATTACTGTGCGTTCGTTGGACGCTATTATCATGGGAAAATTCTAAGCACGCAGACTTGATAATTCCTACGGCAATCAGCAGTCGGAGACAGAGAGAGAGAGACCCAAGTTCAAGGTGACTTCATTACAGAAATTTGTTCTAGTTGTCATCAAACATAACATATCATGTCAATCAAAACTAGGCAGAAAACAAGCAGAGGGGCCCTCACACACACACAAACACACATACAAACATTGCCGACTAATTCCCCAACCCTTCCTGACCACAACGATAATTACTTGCCTTTATACAGCGCCTCTGACACAGCACAGCGCCCCAGAGCGCTTGACAGTGACAGAACGGAGAGGGAAGGTGGCGATAGACAAGGTCAAAGAGGAAGGTCTTCAGGCGCAAGCTGAAGATGTGGGAGGGGAGGGGAAGGAAGGAAGGAAGGAAGGAAGGAAGGAAGGAAGGAAGGAAGGAAGGAAGGAAGGAAGGAAGGAAGGAAGGAAGGAAGGAAGGAAGGAAGGAAGGGGCAAGTCGGAGGAATAGAGGAAGAGAGGAGGAGGGAGAGAGGGAAAGTGTTCCAGTCACTCAATCCACTGTGTACCTAGTTTGTGAGGACGCTGCTGTGCGTAACTGGCTGCTGCGTTTCGCCCACCGAACATACAGTCGGTTCACTTTACAACCTTACCAACCTGCCCGCTCCCTACCTCCGCTCAGTGGGCTCTGGGCTGCTTCATGTCTCCCGACCCACCCACCCACCCCACCATTGGCTGGCGAGCCTTCAGCCACTCTGCACCCAACCTCTGGAACTCCATTCCCCAGTCCCTCCGCCTCGCCTCCTCCCTGGCCTCCTTCAAGTCCTGCCTCAAGACTCTCCTCTGCGATGGACCCATCGGCAACTCCTAATCCCTTCCCTCCCTCCCCCCGCCACACCCTGTCTGTTCTCAGCTCAGGTCTGAGAAGCAGTGACTGTCCAGTGCCTTGGGACATCCTCCTGACGTGAAAGGCGTTACACAAGTGTAAATTTTGTTGTTGCTGTTGTTGTTTACAGCGTGTTCTGTGAAGCGCTTTGGGGTGATGTGTGTGTGTGTGTGATTGTCCGCTCTCGCTTTGCGCTTGTTTGACGTGGATTTGCTGTGACTGGCTGAGCGGCTGGTGGTGACATGAGGAGTCCACTATATGCTCGGAGGGAAGTTACCTTAACCTCAATGTAACCACATCGCAACCGTTTGTGAACTCCACAGTCAGCAGGACCATCCATCACAGTCTGAGGCTTATTAGAAATGTGCACCAAGAAACACACAAACACACACGCATGCACACACATGCACACACACAACACACATGCACACACACAACACACAAACACACACGCACACAACACGCATACGCACGCACACACACAACACACAAACACACACGGCAATCAGATCAGCGGACAAAAGGGGAGACATTAGAGAAGAGGGCGGTTGCCATAGTCACTGTAGAACAACAGAGCGCGCCTGGATGTGACATTCATTTCAAACCTTCCCCCTTGCCTTTCCTCGGTGGAGCTGCTATACAGAACAGTGGCTAAAACCTTCACTGTAAAAGCACAGAGACTGGAGTGAGCGGAGAGGTTGGGGCAGGAATCTGAGCATTTTCTAAGCACGTTGGGGGGATGGATGAGGCGTGTGTGGGCGGGGGTGAGGAAGGGGAGAAATATAAATATATAAAGTATCTTTATATGCTCGTGGAGCTCCTGTAGCTCAGTGGTTAGAGCACTCGCCATAGAATCCAGGCAGATCAGGACGAGACCTTGGGCAAATTTCCTTACTCCACACACACACATGCCTGATAATAATCCCTCCAAAAAAACAAACACTAATAAAATCAGTCATTTCAATCCATGACTGTGTGTGGGGACTCTGCTGTGCGCAGTTGGCTGCCGCATTTCGCCCACATATATACAGTCAATTCATTTTATATAGTATATTGCGTGAAGCGCTTTGAGACGTCTAGAAGACGTGAAAAGGGCTATATCAAATGCAAGGATTATTATTATTAAGGGGGAGGTGCGGGTGGGGTGGGGGGAAGAAGGGAGACGACAGGAGTAAAAGTGGCGGGGGGCAGGAACAGAATTTAGTAATTGCTTAATGACAGAATTTATTCCTCGTACAAAAACGTTAATTGCACGCCAGTAACACAGAGTTACAAGGTGAATCTAATCATCCCAATGAGCTGTGCGTTCACTGTTTATAATTAAGAAATGACGTCGGCTCGACATTTACACTCACTCACAATTCCGTCAACACCTCACAGCTGTGTACGTCCACACCACTTGGCTCTGCGTTCTGTCCAGGAAAACTCACCCATGATAATAATAATAATAATCCTCGCATTTGATATAGCGCTTTTCACATCTTATCGAAGTCTCAAAGCGCTTCACAGAATATACTGTAAAGTGAATTGACTGTATATATTTGTGAGCAAAACGCGGCAGCCAATTGTGCACAGCAACGTCCCTACAAACAGTCGTGGATTGAAAATGACCAATTTTTATTATTGTGTTTTTTTGGAGGGATTATTATTAGGCGCGTGTGTGTGTGTGTGTGTGTGTAGTAAGGAAACTTGCCCAAGGTTTTGCCCTGACCTGCCTGGATTCGAACACAGGTCTTACTCTTGTAAGGCGAGTGCTCTAACCACTGAGCTACAGAAGCTCCACATGATAATGATTATACATTAAACATTTTTTATTTATTAATAATAATAATATTAATAATCATTGCCTTTGATATAGCGCCTCATCATGTCACCGAGACCACGGAAAGGGCTTCACGGAATACACTATTAAGTGGACGGGTTGTGTGTTCACGGGCAAGCGTTTCATTTGAAATTATTATCGCATTATTAGCGTAATGCCTTGAAACACTTGGCAGGAATTTTCACTGTAAAAGTGCAGCCAATGTCATTTATTTGTAGTTCTCCCGGTGTTTCTAGGCCAGCGATACCAGCCAGCGAGAGAGAGATATAGGGAGAGAGAGAAAAAAAGATTGTTCATTCAGTTCACAGCTGCCCCTAGTTTATATAATATGATCACTGCACTCGGCAGCAAAGGAACCTTGAGACTTGAGAAGCGAGAGGTACAAAGTCAAACGCAAGGATTATTTCGCACAACCCATTGCTATATACCCCGCTCACGTAATCCCCCTCGAGCGGGTGGCGAGAGTAGTGGGGGAGGGGGGAGTAGTGGGGTGCCGGTGGAGAGGAGAGCCCTGTATAAATATTCCGCCAGCCAGAGATAATTAAGCAAAATTCCAGTGTATGTCAGCTTAGCTCAGTTGGCAATACTCCCTCGGGGGTTTGCGAGGCTTGGTTGCGTTACACACCAAGGCTTGAGATGATAATCTTAAACGACAGCCCCCAGTGAAGTTGTACTAGATAGAGCCTGTGTTATCTGTGTTGTCCTGTGGATGAAATGCTAAACCGAGTTACCACCCTACCCATCCGTTCAGGTGTTCGCTAAAGATTCAGCCCCCACCTCCAAACCCCTTCCTTTTTATTATCCCGATTCATCAAAGGCGACAAGCAATAGACATCAAATCGCATTTAGGCAACAACAAAAAGAACAAAATTACATTTGCGTAGAGCCTTACACAGCGCCTGTATTACAATAATATTAATAAGAAGAATCCTTGCATTCGATACAGTGCTTTTCACTTCTTATCATCGTCTCAGTGCGCTTCACAGAATATACTGTAAAGTGAATTGACTGTACATTTGTAGGGTGAAGCGCGGCAGCCAATTGTGCACAGCAGCATTCCACAAACAGTCGTAGATTGAAATGACCAATTTTATTACCGTGTTTTTTTGGACAGATTATTATTAGGCATGTGTATGTGTGTGTGTGTGTGTGTGTGTGTATGGAGTAAGGAAACTTGCCCAAGGTTTCACCCTGACCTGCCTGGATTGGCACGCAGGTCTCAAGAGGGATTGGGCCCGAAGGATTGAGGCGGGGAGGTGAAATTTTACAAGCGAATCTCTACTTTTAAATTGGTGTGGTCATTTCTCCCCCCAGGCCCCGGGCTGTTCAGACTGGTGATAATGTTTAACGCCACAGGTTATTGTGAGGAACACGGTGCTCGGCTAACAAACTAAACACAAAGAACTTGTGCTGCAAAAAGTGTAGTCCCACAGAGCCATGCTTGGCGATTGGGGTGTCAGTACCATCAGGCACAGACAAAGGGGCGGAGATAGGGAGGGACGGGGGGAGGGGAGGGGGAAAGGGGACTTTTCTGTAGCCAACCATATAACCACAATAATAGAAATAATAATAATAATAATCCTTGCATTTGATAGAGAGCTTTTCACATCTTATCGACGTCTTAAAGCGCTTCACAGAATATACCGGAAAGTGAATTGACTGTATATATTTGTGGGCAAAACGTGGCAGACAATTGCGCACAGCAGTGTCCCCCACAAACAGTCGTGGATTGAAATTACCAATTTTTATTATTGTGGTTTTTTTTTGGATGCATTATTATTTGGTGTGTGTGCGGAGTAAGGAAACTTGCCCAAGGTTTCACCCTGATCTGCTTGGATTCGAACACAGGTATCAAGCTTGTAAGACGAGTGCCCTAACCACTAAGCTACAGGAGCTCCACAGTAATAGCAGCAGGAAACAGGGAACGTGAGTGATAGCCCAGTGGACTGGAAGAGGGTTTAGCGTTCCAGAAAGATGAGCTGGATTAAGACATGGACAGTATTCTAAGAGGTTTACCCTCTGTGCCCAGAGATTGTTGGATTCTTATCCTGATTCCTCAATTAGCCAGCGAACGATTGTAGCCAGGATGAAACCTTGGGCAAGTTTCCTTACTCCACGCACACGCATACACACACACACACACGTGCGCCTAATCTGTCCCCCAAAAACCCACAATAATAAAACTTTGTCATTTCAATCCACGATTGTTTGTCGTGGACGCTTCTGCGCTCAATTGGCTGCCACGTTTCGCCAACAAATATACTGAACAGTCAATTCACTTTACAGTATATTCCGTGAAGTGTTTTGAGACGTCTAGAAGACGTGTAAAGCGCTATATCAAATGCAAGGATTATTATTATGACATAGTCAACATAACTCAGCAGGAGAGGTGTTTGTCTTTAATGGATTATTATTAATAATAATAATCCTTGAGTTTCACATCTTCAAGGTCTCGCAAAGCATTTCACAGAATATACTGTAGAGTGTCTGTATATTTTGTGGCCAAAATGTGGCAGCCAATTGCACACAGCAGTGTCCCCACAAACAGTCATGGGATTGAGTGACCACGTTATTTATTTTAAATTTATTTTGCAGGGTTTTTTATCCCCAGAAAAATGATCCGCTGATCGACTAACAATGAGGTAAATGGAAGCAAACGTTTCAGCAATGGAGGAGATGGGAGACTTCAGAATGAGAGCAGATAACGAGTGAAACCGAGAATATTTAACAGCAGTGGATTCATTGAGAAACTGGGAATGTTTACCAGAGATGTACAGAGAATGATGAATTTTGCTCTGATGAATTTCAGAATTGAAGTGTTTTTGAGGTGTTCACCTGACATGAAAGGCCCTATATAAATGTAAATTGCATTGTAATTTGATAGAGCGGATATCGGTGGGATGTTTTTCATGTGGGAGGGAGGGAGGGAGGGAGGGAAGGAAGGAGGGAGGGAGGGACGGAGGGATATCGATATATCGATATTTTTCAAATGTCTATATCGGCGTATCGATATGAAAACTATATCGGATATAACTGATATATTGATATATTGCCAGACCCTAGCGGACAGCAGTGTCCCACAAATAGTCGTGGATGGGGTGCCTAAATTCTTAATGTTTTTTTAAACATATTTTTTGAAGGGATTATTACCACCGATTGACTAACAACTGGGTTCCTACTTACTGCTAAGTAAATAGAGGCATAGAGATGTGGAGAAAGGAAACTCGCCTAAGGATTCGCCCTGCCTGGGAATGCAACCCAGATCCTCTCACTTGGGAGACGAGTGCTCTAACCACTGAGCTGCAGGACTCCATAAATCGATGTAACTTACAGCGGGGAAACAATTTTCACTACCTGATCAAATGTCAGAGGTGATGGAATGGTTTCAAGGTTCAGTGATTCAGTCATCGTGTCATGAAAGAGGAATCCAGGTCGGATGAATTGAGGTTGTGCAATCCGATAGAGGTTGGTGAGAGTGGAGTGGAGTGAGCGGCAGGAGGTGAATTGGATCAGGAGATGAGCAAAGGAGGTCACGGATGCTGAGGCAGAGCAGGAACAACAACAACAAAATGACATTTATAGAGCACCTTTCATGTTGAGATGATGTCCCAAGGCACTGAACAGTCAGATCCCGAGCAAAGGAGAGGTGTAGGGCAGGGGAAGGAGGGGGATGGGAGAGAGTTAGGAGGGGAGAGAGAGAGTTGGGAGGGCAGCAGAAGGCACAGTCAATGAGGAGGGTTTTGAGACCGGACTTGAAGGAGATGAGGGAGGCTGTAGGATGGAGTTCATGATTGTGGGGGGAAAGAGGCTGAAAGCCCATCCCCAATGGTAGGGTGGGTCGGGCGGGGGACATGGAGCAGGCCGGAGCCCGCTGAATGGAGGGGGCGGGGAGGTTCATAGGGGGACAGCAGGTCGGAGAGATAGGAGGGGGCAATGCTGTGAATGGCCTTGAAAGTGAGGATGAGGATCTTGAATTTGATCCTCTGGGGGATGGGGAGCCAATGGGGGTAATACAAGATATTTAACAAAGAGATTTTTTTCCCCAAACGCATTTGCATCTCAACGCATTTGCAGTTTGGTGTCAAAAACAATAATAATAATCATATAATAATATTGTACCAAATGCATTACAATAGACACAGCCAGTGATCAGTAAATCAGAAATGTTTCAATATCTTTACCACACAGTTTCACCAAGTGAAAATGCCCAATTTAATTACAAGAGACCTGAGTGTTTTGGGTTCAGAATATAACTGGAGAGACGTAATAAGTGCCTTTATCTGATGTTACCAGCTCCCACCTCAATCTCACACTAAATGCTGCAGAAATTCACCTTTCTTACCTCCTTCGCAAGCACACTCTTCATTGAAGGAGCCACGCAAATGTAATTGTGTTGTTGTTGTTGCCTCCCCAGTCCCACCATCTGTAAGTCTCCAAGTCCCCCACCTGACCCGCCCTACCATGGGCGGATGGGCTTTCAGCTTCTCTGCCCCACATTCTGGAACTCCATCCCACAGTCCCTACACCTCGCTTCCTCCCTCGCCTCCTTCAAAGTTGGTCACCGGCCGGCCTTCTGCTGCCTTCCCAACTCTCTCCCTCCCTACTTAACTCTCTCCCTCTCCTCCCACCTACCCAGAGTGGTTGAAGGCTCTCCCCCGCCAATGGTGGTGCGGGTGGGGTGGGGGACACGGGGCAGGCTGGAGCCTGCCTGACGGAGGGAGGGGATGGGGCAGGTTTGTAGGGGTTTAGGAGGTCGCAGATGGGATGGGGCGAGTGGAGGGCTTTCTTTACGCTCGGCAAGAGGAATTCAGTGCTTGGCGAGAAAACAACACATAGGCTTTCAAATCAATGATTAGACTGTAATAGCTGGTAATTCATTAAGAAACCACAGAGGTCGTGAACCTGCCCTGGCCTTATTGTGAAGTGCATCAGACAGAGAGAGGCAATTAATCCATCATCTCACAATCCGCAGGTCCGTGCGGGCGATCAGAAGGCAGGCCCGGTTTGTAACAGACAATGTGTGCGGTGGTTTCATCCAGAAAATAAACAGTCAATTCATTCACTTTACACGATACGTACACAAAGCCATCATCATCATTGACCTGAAACATGAACGCACTTTGCTCTCTCCATAGATGCTGCTTGAATTCTGTTTTTATTCTCACATTACACAATAACCTGTGAAGAGCTTTGAGGCATTTCAAAGATGCGCTAAGGCACTACATCAAATGCAAAGTGTGAGTGTAATAATAATCCTTGCATTTGATATAGCACTTTTCACATCGCCATTTGACATAGCGCTATATAAAAACGCTGTATCAAATGATAGGATTATTACTATGATTATTATTATTATCTCCTCTACAAACGATTAAATCATCGGTCTCCTTAGTTGACTCTGTGACATTACACTTCGATTTCCCACTGGTTGCCCCCACCGAGTGAGCCTCTGGCTGTCTCTTCCATTAACTGTCAAGTTTCCCGCATACCGACTTTGTGTTTGGTAATCTCTCTCTCTCTCTCTATTCCCTGATATAATAATAATAATAATCCTTGCATTTAATATAGGGCTTTTCACATCTTCTAGACGTCTCAAGGAGCTTCACAGAATACACTGTAAAGTGAATTGACTGTACAGTATATATTTGTGGGCAAAACACGGCAGTCAATTCCGTACAACGGCGTCCCTCACAAACAGTCGTGTATTGAAATGACCAATTTTACTATTGTGTTTTTTTGGAGGGGATTATTATTTAACCGCTTGTGTGGAGTAAGGAAACTTGCCCAAGGTTTCGCCCTGACCTGCCTGGATTTGAACACTCATAAGGCAAGTGCTCTAACCACTGAGCTACAGGACTCAGTTGGCTCAGTTTCTGGGCGGGTTTCTAACCCAGTTGAGCAGGTTGAATTTGGGGTGGGATGGGGGTTGGGCGGGGGGAAGGTACAAACTATTTTAATTTCTGACACGGACAGAACCCAGGTCCTACCTGCTGCATTAGCAACATCCGCGGTTGACAGGTTTTGAGTGTTGACATAAACTTGGAAGGTCACTGCAGGCCCCAGGACGCTGGAAGAGAATGAAACACCGTGACAGGATTTAGAGTGGTTTGAACACGTATGAAGGAAAGATTAGTCACAGTAACTGAGCAGCAATCACAACAACAACTTGCACTTATATCATAATAATCTTTGCATTTGATATTACGCTTTTCACATGTTATCGATGTCTCAATGCACTTCACAATATACTGTAAAGTGAATTGACCGTATATTTGTGGGCGAAATGCGGCAACCAATTGCGCACAGCAGCGATCCCACAAACAGTCGTAGATTGAAATGACCAATTTTATTACCGTGTTTTTTTGGACAGATTATTATTAGGCATGTGTATGTGTGTGTGGAGTAAGGAAACTTGCCCAAGGTTTCGCCTTGACCTGTCTGGATTTGAACACAAGTCTCATGCTTGTAAGGCGAGTGCTCTAACCACTGAACTACAGGACTTACAAGCTTGAGACCTGTGTTCGAATCCAGGCTGATCAGGGCGAAAGCTTGTTTCCTTACTCCACACACACGCGCGCCTCCCTCCAAAACATAACACAATAATAAAAATCGGTCATTTCAATCCACGACTGTTTGCGGGCACGCTGCTGTGGCTGCCGTATTTTGCCCACAAAAATACAGTCAATTCACTTTACAGTATATTCTGTGAAGCGCTTTGAGACGTCAATAAGATGTGAAAAGTGCAATATCAATTGCAAGGATTATTATTATTATTAATAACAGCTGCCACAAGTGCAGACAGACTGAGCTGTCAGCCTGGAGGGAGCTGGGGATGGTTTTCAGTGAAAAGATCCCCACCTAGTGGAACACATGCTTCTATCTGCCTCTCCATCCCACAGCTCCTCGGTCTTGCTCCTCCTCTAACCTCCTTCCAACATCCATCTCAAGACCTTCCTCTTTGAGCATGCTTTCAATCATCTTCCCACCCTCATCCCCCACCCACACTAACACACACACATGCACAGAAACCTTGGTTCCCAAATCAGGACTGTCAACAACAACAAATTGACACTTGTATAGCGCCTTTCACGTCAGGAGGACATCCCAAGGCGCTGGACGGTCATTGTTTCAGACCCAAACTGGGTACGGGTTGGTGGGAGGGGGGTGCGGGGGTGAGTGGGGGGGATTAGGAGTTGTCAATGGGACCATCGAAGATGAGGGTCTTAAGGTAGGACTTGAAGGAGGCCAGGGAGGGGGCGAGGCAGACGGTCTGCAGTATGGAGTTCCAGAGGTTGGGGGCAGAGTGGCTGAAAGCTTGCCCACCAATGGTGGGGCGGATGGGTCACGGCCGTGGAGCAGGCCAGAGCCTGCTGAGCGGAGTTGGGAGGAAGGTTGGTAAGGGGTTAGAAGGTCTTGGATGTATTGTGAGGTGAGGTTGTGGAGGGCTTTAATATGATGACCAGGATCTTGAATTGGATTCTCTGAATGATGGAGAGCCAATGGTGTCGGGCGAGGATGGGGGAGATGGGGTCACGAGCTTGGACAACAACAATAAATGACATTCATGCAGTGACTTTCACGTCAGGAGGACGTCCTAAGGCGCAGGACAATCAGTGGTCGGTACCCCTAGCTGGTGGGGTGGTAGTGGGGGAGGTGTGGGGGATTGACTCAGAGGTGTGGAGGTACGGGAGGGTAGGAGGGTGACTGAAGGCTCAGTGGAAGGGAAAGGGTCTTGAGATTGGTCTCGAAGGAGGCAAGGGTGCGGGGCAGAGTGGCTAAAGGCTTGCCCGCCGATGGTGGGGTGGGTGGGTCAGGGACGTGGAGCAGGCCAGAGCCCGCTGAGCGTAGGGGGCGGGCAGATTGATATGGAGCTAGCAGGTCACGGAGGTAGGGAGGTGGTGCTTTGAAAGCGAGGATGAGTACGAATGCTGACTGTATACTCTGGGGGATGGGGAGGCAGACGAGGATAGGGAGAGGGTTATCTTGGGACAGGCTCCTGATGTGAAAGGACTATTTAAATGTAAATTTGTTTTGTATTAGTCACAGCTCCGAGCACACTCCCGCTCTTCATTATCAAGCAGCAAGAAAACGGGCAAGGGGCAAGGAGCGAGGGAGGTAAAGGGAATGTGAGAGAAAAAAGAAAGAGAGAGATGGAGATAGACAAAGAGGAGCAGAGGGAGGGGGAGGGGTGGGGGAGGTGTGGAGAGGGGGGAAGTGGAAAAGACAGAAACAGAGATGGAGATGGAAGAAGAATATACAGAAGGAAAAGAGGTGGGGGGGCGGGGGGTGGGCAGTGAGAAACACAAATAAAGAGGTAAAAAAAAACGTTCACCTCAGAAAGATGTCTCAAAGCAACAACAAGGTTCCTTACTCCACACGATTAATAATAATCCGTCCCCAAAAAAAACTATAATAAATTGGTCATTTTCAATCCATGGCGGTTTGTGGAGATGCCGCTGTGTGCAAGTGGCTGCAGCGTTTCGCTCCCACTCGCTCCCGCGTGTGGAGCTTCTGTAGCTCAGTGGTTAGTTAGAGCACTCGCCTTACATGCGTGAAACCTGTGTTTTGAATCTAGACAGGTCAGGGCGAAACCTTGGGCAAGTTTTCTTACTCCCCACACACTCGCTCGCTCGCGCAAGCTCCCTCCCTCCCTCCCTCACACACACACACACACACACAACTAACAATAATCTGTCCAAAGAAAAAACAAATAATAAAAATTGGTCGTTTTCAACCCACAGCTGTTTGTGGTGACGCTGCTGTGCGCAATTGGCTGCCGGGTTTCTCCCACAAACGCACAGTCAATTTACTTTACAGTATATTCAGTGAAGCGCTTTGAGACATCTAGAAGATGTGAAAAGCGCTGTATCAAAATGCAAGGATTATGATTTTTATTATATTATTACAAACGCACAGTGACTCTAATTCATAGTCAATCCTGTCAACCTTATTAGGATGTCTTCCTGACATCAAACGTGGTGTGACAAATGCAAGGAATATTACTATTACAGTATTATTATGTTGTCTTGGCTTTGCCTGGAGTCCTGTAGCTCAATGTTTTGAGCACTCGCCTCACAAGGGAGGACCTGGGTTCGATTCCCGATCAGGGGGAAATAAATGTTAGGCATGTTTCCTCAGTCCATATGTTGATCTGTTTATCGAGCAGTAAATTGAAACCTGGGGGTAATAATCCCTTCAAAAGGAATACTAATTTGGTCACTCAATCCATGACTGTCCCGCAGAGGATAAATTTCAAGATCCTCATGCTTGTATTTAAATCCCTCCACTCCTCTGCACCCCCACTACCTCTCTGACCTCCTCTTTCCTCACAGCAGTACCCATTGCTTCGCTCTACCGATTCTTGTCTCCTCCTTGTCCCCCAAATCCTCTTCTCCACCATCGGCGGCTGTGCCTTCAGCCACTATGCCCCGGGGCTCTGGAACTCCCTTCCTCACTCCCTCCGCCTTGCCCCCTCCTTTCCTATTTTCAGGTCTCGGCTACAGACCTTTCTTTTCGACTGCGCTTTTGGTCACTTTCTTCCCCTCCTCCCTGGCTCGGCCTCGGGATCCCGTTACTGGGAAGCGCTCTGAGACGCTGTCCAGCGTGGAGTGAGGGAGGGCGCTATATAAATCCAAGTTGTTGTTGTTGTTGACACTGCTGTGTGCAATTGGCTGTCATGTTTTGTCCAAAAATATGCAGTAAATTCACTTTCCAGTGTAATCCAAGCACAACAACCTGGGAAAGAGGGAAGGAGGGGAGGGGGGAAGGGAGGGACGGGAGGAGAAGAAAATGCTCAAATCAAAGCGTTTCCGGCTTTTCATATTAAACGAAATGTCAGGTGCAATACTTGAACACTGTAGCAATTAAGATACTGCTGGAAATGTTGACGTCTGGTCCTAACTTTTTTCGAGCAAAAAACCATCCCTCGTTGTAAACAGATTCCAGCCCATAAATAATTCATCGCCCGGGAAAAACTCCCCATTTGCAGTCAGCCGGCAGTAGGTGATGTGCCACAAGACTCACCCTGAACCATTTCGCCGCATTACAAGGGACTAGATTGTCGCCTGTGCATTCCCCCTGTGAGGACGCTCACTATATGTGAGCTGTGAACAGAAAGGAGTCAAAGAATAATAATAATCCTTGCATTTGATGTAGTGGCTTTCCACGTCTTATCGAGGTCTCAAAGCCCTTCACAGAATATACTGTAAAGTGAATTAACTGTATATTTGTGGGCAAAACATGGCAGCCAATTGCGCACAGCAGTGTCCCCACAAACAGTTGTGGATTGAAGTGACCAAATTATTATTGTTTTATGGAGGGATTATTATTAGTCATGTGTGTGTGTGCGTGTGTGTGGAGTAAGGAAACTAGCCCAAGATTTCGCCCTGACCTGCCTAAAACTGAACCCACATTCTCACCACCTTCTGCACAAAGACGTTCCTCTTCAACCCCCTCCTCTAAATCATCTCCTGGCTGGTTCATATCCACCCCCACACCCCACCCATCCGCCCTGTTTTGAACTCCGAACAGAAAGAAACATACTATTAATATGCGATTTATTGAATTATTTTGCATGTTTAAGCATCTCAATCGACTCATTTCCAGAGAGGAAAGGCTTTAATCTGTCCCAGCGTTGATAGATTAGCTGCGACTATTCTATCTGATAATTGGGATATCGCCTTATGCAAACAGGCAGCCAGCTTCACCTACCCCAAAAAAACATATAGTAACTACTAGGGTCCGGCGATATATCGATACATCGATAAAACCCCGATATAATTTTTATATCGATATGCCGATATAGGCATTTAACAATATTGATATATCGAAAAAACGATATATCGAGGTAAAAAATCGGGATGCGAACACAATCAACTACAAGACCCAGAATGCTTATCTCTATACACAATGCACAGACCGAGGTGCAAAGCCGCCATATTGTATTCACAGTCCTTGAATACAATATATAGGTATGCAAGGGCTGGGGGGTGAGAGAGATGGCTGGGGGTGGGGGAGAGAGACGGCTGGGGGGAGAGGGGGAGAGAGATGGCTGGGGGGAGTGGGAGAGATACGGCTGGGGGGAGGGGGAGATAGACGACTGGGGGGGGGAGAGGGGGAGAGAGACGGCTGGGGTGGGGAGAGAGACGGCTGGGGGGGGAGGAGAGGGGGAGAGAGACGGCTGGGTGGAGGGGGAGAGAGACGGCTGGGGGGAGGGGGAGAGAGACGGCTGGGGAGAGGGGGGAGAGACGGCTGGGGGGGGAGAGGGGGAGAGGGACAGCTGGGGGGAGGGGGAGAGAGACGGCGGAGGGGGGGGGGGGGAGGGAGAAAGAGACGGCTGGGGGGGTGGTGGGGGAGAGAGACGACAGGGGTGCGTGGTGCGAGAGAGAGACGGCTGGGGGGGGAGGAGAGGGGGAGAGAGACGGCTGGAGGGAGGGGGAGAGAGACAGCTGGGGGGAGAAAGATGGCTGGGGGTGTGAGAGAGACGGCTGGGGGGGAGGGAGAGAGAGACGGCTGGGGGGTGGTGGGGGAGAGAGACGACGGGGGTGGGGGGTGCGAGAGGGGGACGGCGGGGGGGGGGGGGGGGGGGGGAGAGAGACGTGAGAGAGGGGTGGATGTAATAATATACAGATAGATAGAGATGGGGGGGATGTGAGAGAGGAGAGAGGGAGAGAGACATAGAGACACACAGACAGAAAAACACAGAGATGGAGAGAGTGAGAGACACAGAGAGAGAAAGATATTTACCTCCTGAGAAGATAGGCCCAGAATGCGCGCGTACCGGGCATGCGCGCGCACCCGGGATGCACGCGCACTCCGAATGCGCGCGCGCATGCGCAGTACGAAAAAACTGAAAATATCGATATTTCGGTATATCTCGATATGAGCCCATCGATATATCTAATCGGAAAATTTTCCATATCGACGGACCCTAGTAACTGCACTTTACAGGAAATCCTGTGAAACACTTTGCGATGTCCTCCTGATGTGATAAAGTGTTGTTTTATCAAATGCATGCGTTGATATTCGGATTAGTTATGATGGGTTCAAATCCAGGCAGATCAGGGTGAAACCTTGGACAAATTTCCTTACCCCACACACACACAACTAGTAATAATCCCTTACAAAAAAAATTATTATTTAAATCCACGTCTGATAGTGGGGGACACTGCTGTGCGCAACTGGCTGCCGTGTTTCGCCCACAAATATACAGTCCATTCACTTTACAGTATATTCTGTGAAGCACTTTGAGATGGCGATAAGATGTGAAAAGTGTTATATCAAAGGCAAGGATTATTATTATTAAGTCTTAGTATTATTATTGGAATATTATTAGAAATGGCAGAAAAGGAAAGGGTAGAGAAAGTAACTTTCTGGACGCCAGGATAAAATTTAATCAAATGAAATCTTCCCGACGACTTCTGTGTTTCTTGCAGATTCACAGCATCTGCTTAACTTTAGCTTTTATAGAATGAAAGCGGTGCAATAGCGGGGAGAGGGAGGGAAGGGAGGGAACGCTGGCTAGCTCAACGTACCTTGCACTGAACTGAGAAACTCTCCTGTTTACAGTGAATCTGCCTTAAGGACTAAACCTGAGTGCTACTCATCCACTGCTTAATCCATAAAATAAAATGTTTCTCTGCCGATCAATAGGAACCAAGACCTCCAGTTACAAAGCACTCAGAGAAGCTCTCTCTCCTGGGAGGCAGTCTCCTCTGGTTGATAGCTTTGCCTCTTGGTCCTGATCTCACCGGCAGTCTGCTCCGCTCCCCCGCATTAATCATCTCCACACAATTTTAACTCTCAGCCTAAACGGTTTGCTTTTCCCCAGCGCGATGCCAGGCTATTTTGTATTTAAATCTTGGGCGTCAAAATGCCATCTTACCACTTGTCTTTCATTTAGAAGGAACGATAAAAAAAAAATATTGCACTTGCTCAGTGTTAGAGCTCCAAAAAGTGTTGAACCATCTCAAAGTGCTTCACAGATAATATCTGTCAAGTGTAGTGGCTGTTTATTTGGAGGCAACTGCGAAATACAGCACAATTTACCTTCATATAAACACCTTTAACGTCAATGGGCAAATAGGACACAGATTGATACAAACCAAATAGTAAAATGATACGTACAATTATTAGAGTGCATTTCACGTTCAGAGGACATCTGAAAGGAGCTGATTTAAATAATAATAATAATCCTTGCATTTGATATAGCACTTTTCACGTCTTCTAGACATCTCAAAGCGCTTCGCAGAAAATACTGTAAAGTAAATTAACTGTATATTTGTGGGCCAATTGCACATGGCAGCATCCCCACAAACAGCCGTGGATTGAAATGACCAATTTTATAATTTTCTTTGAGGCATTATTATTAGGTGTGTGTGTGTGGAGTAAGGAAACTTGCCCAAGGTTTCGCCCTGACCTGCCTGGATTCGATCATGGGTCTCCCGCTTGTAAGGCTAGTACTCTAACCACTGAGCTACAGGAGCTCCACGAGCACCAGATGCAAGGATTATCATCAGTACAACATGTAACTGGGGCCAGCAATCCAACAGATGAAATTGGTTTGTCACCTCACAGCTGGATTCGCTCTGTGCAAATTGGCTTTGATATTCAACTACAGATATAGCCATCGCTACACTTTACAGTGCAAACTCTGACAAACAACAGCACAATAATTTGTATTTACATTAGAAATTATTATTATTATTCTTGATGGATTGATTGATTGTTGAAGGGAGTATTATCCCGGGAAAGCGATCCGCCAATCGACTAACAAGCGGGTTCCTACTTACTGCCAGCGAACAAAGGCGTATGGGGTTAAGGATATGTTTTGCCCCCACACTCTGGAACTCCATCCCACAGTCCATTCGCTTCGCCCCCTTCCTGCCTCACCTCTTTCAAGGCCGGTATCAAGACCCTCCTCTTTGACTGTGCCTTCTGCCGCCCTCCCAATTTTCTCCCTCCCCCACCAACTCTCTCCCTCCCCCTCCCAACTCTCTCCTGCGCCCCTCCCTCCCTGCCCTGCCCCTCTCTTCTTGCTGGGTCCCGACCTGACTGTTCAGCATCTTGGGACGTCCTCCCGATGTGAAATGCGCTCTATAAACGTCATTTTGTTGTTGTTGTAGTTGTTGTTTTCACTCTGGCCTCACAAACATCCCACAAAGCCCCACAAACCTCAATGAGGAAGGCACCAAATGCGAAGACATTTATTACATAGGGAGGGACATTCCAGAGCTTGAGAGCAGCTTCAATTGCAGAAGCTCCTCCTGTAGCTCAGTGGTTAGAGCACTCGCATTACAAGCGTAAGACCTGTGTTTGAATCCAGGCAGGTCAGGGCGAAACCTTGGGTAAGTTTCCTTACTCCACACACACACATGCCCAATAACAATCCATCCCCCCCAAAAAATGAGAATAATATAATGGGTCATTTTCAATCCACGACTGTTTGTGGGGTCACTGCTGTGCGCAATTGGCTGCCACGTTTCGCCCACAAATATACAGTCAATTCACTTTCCAGTATATTCTGTGAAGCGCTTTGAGACGTTCGATAAGATGTGAAAAGCGCTGTATCAAATGCAAAGATTATTATTGTTATTATTATAACAAAGCAAATGATTCCGGATCTCCAAAACACTGGGGGCTGATGGAACGAAGGCAGAGAGAGAAAGAGATAGAGGCAGCGCAGGTCAACAGCAAGTTTAACAGAGAGAGCAATTTTGTGGGGAAACTATTCCAGCTGAGACACGTAACTGGTGACATCCCCAGGGATCAGCGCTTGGATTGACACTTGCCCAAAAATCTACATAAACAATTTACATCAGGAAATCAGAGGTGGAATTGGTCATTTCTGTTCACAACACCAAATTGTCCAGGTTTAGGTGTAATGTACTGCCAAGCCAGCTATTAGTACTCAGCGGGACCCGGAGAGCTTTAACAATTGATGTGATGATTGATTGCTGATTGGTATCACAGGCAAGCTAAGCACAATGTAATGAATGTGGCTACGAAGAATGCTACATTTCATAACAGATTTGACGTGATAATTGAACCCCCCAAACGCTCGACAAGATGTATTATAATAATAATCCTTGCATTTAATATAGCACTTTTCATGTCTTCACAGAATATACTGTAAAATGAATTGACGTGGATTGAAATGACCAATTTTATTATTGTTTTTTTTTGGAGGGATTATAATTAGGTGTGTGTGTATGTAGAGCAAGGAAACTTGCCCAAGGTTTTGCCCTGACCTACCTGGATTCGAAACACAGGTCTCATGCTTGTAAGGTGAGTGCTCTAACCACTGAGCTACAGGACTCCATGTATTTGAAGCGCTCCGAGATGCCGTCTGGCGTGAAGGGCGCTGTATAAATCAAAGTTGTTGTTGTATTGGGGTACTGTAGCTCAGTGGTTAGAGAACTCGCCTCGTAAGCCAAAGGACCCAGGTTCGATACATATGCATACCTGTTTACCAGCAGTAAGTGGGAATTCGGTTGTTAATCACTCAATCCATGACTGTTCGTGGGACACTGCTGTGCGCAATTGGCTACCACTTTTCACCCACAAGATACACAATTCACGCTATAGTATAACCTGTGAAGGAAGTTGAGACGTCTCAACGACATAATAAGGTGCTACACTAAATAAATACAAGAATTGTTTTTATTATTATTGTTCATTGATATGGGCGAGGACTTATTCTAGTTGAATCCATCGCTGTTTGGGATCCAGTGGAACTCAAAAGGTTAAGGATGACCTGGTAGAGATCTTCAAGATTATGAATTTGGCATTTTATCTTAATCATTACCAATTATCAAGTGGAGCTCCTGTAGCTCAGTGGTTAGAGCACTCGCCTTACAAGCGGGAGACATGGGTTCAATTCCAGGCAGGTCATGGCGAAGCCTTGGGCAAATTTCTTTCCCCTGCCCTCCCCCCGTACACACACCTAATAATAAACCCTTAAAAAAAAAACACAATAATAAAATTGGTCATTTCAACCCACGACTGTTTGTGGGGACGCTGCTGTGCGCAATTGGCTGCTGCGTTTTTGCCCACAAATATATACAGTCGAGTTACTTTACAGTATATTCTGTGAAGAGCTTTGAGACGTCAGTAAGATGTGAAAAGCGCTAAATCAAATGCAAGGATTATTATTATTATTATTTCTTTATCCATGAAGAAATAGCACAGATAAGTACAATTACTTGCCTCCACATCTCCACCCACCACCTCCAGGCACCCCCCACATCGCAAACCTACACCCTTCACACTCCTCCCCACCCCCACTCACTCCCACCCACCTCCCGCTCTCAATTCTATTCCTCGGCGACGTAAATACATACTTGATATCACTGAAGACGCTCATTTGAAGCTTCAGTAGATGTGTCAGAACATCCATTAATTCCAGACCTTTGTCTACGCTCAGAGGGCTGTTGGCGAATGAGGAAGAAATAACAGCGTTAGTAACAGACTTCATTAATAGCCGGTGAACCTAAAGGTCCCAACAGAAACTGTTCACCTTTGACCGTTCAAAGGCTGCGAAACGCGGCAACGCATTATATTCCCGTCACACTCGCAGTTACCGACCAGGGAATTGGGATCAGGTGGCTTTCGAAGCCGGATGAATAACCTGAATTTTATACCAATCATCCGAGCAATTAGGTGTAAATAGAAAATGGTTAAGGGAAACAGCAAACTGCGCGGGAGGGGGGCAATCTTTGTCTGCCGGGCGGAGGGCGAGGATGGGAGTGGGAGTGGTGGGGAGGGAGGGAGGGAGGGGAAGTGGGAGTCGGGGAGTAGAGGGATAATAAAACGTATTTGCAATTTACTAATAAACAGGTTTCAATCCAAAACTTAGCTCGTTCTGAAGGGCTCAACGAACAAGTCGTTTCCTGATGATTATCAATCTGCCTCCTCTATCTCTCCCCTCCTCGATTAATCTCTTCACACCTCCCTCCCTCTGTACCTCTCTTACCTCTGACCTCACCTCCCTCATCTCCTCAGCACTGCCATCACTGCCCACACTAACAGAATAGTCAGGATTCTCTTGTGGGGGGGGGGGTGCTGGCTTTTATTTGGGATATTTATGACATTAAATGTTTCTGGCAAGGGAGACAAATGATAATTGTCCCATTGCCGTTCACCTCATTCGCCCACTCATTACAATAACAATGTCAGTTCCTGTATTTGGTACAGCGCCTTTCATAACAACAACAACAAAATGGCACTTGTATAGCGCCTTTCACATCAGGAGGAGGACGTCCCAAGGTGCTGGACAGTTACTGCTTCAGACCCGAGACTACCTCTTTGACCTCCTCTCTCCCCAAAACACCACCCGTTGCCTTTGCTCCTCCGGTTCTTCTCCTGTCACTGGGGGCAGGGAATCATCTATCTACAGCTCGTGTTATAACCCTGCAGCCAAAGCTCGCTCGCATCAATCGCTCACTCACTGTGACAGACAGACAGACGGACGGGTGGGTGGGCGGGCGGGCGGAAGGACGGACGGACGGATGGACTGGGCGGGTGGTCCTAGCTGGGCGAGCGGTGGCAAAGCTTGGGCCAGGCACTGGCGCAAACCAACGTTTGCCGATGACTCACTCTCGATCGGTCACGATGTATCCGTACAGGTCGCGTTTGGCCGGAGCCACATCCAGGAACAGAACTCCCTCAGCCCCCAGTGACTCCTCCCGCACTTCCTGGTATTGGGGCTGCGTCCGGTACGTCCCGTTCTGCCGCCTGCGATCGCGTGGCTCCTCTTCCAACAAACCTAAACTGGGCAGGGTCTCCGGGAGCCAGGTGGCCGGGGCTCTGATCAAGGTGTTGCTCTTCACGTTCTCCACCCCAAAGGTTTCTTTCGACGAGAATCTGGTGAGAGGACCTCCGCCGGACTTCTTGTCCGGCCGGTCGCGGGTCTTGAGCTCGGGTCCCGGCCTCCCGCCGACTCTCGGTCCCCGAACGCCGGCCTGGAATTGCAAAAGGAACGTGAGCTGCTGAAAAAGGGGCTTTCCGTGCAGCAACCACCTGGAGTCCCCTGTAGCTCAGTGGTTAGAGCACTCACTCGCCTTACACAAGCATGAGACCTGTGTTCGAATCCAGGCAGATCAGGGCGAAACCTTGGGCAAGTTTCCTTACTTCACACACATACACACACACGCACATGCCTAATAATAATTTGTCCAAAAAAAGACAATGAAATTGGTCATTTCAATCCACGACAGTTTGTGGGGACGCTGCTGTGCACAATTGGCTGCCGTGTTTCACCCACAAATATATACAGTCAACTCACTTTACAGTATATTCTGTGAAACACTTTGAGATGTTAATAAGATGTGAAAAGCACTATATCAAATGCAAGGATTATTATTATTATTATAATTCCATTGGACAGGCAACAAATGGGTTGGCGTAGTCAAGTTCACATCTGAGGGGAGAAGCAATAGGGGAGACAATGTGGACAATGTTGTGGAGTTGGGAGAAGGCAGAGTGGGTAGAAAGGCCTGATCTATAGTGGAAAGGACAGGTAAATGGAATTGTTGTATAAAACATCCAACAGTCCCCCCAAACCCCTTTGAGACATCACCCCCCCCCCCCCCCCCCCCCCCCCCCACCCCGCCTGACTTGAAAAGCCGTTGTATTAAAGTAACTCTGTTTTTTTTTTACAAACCTCTTCAATAACATCTTCGTATTCTTCCTGGTCTTGTCTTTCTGCTGACACAAAGGGAAACGTGGAATATTAGTCACTTTCAAAATAAATTCTGTAGGGGGCTGTAGGGCCCAATATTTCCTTGTTGGAGGTGTTTGCTAGTGAGTGCTGTAGCTCAGTGGTTGCAGCACTCGCCTTACAAACGTTGAGACCTGAGTTCGAATCCAGGCAGATCAGGATGAAACCTTGGGCAAGTTTCCTTACTCCACACACACACACACACACACACACACACACAGGCCTAATAATAATCCCTCAAAAAAAAACACAAAAAATAAAATGGGTCATTTCAACCTACGACTGTTTGTGGGGGACTCTGCTGTGCGCAATTGGCTGCTGCGTTTCGCCCACAAATATATAGTCAATTCACTTTACAGTATATTCCGTGAAGCACTTTGAGACATCTAGAAGATATGAAAAGCGCTATATCAAATGCAAGAATTATTATTATTATTTATTCTGACCTGGGAATAGCTGGCCTCTGTAGCCGCCTTGGTTCCCTTCAGCCTCTTGTTCCCTCTTGTCTCCTTCGTCATCACGTTCCCCCTCGTGCTCGTCCTCGTCCACCACTTGCAGAGCCCTGGCTATGACGCTGGACAGCTGGTCCAGCTGTTGTGGTGACAGCCTGTCCACATTGACGTGTTGCCGGCCCAATTTCTGTACCACTGACTCAATGAAGCTCTCTGCCGGGCGGAGACAGGAGAGGTGAACACGGATATCTCAATGCTCTGTGCGCTGTCAAAACCGCGCGACTCCACCCCCCCGCAAAATGCCCAGTTTGATCTTATCGACATTTCAAAGCTCTTCATAGAATATACTGTAAAGGGAATTAACTGTATATTTGTGGGCGAAACATGGCAGCCAATCGCACACAGCAGCGTCCCCACAAACAGTTGTGGATTGAAATTACCAATTTTTATAATTGTAATTTTTTTGGATGGATTATTATTGTGTGTGTGTGTGGAGTAAGGAAACTTGCCCAAAGTTTCTCCCTGATCTGCCTGGATTCGAAGACATGTCTCATGCTTGTAAGGCGAGTGCTCTAACCACTGAGCTACAGGAGCTCCACAATATGTCTAGAAGATTTATACGTTTAGAAGAAGACAATATGTCTAGAAGATTTATACGTTTAGAAGAAGATAGATAGTACATTCTATCGAGTGCATTGAGACATGATAACGCGCCACATCAAATGCAAGGATATTACGATTGTTTTTATACCTAAAGTCTTTCATATCAGGAAGTCGTCTCAAAACGCTTAACAATGCTGGCCAGATCGCCAGCCTGGGAGGGGGGGTTGGGGAAGGAAAAATGGCCAAAAGCACGGGCAGAGAAAGTACGTCTTGAGTCGGAACTTCAAATGAGGTGAGGGAGGGAGGGAGTCGGATACTGAGGGCAAAAATAATAATAATATTACTGTACTAATAGTAAAACAATAATCTTTGCATTTGATGGCAGGGACGTCTTAAAGCGTTCAAGTCGCAAGCGAGAGACCTGGGTTCAATACCTGAGCAGTGTGAAACCTTGGTCAAGTTTCCGTACTCCACACACCTGATAATAATCTCTCAAACAATAATAATTTGTTTCGCTTCGATCCACGACCGTTTGTGGGGGACCCTGCTGTGCACAATTGGCTGCTGCATTTCGCCCCCAAATATATACAGTCAATTCACTTTACAATACAGGGTCTGTACCTGTACTATTCTGTGAAGCGCTTTGGGACGTTGATAAGATATGAAAAGCGCTAAATGAAATGCAAGGATTATTATTATTATTATATGTTGGCAGTTGAGCGGGTGGGAGTTCCTCGTACCGTCCAGTTGACTGAGAGGGTCTCTGGCTTCGATGGCCGGGGCCTTGTATGAAATTCCCTCCAGTAGGCCTGCGGTCAATTTGCTGCTGGAATCCAGGTGGTCGAGGTCCTTGGGAAGGAAGTGCAGAGACCCTTTTCCTCCCTGGACATCTGACGTTCCTGTCTCGGTGTCGCTCTCCGGGATTGCACGCTGCCGCGAGAGATACTCTTGGAGCAGCGCGATCAGCCACCCCGGGCTGCGGGGCCCCTCGCGCTGTGGCTCAGACGAGGGGCTTCTTTGGGGCTGTAACTGGCCGTGGGTCCTGGGCTGGGGGGGTTTGCTGTTGGGCCAGCTGTGATGGAACGCCACCGAGTTCCTCGCCTGGTTTCTCTGCAGTAGCTCGTCCCACACAGGCCCCAGCTCAGCCGGTCACA
>CM068743.1:38733410-38824016 GCA_035084275.1 Hydrolagus colliei | reverse complement strand
TGGGAGGGCAGCAGAAGGCACGGTCGAAAAGGAGGGGCTTGAGACTGGCCTTGAAGGGCGAGTGAGGAGCAAGGGAACGAACTGTGGGATGGAGTTCCAGAGTGTGGGGGCAGAGAGAGGTCACGGATAGGAGGCTGCGGGCGTGTTGTGGGAGAGCTTTAAATGTGAAGATCAGGATCTTGAATTGGATCCTCTGGATGATGGGGAGCCAATGGAGTCAGGTGAGGGTGGGGAGATGGGGTCACGGGAATGGGGGTGACGGAGCCAAGGAGAGACACAAACCTTGTTGGTTCGGATCTTGTGAAACGGAGCTGGGTTCGGTGGCTGGGACAGAGCTGTTAGGAGCCGGAGGTAATGGTGCAGGACTTCAACCCTCGCAGGTCCCCCTGGTCCTCCCCTCCATCACCTTCCTCACTGCCAACCCTCTGCTGAGCCATCCTGAAATCACGGGACACGCAACAAAAACAAATAGCCAATGTAAACATAAACAACCAAACCGCGAGGATTGGGCAACTGTTGTGCGCAACTTGGCTGCCGCATTTCGCCCACAAATATACAGTCAATTTCTTACTCTCCTTCCCCCCACCCTGACCTCTCCCACCCTGCTCTGGTCTCTACCTGACTGTACAGCGCCTTGGGTAGTCCTCCTGACGTGAAAGGTGCTATATAAATGTAATGAATGTTTGCTTGCTTGCTTGATTGATTGATTGATTATATAGCAGCAGCAATCCACGTCAGATGGTATCTCAGAGCGCTTCACAATAACAGATCCCAGGGTCGAGCCGGGGTCGGGGGGGGGAGGAGAAGGCGACCGGAAAGCGTGGTCAAAGAGACAGGTCTTTAGCCGAGAGTTGAAAATAGGAAAGGAGTGGGGGGGGGGGGGGCGAGGTGAAGGGAGTGAGGGAGGGAGTTCCAGAGCCTCGAGGTGTAGTGGCTGAAAGCATGCCGCTGATGGTGGAGCGGAGGATCCAGGGGGATAAGGAGGAGGCCAGACCCGGTGCAGCGAAAGCAACGGGTGCTGTTGTAATGAGAGAGGTTGGTCAGAGAGGTACTGGGCAGGGGGAGGCGCAGAGCAGTGGAGGGATTTCAATACAAGCGTTAGGATGTCCCTCACCATTGCCCAGGCGGACCCCTTGAGCTCGCCCGTCAAACCCAGCCCTGAAACCCCCCACCCTGGACTCCGCGAGCCTCACCTGGAGCCGGAGGAGGTGTCTGTGGAGACGCCTTGGGGCTGGAGGAAGAGGATCTGCTTCAGGTGAGAGAGTTGGGCAGCGATGACTTGCTGCGTGGTGTCATCTTGCCACGTCAAGCCTGTCACAAGACAAGGTGCAGCTGATCACAAGCTACCATTCCCCCCCCCTCCCACCCCCCATTGTCTCTCCCCGCACATCTCAAACACTGCTTCCAACCCACTGCCTAGCGCATTGAATTCATCCGCTAAAACACACACACACACATATACACACAGTTACTGCGCTCGATAGTGTATATCCCATGAAGCGCTTGGCGCTGTCCTCGTGATATGAAAAGGCGCTACTTCCCAAATTTATTGTTGTTAGTTGAATTTCCCTCTCCTGGTCCTATGTGTGACTTTGAGGGCAGGAGACCTGAGGTCTCAGCCTTAAGGACATTGGAGCTCCTGTAGCTCAGTGGTTAGAGCACTTGTCTTACTTACAAGCTGTGAGACCTGTGTTTGATTCCAGGCAGATCAGAGTGAAACCTTGGGCAAGTTTCTTTACTCCACACACACATACACACACACACACACAATAATAATAATTGTCCCCAAAAAATAATAATCTGTCCAAACAAAACACAATCATAAAAAAAATTGGTCAGTTAAACCCACGGCTGTTTGTGGGGACGCTGCTGTGCGCAATTGGCTGCCGCGTTTCGCCCACAAATATATACCTTACACAAATATATACCTTACAGTCAATTCACTTTACAGTATATTCTGTGAAGCGCTTTGAGACGTCGATATGTGTTTTTTAAGATGTAAAAACCACTTTATCAAATGCAAGGATTATTATTATTATTATTATTTATTATTGTTGTCTTCACAATTTAAGAGTTTGCACCATATCGAAAAATTCTTCCATTCAAAACACAGAAAAGGAAACTGTAATAAATTGAGCCCCACCTCTGACTGAATATCATAATAATATTAATAATGATAATCCTTGCATTTGATATAGCGCTTTTCACGTCTTCTAGACTTCTCAAAGAATATACAGTACTGTAAAGTGAATTGACTGTATATTTGTGGGCAAAACACAGCAGCCAATTGCGCACAGCAGTGTCCCCACAAACAGTCGTGGATTGAAACGACAATTTTTTTTTTTTGAGGGATTATTATCAGGCATGTGTGTGTGTGTGTGTGTGTGTGTGGAGTACGGAAATTTGCCCAAGGTTTCACCCTGACCTGGCTAGATTTGAACACAAAGGTCTCACACTTGTAAGGCGAGTGCTCTAACCATTGAGCTACAGGACTCAACGCAGCTATAGGACTCCACGCACGGGTTTGGAGAGTCTGAGGGCAAGATGTTGATGGGAGCCAAAGAGTATGGCTTCCATCTTGCTGACATTCAACTACAATATAATACACTACAAAATTGCATTTGTTTAACGACTTTCATGTCAGGCCCCTTTCTCCGGGCACTCGAGTGGACAGTCAGGAAAATTTGCTCTCATCCAGGTCTTGATGTCCAGACAGAGCGGACAAAACATCAGAGAACTGGGAGTCACAGCTGGAGGAGGAGAAGTAGATTTGAGGCCATCTGATTATTTATTGATGTGGAAGTTGACCCCATAATCTGCAGATTGACAATGAGATTGAGCCCCCTGGTGTTTACTTTCAGCTCCTGCATGGAGACTTGGAGGCAACTTTCCCCAAAAAGTTCTAAACGAACAAATCAATATAATCCTTGCTTTAGATATATAGGTAGACCCCGCTTAACGAACACTCGGTCAACGAAGGTTCACTATAATGCAGGTTTATATTTGTACCACCTGTCCGCGTAGCGAAGGCTGCATTTGCTATAACGAATGTTTAAATCTCGCGTGCTTCTCATCTCTCCCGGCTGTCCCCGCAACACACCCTCAGGCCTTCGCTAGTGCAGATTGATCGTCCTGAATCCAACAACTTCGGGACCGAGGCCGAGCCGGTTTTCGTGTTTTTTCCGGACTTCGGAACGTGTTTCCGATGTCCGAAGTCCGTAAACGCCCAAGCCCAGGTTCGGGTATTTCCGGACGTCGGAACGCCAGAAGCATGTCCCGAGTCCGGAAACGCCTGGGCCCAGGATGCGATATTTCCGGTTTTTCGGCGGCGCCTTGTAGTCCTTCTCCTCGCGGGCCTTGAAGTCCTCGCTTCTTCGCAACGCATGGTTAGCCTCCCTCTCTTGTTTTTGCAACGCCCGGGCCCGGCTGGCGGCAGAAACGGTTTGACAGGGCGTCCAGATTCCAGAACATTTCACAGATTCCGGGCGACCCTGTCACCAATCGTACCGGATTCCGGAACTCCGGATTTTGGACGCTCAACCTGTACACCAAAAATGTTAGCGCTAGGAACCCCTAGGAACTAAACTGATTTTTTCCCATACAGAAGTACAGTAGTGGGCTACCACTCGCTTAACGGACTGTTTGCTTTACGAAGGGTTTTACAGTCCCTAAGCCCTTCGTTAAGCGGGATCTACCTGTAGTAGCTTATCACACCGCAGCTCAAAGCGCTTCACAGGATTTTCACCCTGAACTGTGGTGTCTGTGTCCTTTCTAGATAAAAGTGGCAGCCAATTATGTACGCAACAATGTGACACAAACAGCTATGAAGTGAATCACCAATTCTATTTGGGTTGATAATAATACTACTAATAATAATCCTTGCATTTCATATAGTGCTTTTTCATATCTTATCGACGTCTCAAAGCGCTTCACAGAATATACTGTAAAGTGAATTGATTGTATATATTGTGGGTGAAACGTGGCAGCCAATTGCACACAGCAGCGTCCCCACAAACAGTCGTGGATTGAAAATTATCAATTTTTATTATTGTATTTTTATGGAGGGATTATTATCAGGCGTGTGTGTGTGTGTGTGTGTGTGGAGTAAGGAAACTTATGCAAGGCATGACCTGGCTGGATTCGAACATATCTCTCATGCTTGTAAAGCGAGTGCTCTAACCACCGAGCCTATGAGAGCTCCACGATTGTTAGACAGGACACTGTCTAACAATCATGGAGAAACTCTCTTGTCTCCCTTCAACAGTTTAACGTTCACCTGATAAGCAGATCAACTTTGGTCCATAATAATAATAATCCTTGCATTTGAAATTAGCACATCTTATTGATATCTCAAAGCGCTTCACAGAATATACCGTAAAAAGTGAATTGACTGTATATTTGTGGGCGAAACGCGGCAGCCAATTGCGCACAGCAGCGTCCCCACAAACAGTCATGGATTAAAATCACCCATTTTATTATTGTGTTTTTTTTTGGATGGATTATTATTGGGCGTGTGTGTGGAGTAAGCAAACTATAAAGGACATATTCAAATGCCAATGCCATCTGACAATGTTGGGCAACTCCAGCCATAAATGGGACAAAGAAATAATGTGAACTTAATGAAGGCACTGAAATCCAACTCTGTCGATCTACCATGTCACACCACAGCCAGCCAGCAGAGGACACCATTGATCCACTAATAACAACTGCACCATAGCCCCCAGAGTATAATATAATATAATAGTAATATAATGATAGTAATAATAATATAATAATAATATTTGTAATACAGTATAATAATAAAATCGGTCATTTCAATCCACGACTGTTTGTGGGGACGCTGCTGTGCGCAATTGGCTGCTGCGTTTCGCCCACAAATATACAGTCAGTTCATTTTACAGTATATTCTGTGAAGCGCTTTGAGACATCGATAAGACGTGGAAAGCGCTATATCAAATGCAAGGATTATTATCTTTTATTAGTATATATTTGCCTGCAAGGAATGGTCACTACACTTTACAGTAAATTCTGTGAAGTGTTTTGAAATGTATTTTGCGGCATTTGGCCCACAGACTACACAGTTAACCCACTTCACAATGTACAGTATTCTGTGCAGTGTTTTAAAATGTCTCAATGACGTGTTAAAACACCATATCAATTGCTAGGATTATTATTATATCTCCATGATGTGTTAAGGCTCTATATCAAATGCAAGGATTATCTATTCAATAAATTCAATAAACTCAAGGATTATGATATTATTATTATTATTATAATAGTAGTATAATAAAAGTAATAATAATATAATAATATTTGCAGAATAATATTATATTAATATAATAGTAATAATAGTAATAATATAATACCAAATTTAGACGTTACCCATATCTTATGTGTCACCAAAGAGTTCAGTTCAAGAAAACAACTAATTAGTGCTGCAAATATGTTGAAACAACACTAATAATAATAATAATGCTTACATTTGATATATTGCTTTTCACATCTTCTAGACATCTCAAAGCGTTTCACAGAATATACTGTAAAGTGAATTGACTGTATATTTGTGGGTGAAACACGACTAATTGCGCACAGCAGTGTCCCCACAAACAGTCGTGGGTTGAAATGATCAATTTATTATTGTGGTTTTTTATGGACGGATTATTATTAGCCATGTGTGTGGAGTAAGGAAACTTGCCCAAGGTTTCGTCCTGACCTGCCTGGATTCGAACACAGGTCTCACGCTTGTAAGACGAATGTTCTAACCACTGAGCTACAGGAGCTCCACAATTGGGAGGATTGATAACAAATGGCTGAAGAACTTTCATCACCCAAACCAATCTTGTGGTTGATGGCTCAGTTGATCTCAATCTCACTTCTATTCTCTCCCAAATCAGCAAGGTGGCAGGTTCAAGCCTCGCCGACAAGACTGACAGTCTCTAACGGGAGTCGTGAGGACGTTGCTGCATTGTTGGAAGACATTAAACTGAGCTCACATCTGAAAATCCCATGAAGGATTATTTGAAAAGAGAAAGGAGTTTCTCTCGATGTCCTGGCCAACAAACCCCCAAATAAAATTGGTCGTTTACTGCTTGCCTGTTTCCAGAGCACTGAGACGCCGCCCGGAGTGGAGGGCGCTGTATAAATGCAAGTCGTCATTGTTGTAGTAGTAATAATAATCCCTCAAAAAAAAACAAATGATAAAATTGGTCATTTTCAATTCACGACTGTTTGTGGGGACGCTGCTGAGTGCAATTGGCTGCCGCGTTTCACCCACAAATATATACACAGTCAATTCACTTGACAGTATATTCTGTGAAGCGCTTTGAGACGTCGATAAGATGTGAAAAGCGCTATATCAAATGCAAGGATTATTATTGTTGTTGTGGTGGTGGTGGGTACTGTTGTGCGCAAATTAACTAGAGCAGGATATACATTCATGACATTTTAAAGCATACCCCGGAAAGCAGTGTGGGACATCCTCCTGATATGAAAGACGTCATTAGCAAATGCGCGGTTTATTATGATTTTCTTATAATAATAATAGTTGCATTTGATATAGCGTTTCTCATGTCTTTTTTGTAGACGTCTCAAAGCACTTCACAGAATATACTGCAAGGCAAATTGACTATATATCTATTTGTGGGTGAAATGTGGCAGCCAATTGCACACAGCAGCGTCCCCAGTCGTGGATTGAAAATGACCAATTTATTATCGTTTTATTTTGAGGGGTTATTATCAAGCCTGTGTGTGGCATAAGGAAACTTGCTTACGATGATGAGACAGTGGTGCAAAAATACAATTCCTTTCTTTCTTCCTTGTTTCCTTCATTAAAACGCAAGCAGGTTAGATCAATAAGACAGCATCTCGCTACTTAAGCCCGAATGCCATTTAAACTGCGGGTTTCAGTCACAGCTGGCGAAAGGCAACAGGAGGCAGCAATGAGATTAAGGACAATGGAATTTCCTTTGCAATAAAATTGCTGATTGCGTAAATGCAGCTGAGATTTATCAGCTCAAATTGACAGCTTAGCTTTCGAAAATATCATTACAAACTCCAGTGTGGCTCAATTGTTATTTCTGACCAGTGATAACACACTGATCCCCATAGCCCTGTAAACTCCACAGTATCGACTCGAACAAGGCTGAGATTAGACAGAGAAATACAATAGAAAGAGCCAGTCGGGGGGCTGGTCAGCAGAATAGCATTCTAATAATAATAATAATAATAGTTGCATTTGATATAGCGCTTTTCACATCTTATCCGCTTCTCAAAGAGCTTCACAGAATATACTGTAAAGTGAATTGACTGTACATTTGTGGGCGAAACGCAGCAGCCAATTGTGCACAGCAGCGTCCCCACAAACAGTCGTGGATTGAAATGACCAATTCGATATTGGACGGATTATTATTTGGCGTGTGTGCAGAGTAGGAAAACTTGCCCAAGGTTTCGCCCTGACTTGCCTGGATTCGAACACAAGTCTCACGCTTGTACAGCGAGTGCTCTAACCACTGAGCTACAGGAGCTCCATTAATACATCTATATTAAATACCAGGATTATTAATATTATTATTATCAATATGTCTATTATTATTGCTACAGAACTCTCCCCCCCCCCCCAGTTCTGTCTGGTGACACTTGGACTCGCAAAGGAAGAACTCAAGAGGTCGATGTGAGGAGTTGTGAAATCAAACAAGTCTTTTGGTCGTTTAGTAAAAACTTAAAATAACAGGAATAAATTCCTGAGTGTTGGTAACCATTTAATAAGCCCTGGACCCTCTAACACATGTTTTCAGAGACAGAGAGTGTGAGGGAGGGAGGGAGGGAGGGAGAGGTAATATGTGAGAGCTGTGAGACCAGCCATCTTCAAAGGCTCTATCACATCATATGTCAATCACTTTGCCTTTGCACATCCCAGCGTCTGATGGTTGGACATCAATGATACAACAGCAACATTGAGAAGACAAATCAGTAATGTTCTTTGTTCTCTTGCTCCCTTTCCATTCTCTTTGCTCCCTCCACCCACCCTTCACCCCTCCCCATGCATCAGCCACTAAATTCAGTCACTGCAGTAGTTCTGAAACAGGCATGTTAGTAAACCTTTGCCTCCCACCCCCGGGTACTATATGTTGAGGGGAGGGAACAAATGTGAGACCTGTGCTCGAATCCAGATAGGTCAGGGCGAAACCTTGGGCAAGTTTCCTTACTACACACACACATAATAATAATCCCTCCAAAAAAAGCACAATAATAAAATTGGTCATTTCAATCCACGACTGTTTGTGGGGGACACTGTTGTGCGCAATTGGCTGCCACATTTTTCCCACAAATATACACAGTCAATTCACTTTACAATATATTCTGTGAAGCGCTTTGAGACACAGTCTAGAAGACGTAAAAAGTGCCTTGGGATGTCCTCTCGACGTGAAAGGCGCTATATAAATGCTATATAAATGTAAGTTTTGTTTGTTTGTTGTTGTATATCAAGTGCAAGGATTATTATTATTATAAAGAGCTGAACACACAATTCAACAAAGGCAGGACTTTCACAGCACGTACAATAATTTGCTGGAAGCTGTGTGGTGGTGTGAGCCCTTTTCCAATCGAAGATTGAAGATTAAAGAATGTATCATTTGAAGATCAATATATCTTCAGTCAGTAAAAAAAATCTAATTGCTTTTCTCTCAGCTTTTAAATCGTAAAATTATGTTTGATGTTTCTAAAACGTGTTTTGCAACAATAAGAAGCAAATACCCCCTCACCTCCTCCCCTCCCCTGTCGCTTTCACCCCCCACTACTCACGCGCTCACCCGTCCATCCCTCCCTCTCACCCCCTCACCACTCCCCTTCCCTCTATCCTCTCCATACCCCCACCCCACCCATCCCTCCCCATATAATTAAAAAAGTGTCAAATAATTTTTCAAATTTTTAATGTTTTTTTAAATAATAAGCATAATAATAATTTTTCATTTGCCGATTGTTGGTCTGGAAACTATACGTGGAGCTCCTGTAGCTCAGTGGTTAGAGCACTCGCCTTACAAGCGTGAGACCTGTGTTTCAAATCCAGGCAGGTCAGAGTGAAACTTTCTTTAATCCACAAACACACACGCGCCAATAATAATCCCTCCGAAAAAAACACAATAATAAAAATTGGTCATTTCAACCCACGACTGTTTGTGGGGACGCTGCTGTGAGCAATTGGCTGCCGCGTTTCGCCCACAAATATACAGTGAATTTACTTTACCGTATATTCTGTGAAGCGTTTTGAGACGTCTAGAAGACGTGAAAAGTGCTATATCAAATGCAACGATTACTATTATTATTATTATTAGAGTTACCTCTCACATCCACCTGGACAGGAAGACACCAGCTCCAAGGAGATCCCACATACTACAACAACGACATGCATTTATACAGTGCCCCTCACACAGAATAGCGCCCCAGGGCGCTCGATAGAGACGGAGCCTGATCCTGAGCCGGGGGGAGGTCTTGAAGCGATTCGGGAAAGAGGTGGAGGGATTGAGGGGAGAGTGTAGCAGAGTTTCGGGGAGTAGTGAATGAAAGCGCAACCTGCCACGATGGAACGGAGAGTACGAGGGACAAAGAGCTTAAAAATAAGGCAATAAAAATTGGCCTTAGATATAAATGGCAGCGTCCCGGATCCCTCATTCACTGTCACATGAGGTTTAATACAATTCCAGTCAGTTCCCAGCCCACTTATTATCCTCAAAAACATTTCTTCTTAATACTGTAATAAGAATCATAATAATAAGATTTGCATTTTGATATAGCGCTTTTCACATCTTATCAACATCTCAAAGCGCTTCACAAAATATACTGTAAAGTGAATTGACTGTATATTTTTGGGTGAAACACGGCAGCCAATTGCGCACAGCAGTGTCTCCACAAACAGTCGTGGATTGAAATTATCAATTTTATTATTTTTTTTGGAGGGATTATTATTACGTGTGCATGTGGAGTAAGGAAACTTGCCCAAGGTTTCGCCCTGATCTGCCTGGATTCGAACACTTGCCTTGTAAGGCAAGTGTTCATTACAAATGGATTTGGAAACTAGAACTGCCAAATGGTAACATGACACTAACCTCATTTAAAAGCTATCAAATAGAAGTCTGTAGCTCAGCTAAATATAGATTATCAGACGTCAATGTTTGAGATCGCTTCCCGTATCTCAGGAGGCTCATATCTCTCTCTCTCTGTCTCTCTCTCACACCACTGTGTCTCTCTCTATATATATGTCTCCCGACCCACCACTAGTTAGTCGATTGGCAGATCGCTTTCTGGGGATAATAATCCCTTTAAAACAAAAACAACAAAATTACATTTATAGAGCGCCTTTCACATCGGGAGGACATCCCAAGGCGGTGAACAGTCAGGTCGGGACCCGAGCAGGTGGGGGGGTCGGGTTAGGGGATTAGGGGGAAGGAGAGTATGAGAGGGGGGAGAGTTAGGAGGGAAAGCACAGTTCAAGAGGAAGGCCTTGAGACCGGCCTTAAAGGAGGAAAGGGAGGAAGCAAGGCGAAGGGATTGTGGGATGGAGTTCCAGAGTGTGGGCGCAGAGAGGTTGAAAGCCCGGCCACCGATGGTAGGGCGGTTTGGATGGGGGGTCATGGAGCAGGCCTGCCGAATGGATGAGGTCACTCAATTCATGACTGTTTGTGGGACACTGCCATGCCTTGGGACGTCCTCCCGATGTGAAAGGCGCTCTCGAAATGTAATTTTGTGGTTGTTGCTGCTGTGTGTAATCGGTGGCTGTGTTTCACTCACGAAACGAACATTCAATTCACTTTACAGTGTGTTATGCAAAGCGATTTGAGACAACGTCTCAATTATGTGATAAGGCGCCCTAGGATTGCGAGGATTATTATTACAATCATGGAGTCGAGCTGCTTTTTAAATGACTTCAGTGTCCTGGGTAGCTCTCCTCCTCTTCCGCTGTTAATATCCTTTGAGTAAAGTGAATAATAAAATTATCCTCACATTCGATACATCGCCTTTCACATCAGGAGAGCGTTTCTTGTACGCCACAGGATTAACTGTAAACTCTAATTTGTCATTTGTAGGTGCAGTCACTGCATGCACAGACATGTCTTATATACAGCCATGAAGTGAATGACCAATTTAGTTATCTGGGCTATTGTTGGTCAGGAAACTAGGGGAATCCCCATTTTCTTTTCAAAAGCTCATGTAGCTCGGTGGTTAGAGCACTCGCCTTACAAGTGTGAGACCTGTGTGTTCAAATCCAGGCATGTCAGGGTGAAACCTTGGGCGAGTTTCCTTACTCCACACATACACACACGAGCCTAATAATAATCCTTCAAACAAAAAACCCACAATAATAAAATAAAATAGGTCATTTCAATCCATGACTGTTTGCAGGGACGCTGCTGTGCGCAAATGGCTGCTACATTTCACCCACAAATATATACAGTATACAGTTACAGTACATTCTGTGAAGCGCTTTGAGACGTCGATAAGATGTGAAAAGCACTATATCAAATGCGAGAATTATTATTATTAATGTCTCAGTCTGGCAACCCACAGGTTAACTACCTTGCAGGGACAGCTTATTCAGGACACTCTGTAGGTGTTGAAGATCAGCCGGTGTAACTTGATATCGATGGACGCCTCTCACCGTCATCTCCTGACACCTCCCGAACACCGAGTCTGAAAAGCAACAAGAAGGAAAGATGAGCTGACTGATTAACAGTAGAACCTTTCCTCTATATTTGGGGAGCTCCCATAGCTCCCCAAATATAGTGATTAGAGCACTCGCCTCACAAGCGTGAGACCTGTGAGTTCGAATCCAGGCAGGTCAGGGGGTAACCTTGGGCAAGTTTCTTTACTCCACACTCACACACACGTCTAATAATAATCCGTCCAAAATATCCACAATGATAAAATTGGTCATTTCAATCCACGACTGTTTGTGGGGCTGCCACCGTACGCAATGGGCTACCGCGTTTCTCCCACAAATATACAGTCAATTCACTTTACAGTATATTCTGTGAAGCGCTTTGAGACGTCTAGAAGATGTGAAAAGCGCTATATCAAATGCAAGGATTATTATTATTATTATTATTTATATAACTCCTTAACAACAACAACATTACACTTGTATAGCGCCTTTCACGTCAGGAGGACATCCCAAGGCCCTGGATGTCAACGCCATCAGCTGTTTGGAAATGCTTTCAGCAAATGAGATGATGTATAGGGCGTTATATGTAATATTTAATATTTAATATTTAAAATGAAATGTAAAAATGTAATATTCTTAACACATCTTCTAGAGGTTTTGAAGCGCTTCACAGGATACACTGTAAATTGAATTGACTGTATATTTGCTGGCGAAATGCAGCAGCCAATTGTACTTAGCAGTGTCCCCACAAACAGCCATGGATTGAAATGACCAATTTTTATTATTGTGTTTTCTTGGACGGATTATTATTAGGCATGTGTTTTGTGTGTGTGTGTGGAGCAAGGAAACTTGGCAAATTGGCTGCCGTAAGTATATTTGCCAAAAATACACTTTGAGACATGTGGACGTAATAACGCACTAGATTCAATGCAAGGATTATTATCCATCGCACAGCGAATTTCATAATAGGATTGAAACACCTAACAATAAATCAATTGCCCCCATAAAAGCCACCTCCTTCAAATCAGTCGGCACTTGTTATTAATGCTATGCAAATTGACGAGTGGATGGTAAATGCTTTCAGCGAATGAGATGATGTATAATGGATTAAATGTGAGATCGGAGAAAAACAAAAAAGGCCTGAAATGTTCGAGCAGGGTTTAATATCCACGGAATAAGAGGACTTAAAAACATGTGCATTGATCTCTTGTAAAGTGCGACACTGAGGACTGTGAGAATGAAGGATAATTCTGAGTGAGGCACAAAAAAAAGCAATTTCGAGATTTTCACTCAATAATCTCTCAAGAGTAAAATCACTGCCTCTGGTGAACAGTTGTTCCTAATCACTAACGTCTCAATGATGGGAATAGGTAGCTATCTTACAGTCTGACTGAAATAGTGAGCCAGCCCTTCTCAAAGTTGTTATATTGTCAACTGTTATGTTAAGGAGTCCCTGTAGCTCAGTGGTTAGAGCAAGCCGCCTTACAAGCATGCGATGTGTGTTAGAATCCAGGCAGATCAGGGCGAAACCTTGCGCAGGTTTCCTTACTACACACACACACACACACACACACACACACACACAGATACACACTCGTCTAATACTAATCCCTCAGAAAAAAACCACAATAATAAAATGGGTCATCCACGACTGTTTGTGGGGGACTCTGCTGTGCGCAATTGGCTGCTGCGTTTCGCCCACAAATATGCAGTCAATTCACTTGAGAGTATATTCTGTGAAGCGCTTTGAGACGTCTAGAAGACATGAAAAGCGCTATATCAAATTCAAGGATTATTATTAATATTATTATTATTAAATGAGATCTGAACCTCAGGCTATTCAAAAAGAAAAGGGGAGTTTCTCTTGGTGTCCTGACCTACAGTAAAGTTGGTCATTCACTCCATGGCTTCATGGGACTTTGCTGTGCAAATTGTCTGCCAGGTTTATTTTCACTGGCAGTACTAGACGTCACAGTAAAGACCCACAAAGACAAATATATACTCTTTTACCGACATCGGGTATTGCCAGGAGAGATTCTGTTGCTGTTTATCTGCATGTTTGGCTGCCATGCGTTAGTTATTCTCATTCAGGTGAGTTGGGGTTACCATTCCTGCCCTTAGATCCTGTCAATTCAATAACCTCGTCCTCACCTTCAAGGCCATTAACGGCCTTGGCCCCCACCCCCTATCTCTCCGACCTGCTATCTCCCTATGAACCACCTCGTCCTCTCCGTTCAGCGTGCTCCGTTCTGCTCCATGTTCCCCGCCCTACCATCGGAGGATGGGCTTTCAGCCTCTCTGCCCCCTCACCTTGGAACTCCATCCAACAGTCCCTTCGCCTCACTCCCTCCCTTGCCTCCTTCAAGGCCGGTCTCAAGACCCTCCTCTTCGATCGTGCCTTCTGCTGCCCTCCCAACTCTCTCCCTCCCCTCCTAACTCTCTCCCTCCCCTCCTAACTCTCTCCTGCCCTTCCCCCTGCCCTGCCTCTCTGCCTTGCTAGGGTCCCGACCCGACTATTCAGCGCGATGGGACGTCCTCCCGACGTGAAAGGCGCTCTGTAAATGTCAGTTTGTTGTTGTTGTTGTTTGTGCAATCAGCAAACTCCCAAAAGTAATGCAGCAACAACAACAGCGTCCCAGAACACAGCTGATCACTGGCAAATTAAGTTGGAGGCAAGTAATTGTGTGTTTTTACTACATACAGGAAGGAAGAAGAGAAAACGCATGTATTTCATAAATAAGATAGAGCTTGTCAAGGGAGAATCTGGAAGAGATCTTGTGGGGTTGGCAATAGATGCTCGGTTATACTGTACTGCTGAATATAATATAATAATGAAGATCATTCAATTTTCATTACCCAGAGGATCCAATTCAAGATCCTGTTCCTCACGTTCAAAGCCCTCCACGGCCTCACCCCACCCTATATCCATGACCTCCTCACCCACTACCCCTCCGCTCGGCAGGCTCCGGCCTGACCCACTCTCCCACCCCACCTTTGGCGGGCGATCCTTCAGCCACTCTGCCCCGCCACCAACCTCTGGAACTCCATCCCGCAGTCACTCTGCCTCGCCCCCTCCCTGGCCTCCTTCAAGGCCCGCCTCAAGACCCTCCTCTTTGACGGACCCATCTGTCACCCCAAATCCTCCCACATTCCCTCCACCCTCCCCATCCCCGACCCCAGCTCAGGTCTGAAACAATGACTGACAAGCGCCTTTGGACGTCCTCCAAAGAAAGATGCTGTACAAGTGTCATTTTGTTGTTGTTGAATGTTACTGAATCCCTCACAGCTGGAGCAGCGTTTGGGTAGTAGCTGTAAACACAGCCAGCAATAGTGCAGCCAAGGCAACAACAACCACAACAACAAAATTACATTTACGGAGCGCCATTCACGTTGGGAGGATGTCCTGACGCACTGAACAGTCACAACAGGACCTGAGCAAGAGGGAGGGGTAGTGTAGTGGGGAGGGGCGGGAGAGTGTTAGGGAGGGAGAGAGTTAGGAAGGGAGGGAGAGAGTTGGGAGGGGGGGAAAGAGAAAGTTAGGGGGGGAGGGAGAGAGTTGGGAGGGAGAGAGTTAAGAGGGGAACAAGAGAGTTAAGAGGGGAAGGAGAAAATTGGGAGGGCAGCAGAAGGCACGGACGAAGAGGCGGGTCTTGAGACTGGCCTTGAAGGAGGCGAGGGAGGGAGGGGAGGGAGGAGGGAGGGAGAGAGGGAGTGAGGCAAAGGAACTATGGGATGGAGTTCCAGAGGGTGGGGTGGGTGGGGGGGCCGAAATAAATCTCCGCAACACAAACGGGAACATTTATCGTTCTTCCCCCAACTGCACCTCCCGCTCCCGTTAGACAATGGTTTTGTTTGTGTGTGTCTGTCTGTGTGTGTGGCACTGAGATCCTGGGGCTCCCTGCAATATCCTGGAATAAAACAAGAGCAAATGGATCTCTCCAGGAACCGCAATTGAGTCCCATCCCCCAGCGGTTACCAAGCAACGGCGTGCGTTAGCATCTGCTGACGTTTCGATGAGAAGTTTCGAGAAGGGCAGGACAGGCTGTACAGCCAAAGCTTTAGTTTGTTTAGAGTTTACGGTGCTGTAGCTCAGTGGTTAGAGCACTCGCCTTACAAGCGTGAGACCCTGTGTTTCGAATCCAGGCAAGTTCAGGGCGAAACCTTGGGCAAGTTTCCTTACTCCACACACACACACGCCTAATAATAATCCCTCCAAAAAAATTGGTCATTTCAATCCAACGACTGTTTGAGGGAATGCTGCTGTGCGCAATTGGCTGCCACATTTCTCCCACAAATATGCAGTCAATTCGCTTTACAGTCTATTCTGTGAAGTGCTTTGAGACGTCATTGAAGACGTGAAAAGCCGCTATACCGAATGCAAGGATTGTTATTACTATTATTATTATTATGTCTCTCACTCTCTAACTCTTGCTGCTCACATAAAAAGACGCCAAATATAAAGGGATTTATCAAGATGAGGAGATATAATAATAATAATAATCCTTGCATTTGACATCGCGCTTTTCACATCTTATTTGCGCTTCACAGAATATACTGTCAAGTGAATTGATTGTATATATTTGTGTGGGCGAAACGCGGCAGCCAATTGCGCACAGCAGCGTCCCCACAAACAGTCGTGGATTGAAATGACCAATTTTACAATTGTGTTTTTTTGTTAGACGGATCATTATTAGGTGTGTGGAACTTGGCCAAGGTTTCATGTTGACCCACCTGGATTCGAACACAGGTCTCACCTTTGTGTAAGGCGAGTGCTCTAACCACTGAGCTACAGGAGCTCCATGTTTCATGTGGGCCTGAAGCTGACCCAAGGCACTAACTGCCGCTGCTCAATAATGTCCACCATCATCATGACAACTACAGACAGCCGCTCGCTGGGGAATTCTCCAAAAAATCTATAGAGATCTGGTCAAACCTCTCTGCCCTCCCTCATCCAAACCCTCCTCCCCACCCACCCCACACTCCGGTCCCAAACCCTGACTATCCAGTGCCTTGGCACGTCCTCCCGATGTGAAAGGCGCTCTCTATAAATGTAATTTTGTTGTTTTGTTGTTATAATAATAATAATAATCCTTGCATTTGATATAGTGCTTTTCACATCTTCTAGGTGTCTCAAAGCCCTTCACAGAATCTACTGTAAAGTGAATTGACTGTATATATTTTGTGGGTGAAACGCGGCAGCCAATTGCGCACAGCAGCGTCCCCACAAAGAATCATGGGTTGAAATGACCAGTTTTATGATTGTGTTTTTTTTGGAGGGATTATTATCAGTCGCACGCGTGTGGAGTAAGGAAACTTGCTCAAGGTTTGGCCCTGATCTGCCTGGATTCGAACACAGGTCTCACACTTGTAAGGCGGGTGTCTAATGACTGAACTACAGGAGCTCCTGTAAAATGTGATTTTGTTGTTATACTAACATTGAATCGACAGTTGAGTTCCTATCCACCGCAAGGCAAACAGAGGCCCGTGGGGTAAGCAAACTTGCCCAATGTTTCGCCCTGGCTGGGAATCGTGTTGGCTTATTCAACCCCTGTCCACTGAGCTTCAATACTCGGCTGTTTATGGGGCTGTTCGGTTCACTTGCAGAGTGCACAGTCACTACACTTTACATCAAATCCCATAAAGCACTCTAGGGACTCCATCCCGCAGTCCCTCCACCTCGCCCCCTCCCTGGCTTCCTTCAAGTCCCGACTCAAGACCCTCCTCTTCGACGGTCCCATCGGTCACCCCCAAATCCCCCCTTTCCCTCCACCCTCCCTGTCTCTGACCTCAGCTCGGGTCTGAAACAATGACTGTCCAGCGCCTTGGGACGTCCTCCTGACATGAAAAGCGCTGTACAAGTTCATTTGGTTGTTGTTGTTGTTGTTTAAATGTCCTGTTGACGTGAAAGACACCATATAATTGTAAGGATCCACATGATTATGATGTATAATATATAAAAAATTAATAATATGATTACAATATTAATAATAACGACAGGAGGTTGTGTGACTGTATTGATATTACCCTGAAACTTCCTCCTGCTTCTGCGAAAACGTGCACAAGATTTTGGGCATAAAATCTTGCGCAAACTGCTTCTCCTTCAGGAAAATCACCGCGTCTCACTGGCCACTGACCACCCCACCCTCTCTCTGTCTCTCTCTCCTCCGCCAACAGTATTTCCCAGCACTTGGCAGCCACAATAGGCAGCACTTGGCATGTGAGTCATCAATTATGGTGTTCAGCCGGACTTGCTTTCCAGAACACAGTGTGGTGTAGTCACTCCATTGAGAGTTAGTGTGGGCTGCGCACTTTTGCTGCTGCACATACAGTCCTGGTCCGCTGTGACATTTGAAAGGGTGGAGAATAGCTCAAGGCGGTGGGATGTGCTGCGTCACAGCTCTTCAGCTCTTTGAGAGGAGATGTTTCAACAACAACAGCAACACTTGGATTTATACAGCGCCCTTACTCACTCCACGCTGGACGGTGTCTCAGAGCGCTTCCTAATAATGGATCCCAGGGCCGAGCCAGGTGGGGAGGGAGGGAGGGAGGGAGGGAGGGAGGGAGGGAGGGAGGGAGGGAGGGAGGGAGGGAGGGAGGGAGGGAGGGAGGGAGGGAGGGAGGGAGGGAGGGAGGGAGGGAGGGAGGGAGGGAGGGAGGGAGGGAGGGAGGGAGGGAGGGAGGGAGGGAGGGAGGGAGGGAGGGAGGGAGGGAGGGAGGGAGGGAGGGAGGGAGGGAGGGAGGGGGAAAAAAGGTGACTGAAAGCGTGGTCGAAAAGAAAGATCGTAAGCCGAGACTGCAAAGTAGGAAGAAAAGGAGGGGGGGTGGGGGGGGGAGGTGAAGGGAGTGAGGAAGGGAAGAAACGCAGTAGCCAATTGTGCAAGGCAGCGTCCCCACAAACAGTCATGGATTTAAATTACCAATTTTTTATTATAGGTTATTTTTGGACGGATTATTATTAGGCGCGCGCGTGCGTGTGTGCGTGTGTGTGTGTGTGTGTGTGTGTGTGTGTGTGGAGTAAGGAAACTTGCCCAAGGTTTCACCCTGACCTGCAAATGACATACATGTAAATAACTAACAATAATCACTGTTGTGCAGTTGTGCAACTGACTAAAGTTTACAATCAATCATTGACGATGATTCAATTAAGAACTAAATCCGTTTACAAAGAGCCTGACAGTCTAGCCACATTTCACTCAGTCACAGTAAAACCTCGACAATCCGACGTTCCGAAATCCTGACAGATTATCGAGGTTTTACTGTAATAAATTGGTCACTTCCATCCATGACTGTTTGTGGGGACGCTGCTGTGAGTAATTGGCTGCCGTGTTTTGCCCACAAAGTATACAGTCAATTCACTTTACAGTATATTTTGTGGAACGCTTTGAGACGTCTGGAAGACGTGATAAGTAACTATATCTAATGCAAGACTTATTAATATTAGGTTGTTCTGCTCATCATGTGTCAAATTCAAGGATTATTAATATTAATACGCATCATTATCAAGTTCAACATCCTTCTGTAGTCTCTGTACTTTCGGCAGTTAGATGAAAATCATTAATAAACACAGATGGAAAGCATCAATATTCATGAAAAACTGGTGTGTGCCAGGTGGGAGAGGAAATTAGAGCATTTTATCTTCCTGCGTGTAACAGTGTATGTGACCGCAATACTAATCTTTGGTGTAGGCTGCAAAAAGCTGATTTAAATCACTTATGAGAAGACCTATCTATATATCTATCTTTATATATATATTTATATATAATGGCACTGACTGATTACTTGCTGTAAATAGTTCTTTTTTTAATCAAATGAATTACTATTTGATGACACTTGCAGGTCATGGCCTTATTTCAACGTGTTCAAGAAATAAATCAATAAATAAAGTTGGTAGAACCACTTTTACAGCCACAGGAGACAATTCACACACAGGTGACTGGGAGTCTGAGCTGTACTCACCTGTACATACAGTCAGCCCCGCCCTCTACTCACCTGTGCACACAGTCAGCCCCGCCCACTAGACACCTGTACACAGTGAGCCCCTCCCATTACTCACCTGCACAGTGAGCCCCGCCCCCACTAGACACCTGCACAGTGAGCCCCGCCTCCACTAGACACCTGTACACACACTAAGCCCTGCCCACTAGACACCTGTACAGTGAGCCCCGCCCACTAGACACCTGTACACACACTAAGCCCTGCCCACTAGACACCTGTACACACACTAAGCCCTGCCCACTAGACACCTGTACACACACTAAGCCCTGCCCACTAGACACCTGTACACACACTAAGCCCCGCCCACTAGACACCTGTACACACACTAAGCCCTGCCCACTACACACCTGTACACACAGTGAGCCTCGCCAACAACAACAACACAACAACAACAACAAAATGACATTGATAGAGCCCCTTTCATGTTGAGAGGACATTCCAAGGCGCTGAACACACTTAATACAACAATAAGACACCTGTACACAAATCTGTCCTCCTCCCATTGGCACATTTCTAAGACGTGAAAAGCGCCATATCAAATGCAAAGATTACTATTCTTATTCCAATTTTCTTATTATGAAACGTGCAAACCAATACTATGAATAAGACCTCATCGCACTACAATTGGAGTGGGGCTAGCAGGGAGGGTGGAAAGATTTGACTTCTCGTTATAAACCAGATCTCTGTCAATCTGCTTTTTACAGTATAGTCTGGTGTTGCTTTTCAGGGAATCAATCAACTGCCAAGGCACAGGATTGACGTCTCCATCTGAGCCCTGATCAAAACTCTTGAAGAGTTCCTCCCAGTGTCCTGATAATTCTCCAGATAATTCTGGGGGCAGGGGGAAGCGTGTCTTTTGTTGGGCACCATATAGCAAGCAAGTTTGCTTCCTAAGACACAGTTACTACACCACTTGAGGGAAACCATACATAGTGGACGAGACTTTGGCTTGTCTTGTAGTTTGACTTGTTATGCTCACCTTTGGATGAGACATGAAACCAAACCTGATGATAAAGAATAAAATAATAAAATTGGTTGTTTCAATCCACGACAGTTTTGGGGGACTTGGCTGTGCTCAATTGACTGCCTCGTTTCACCCACAAATATATACAGTCAATTCACTTTACAGTATGTGGTGTGAAGTGCTTTGAGACGTCTAGAGGACATGAAGAGCGTTGCATCAAATGCAAGGATTATTATTATCCAAGTTACAAAGTCTACATGACAACAACAACCAGCGTATTAACACACAACCTTTCACACGCATCTGATGTAGCATTTGATGGAAGAGAAATGTCTCAAAGAGTTGCAGAATGAATGAAATTGAATTGAACTTGGAAGTGAATATAGTTTTGCCCATATTTTCTCCTTCAGGAGGTAGCCTCCGATAGGGAAGTAAATCACACACGTAAAAGTTACAAGCGTGAGACCTGTATTCGAATCCAGGCAGGTCAGGGTGCAAGTTTCCTTACTCCACACACACACGCCTAATAATATTCTGTCCAAAAATAAAAACACAACAATAAAATTGGTCACTTAAATCCACGACTGTTTGTGGGTACGCCGCTGTGCGCAACTGGCTGCTGCATTTCGCCCACAAAGATATAGTCAATTCACTTTACCTGTAGCCAGGGTTACCTGGAGAGAAACAAACCATATAATGGGTCACAGACCAAAGAGTGAATGTCTGGATAACATGTGGGAAACCCATGAGTGTGATAGGATAGAGGCGAACAATTCCTGAGGCCATCGGTAACAGTGAGGCATGGATCAGCGTACACAGAATTCATTACAATGCTCACAGCTCACCTGAAATGTTATATCGACCATTCGTGACCAGACTACAGAAACTGTGCTTACGTTCTTCCATGGACTGACAACACTGTCTGATAAACGGCAGTTTAGCATATTAAACAGAGGAGTCTCGAAACAGGGCATTTAAAAATAATGAACTGCCTGACATCCAAACCATGTAGAAGACATTCACAAAGCGCTTCATGGAACATGTTGTCAAGCGAATTGATTTTATATCCTCTAACCCCCGCACAGTTTCTCACGGCGTCCCCCAGGGCTCTGTCGTCGGTCCCCTTCTTTTCACCCTTTACACGCTCCCTCTGGGCGATGTCATCCGCAAACATGGGGTAAATTTCCACATGTATGCGGACGACACCCAACTGTACCTCTCCGCCTCATCCCTCAACCCCAGACCATCGATGTTCTGACAGCATGTCTGTCGGACATTGAGTCTTGGACGAGGGACAACTTCCTCCATTTGAACGTGAGCAAGACCGAGGCCCTCCTGATTGGCTCAAGCCAGCGCCTCCGCACATCGGGCGCTGCCAGCCTCAACATCCAAGGCTGTACTCTCCACCTCACAAAGCCAGTCAGGAACCTCGGCATCACATTCGACCCCAAACTCTCCTTCCTCCCCCACATCTGTGCCTTGACCGGCACCACTTATTTCCACCTACGCAACATTGCCAGGCTCCGCAACTATCTCACCCCCCACGCTGCCGAAACACTCGTGCACGCGTACATCACCTCACAGCTGGACTACGGAAACTCTCTCCTCGTCAGCCTCCCCAGCTCCTCCATTCACAGGCTGCAGGCCATCCAAAACTCTGCAGCCCGTGTACTATCCCGCACCCACCTCCACGACCACATAACCCCCACCCTCGCCCGTCTCCACTGGCTCCCCATCCTCCAGAGGATCGAGTTCAAGATCCTCATCCTCACCTTCAAGGCCTTACATAGCCTTGCCCTGCCCTATTTAACCAATTTACTCTCCCCCTATAAGCCCACCCGGACCCTCCGTTCAGCAGGTCTTGGCCTGCTCCAAGCCCCCCACCCGAACCGCCCCACCATCGGAGGCCGGGCCTTCAGTTTTTCTGCTCCAACCCTATGGAATTCCATCCCCCAATCCTTCCGTCTTGTTTCTTCCCTTTCCTCTTTCAAGGCCGGTTTGAAGACTTTCCTCTTCTACCGTGCCTTTTGTTCCCCCCGCGAATTTTTCAACCTCCCCTACGTGTTTCACCCCTTCCCGAACACTCCCCTCCCAGCGCGGGTCACACGCCTCCTGTGCAGCGCCTTGGGATGTCGTCCCGACGTGAAAGGCGCTTTATAAGTTTAAGTTGTTGTTGTTGTTATTTATGAGCGAAATGCGGCAGCCAATTGCACGCAAACATTTGTGGATCGAGTGACCAATTTATTATTCTTTTTTAAGTGATTATTACCGCCAGAAAAGCAATCCGCCAATCAACCAAAAAACAGGTTGCTACTTACTGTTGGGTAAACAGAAGCGTGTGTGTGGGTGTGTGGAATAAGGATTTTTGCCAAGGGTTTTGCCCTGCACGGGAATCTACAACAACAACAACTTTGCTTTATATAGCGCCCTCACTTCACGCCGAACGGCATCTCAGAGCGCTTCCCAATAATGGATCCCGGGGCCGAGCCAGGGGGAGGGGGGAAAAAAGGTGACCAAAGGCACAGTCGAAAATAAAGGTCTTTAGCCGAGACCTGAAGCTAGGAAGAGAGGGGGGTGAGGCAAAGGGAGTAAGGAAGGGAGTTCCAGAGCCTCAGGGCTTAGTGGCTGAAGGCATGGTCGCCGACGGTAGAGCGGAGGATTCGGGGGACAAGGAGGAGACTAGACCCGGTGGAGCGAAGGCAACGGCTGCTGGTTTGAGGAGAGAGGAGGTCAGAGAGGTAAGAGGGCGCAGAGGAGTGGAGGGATTTGAAGACAAGGGTGCGGATCTTGAAATCGATCCTCTCCGGGGACGGGGAGCCAGTGAAGTCTGGCAAGGACTGGAGTAATGGGGCAGCAAACCCCGGTCTCACCCAGGATCCACTCGCTTTGCGAGGCAAGGCCGCAACCACTGAACTACAGGACTGCACATCCATGATGAAACCATTGAAAGTGATAATGTCCAATAAAAAAAAAGCACAGCAACATTTTGCCTGGTATCCATACTGGGTGTTTGCTTGGCTCTGCCATCTCCCCTTTTCGATTGTTTTTAATGAGTTAATTCCAGCTGGTGTGCCTGGACCCTGAGTAAACGATACTGAGGCAGAAAGATTGTCTGTGTTTGTCTATAATTCTGAGCAAACACCAGGCATCTGCTCCGGCAATTAACTCCGAACAAGCCTTCATTTCTTCTTGGGTGGAAGCGAACAGGAAAAGAAAGCTTTGCAGGATCAGTGAGCACGTGAAAAATAGCTTACTTGTAGCAAACAACAATCACTTCGAGTCTCCACAAACCATCCCATCCTGTAGCTCAGTGGTTAGAGCACTCGCCTTTACAAGCGTGAGACCTGTGCTCGCATCCAGGCAAATTCGGGCAAAGCTTTGGGCAAGTTTCCTTGCTCCACGTACACACACACGCGCCTAATAATAATCCCTCCAGAAAACAACATAATAAACATAATTTAATTATAAAAATTGGTCATTTTCAATTCATGACTATTTGTGGGGGACGCCGCTGTGCGTAATTGGCTGCCTCGTTTCGCCCACAAATATACAGTCAATTCACTTTACAGTATATTCTGTGAAGCGGTTTGAGATGTTGATAAGATCTAAAAACTGCAGGAACTTCTTGATGGTCTGAGTGGCCTTCTCCTGTTCGTTGTTTTCACGTGTTTCCCCAACGGGAATAAATTCTCTCTCAATCCACATTAAAAAGTGACCTTTTAAAAAAAATAATTAATTAGCCTTTGAAACAGCTGCTCTGTGTTGTTCTTTGAGACTGTCTGTTCAGCAGTGAAGTCTCTGACCTAAATTACTAGCATAGGGAGTCGAGGGGGTTAGTTAACCTCCAGATGCGGTTCCAATGAGGACGTTGAAGGTTTTAATTAACCCCAAATAACCGTTAACAACGGCTGCTATTTGTTCGTCATGGGTAAGGCCACATACCACGAGATGGAATCACAATTGTCATTAAATGCAGCGCTAACAAGCAATCAGTTGCCGATAGTTATTATTAATAATTCGTATAGTGGCCTGTCACATCAGGGAGATAGACACACAGGATTTTACTATCAAGTGTACTGACTGAATTTGCAGGCAAGTCTCTCATTATCGAGTGTTTTTTAGTCCATAATAATAAATCTACAATAATAATAACCCTTACATTTTGATATAATGCTTTTTGCATCTTCTAGATGTCTCAAAGCGCTTCACAGAATATGCCGTAAAGTGAATTGACTGTATATATTTGAGGGTGAAACACAGCAGCCAATTGTGCACAGCGGTGTCCCCACAAACAGTCATGGATTGAAAATGACCAATTTTCATTATTGTGTATTTTTCCGGACAGATTATTAGGCGTGTGTGTGTGGAGTAAGGAAACTTGCCCAAGGTTTCGCCCTGACCTGCCTGGATTCGAAACACAAGTCTCACGATTGTAAGGCGAGTGCCCTAACCACTGAGCAACAGGAGGAAACCAAAATAGTAAATCACACTGCAGTTGGGAGTGATCATAGTAAATACATTTTACAGCAACAACAACAACAAAATTACAACGGAATTGTACAGCGTCTTTCACGTCGGGAGCCAGTCCCAGGCTTGGCTACACATCTACAAAATACCTGAGTGACGTGAGGGAGTTACTCACCATTTACACAGTTCTCGTAGGCCTCGCACAGATCGGCTTCAAATAAGCAGCCTGCAAGTGAACCAAAGGAAATCTATTAGATGTCATAACGATAATCATTCTGGTAATAATCCTTTGTAGTTAATATGGGACCTCTCATATCAGGATAGCGTACACTGTAGTGACTATTGCATTTAATTTGGAAGCTGTTTCTTCATAGTTAGCTTTGGTTTAAAGCTATTGGGGACTTTGCAAACACTCCCTGTCAATGAAACATTTTCTTTCTGAACCCGAAACTGACTGGACAGAGAGTTGAATCAGCTCTTTCCCTGTAGATAATAATCATCCATGATTTTGATGTAGCGCTTTTCACGTCTTCTAGACATCTCAAAGCGCTTCACGGAATATACTGTAAAGTGAATTGACTGTATATTTGTGGCCGAAACGTGGCAGCCAATTGTGCACAGCGGTGTCCCCACAAACAGTCGTAGATTGAAATGAGCGATTTTATTACTGTTTTTTTTTGAGGGAATATTATCAGGCGTGCGTGCGTGCGTGCGTGTAGAGTAAGGAAACTTGCTCAAGGTTTCGCCCTGATCCGCTTGGGTTCGAACACAGGTCTCATGCTTGTAAGACGCGTGCTCTAACCACCGAGCTACAGGAGCGAGAGATAAAGAGGTTAGAGATAAAGAGAAAAAGGATGCATTGTGTTATCAAGGATGCAGGAATACTTGTCAGGAAGCAGAGCGACCCGCCTATTAACCTTTAAGGGGGGGATATTTATGACCATTGCTGCTGGGGTTGAGGGAGGTGGGGAAAGAGGATTTGTTTCATTAGATAAACCTGGCTAATGTGGCATGGCATAAAACACAAGCCACAAAACAGGACTTCGACCTCACGGATAAAGGCTGACAAGTAACATAAACTGAGGCTGTGGCAATTAAACTCTGAGGCTTAATCAGAAAACAAAGAACCTGGTTCTCAAAAGGTTTTGCCAATTATTTTGTAACGATTTGCATTCTCCTGAAGAAGGCTGGCGTTAGACTTCACTTATTGATTATTATGATAATGATTGAGTGACCACATTGGCGGGAGCTGAGTTGGTTGGGAAAATCGCAGGTGAAGTGGAGAAACAAGGTCCTGGTCAGACTGAGAGAAAATACCTTGGCTTTTCAATAGTAATCCCGCAGTCCCTCCGCCTCGCCCCCTCCCTCCCTCCCTCTGCCTCGCCCCCTCCCTGGCCTCCTTCAAGTCCCGCCTCAACACCCTCCTCTTCGTCAGTCCCATCGGTCACCCCAAATCCCCCATTTCCCTTCACCCTCCCCATCCTCAGCTCGGGTCTGACACAATGACTGTCCAGCACGTTGGGGACGTCCTCCCGACGTGAAAGGTGCTACCTATACAAGGATAATGTTGTTGTTGTAATCTCTGGAATCTTGTACATTGTGGAGTCCTGTAGCTCGGTGGTTAGAGCACTCGCATTACAAGCATGAGACCTGTGTTTCAAATCCGGGCAGGTCATGGCGAAACCTTGGGCAAGTTTCCTTACTTCACAAACATGCCTAATAATAATCCCTCCAAAAAAACCTACAATAAATTGGTCATTTCAATCCACGACTGTTTATGGGGACGCTGCTGTGTGAAATTGACTGCAGCATTTCATCCACAAATATACATTCAATTCACTTTACAGTATATTCTGTGAAGCGCTTTGAGACATCTAGTAAACTAGAAAAGCGCTATATCAAATGCAAGGTTTATTATTATTATTATTATTAGTCACCTGAACAGGAAGATGGAGCCTTGGACTACTAAAGGATTATCCAAGGGAAGACAATACAGCCCCACTCGCTCCCACTCCCACCCCCCAGCCCGTCACAAACACACATTGGAACGTTAGCCCAGAGTAGATGTCAAAGTCCTGACCTGACCTGACCCCATCACTTTCTGATTCAGAAGAGAAAGTGCTACTAATGGAGTCAGACTGACATGCCACAGGATTGGTTTGGATGAAGAAAGCCCTTTAGCCCATCCCGTCCCAACCTTTCAGAACCAGCGCTATCTCGTCCCCCTATCACAGCATCAAAATCACCATTAATATGGGAATGGTATCTTTTATGCTGTCGACTGTGTTACGTGTTATCCTCACACACACTCTGGTGTCCACAAGGCTTAGGCCAACCTGTACCTAATACATTTAAAAATTAAGCGAAATGATGATTAAATATAAATATTTTATACTTTTTAATCCTGCTCCCAATAAGTATTTCATTGGCATTCAACCGACGACACTATGAACTCTGTAATCCTATTACCGCAGCAGAAGATTAGCTCATCATTGGGAGCTCCTGTAGCTCAGTGGTTAGAGCTACACTCGCCTTACAAGCGTGAGATCTGTGTTTCAAATCCAGCTAAGTCAGGCTGAAACCTTGGGCAAGTTTCCATACTCCACACACACGTCTAATAATAATTCCTCAAAAAAAACACAATAACAAAATTGGTCATTTCATTCCACGACTGTTTGTGGGAAACTGCTGTGCGCAATTGGCTGCCGTGTTTGGCCCACAAATATAGTCAATTCACTTTACAGTATATTCTGTGAAGAGCTTTGAGACGTCTAGAAGACATGATAAGTGCTATATCAAATGCAAGGCTTATTATTATCATTATTACCATTTCATATCTCTGTCCAAAGTTTTTTCTCTCTAAATGAAACAAATTAATAATTGGATGTAAATAATTCATGTGAGATGTTGCTCACCATCCCACCAACCTCCCTGGGGTTCAGCGTGTAGGTGGGATGCGTGGAATTCTCCGTTTGATTTGAAGACTCTTAAGCAACGGTAAACACTGACCTCCCCAAAGCAATTGTTATCCGTGGGAAAGCTGATAAGAGAATATTACTATTCTCTCACTAGGCGAGGCAGTCACAAATATACTAGCTCTTCTGGCTGCCAGCCCTGGCCTGAAGTCAATTCCATTTCCTGACAGTTATTATGAATTATCCAATTATTAATATGCAAAAAAGATTCTATGCAAAAAAGATTTTGGGGCAGAAATGTATGAAATGATGAGCCAAACTTCTGTTGTATTCATAGGATTTGCAGAGGTCATTTTTGATTCAAAAAAGGAGATTAAATACTTATTGGGAGCAGGATTAAAATCGATGAATTATTAAAATATTCATTTATATTAAATTATGAGTGTGTGTGTGGGTGTGTGCTAAACTTTCCTAATGATATTCATCAAGGTTAATGCTAAGGCAGGTAACAGATTGCTAATAAAGCTTGAGTGAACATGAGAAATAAGTTTCTCCCCAAGTCCTGACAAACAAGCTACAGGACTCCACAATTTATTATTGTTTATTTTTCAAAGGATTATTATCAGGCGCGCGTGTGTGTTTGTATTTGTGTGTGTGTGTGTGTGTGTGTGGAGTAAGGAAACTTGCCCAAGGTTTCGCCCTGACCTGCCTGGAATTGAACCCAGGTCTCTCGCTTGCAAGGCGAGTGCTCTAACCACTGAGCTACAGGAGCTCCACGATTGAGAGCAATCACCTTCAAACTGTGTTGAGATGTTTTGATACAGCACCTATACCAAATGCAAATGTATTCACTATAGTATATGCAACACACGGGTGTTTGGAGCTCCTGTAGCTCAGTGGTAAGAGCACTCGCCTTACAAGTGTGAGACCTGCATTCGAATCCAGGCAGATCAGGGCGAAACCCTGGGCAAGTTTCTTTACTCCACACACGCGCCTAATAATAATCCGTCCAAAAAAAACAGAATAATAAATATTGGTTATTTTCAATCCACAGCTGTTTGTGGGACACTGCTGTGTGCAATTGGCTGCCGTGTTTCACCCACATATATACAGTCAATTCACCTTACAGTATATTCTGTGAAGCGCTTTGAGACGTCTAGAAGACATGGAAAGCCCTATATCAAATTCAAGGATTATTATTACAGTACTTAGAATATTAATTAGTGAATGAATCAACGATCATTTTTGTGTATGTGTGTGTATGAGAGTGAGCTTGTGAGAGTGTGTGTGTGTGTGTATGAGAGTGAGCTTGTGAGAGTGTGTGTGTGTATGAGAGTGAGCTTGTGAGAGTGTATTTGAGTATGTGTGTATGAGAGTGAGCTTGTGAGAGTATGTGTGTGTGTGTATGAGAGTGAGCTTGTGAGAGTGTGTGTGTGTATGAGAGTGAGCTTGTGAGAGTGTATTTGAGTATGTGTGTATGAGAGTGAGCTTGTGAGAGTATGTGTGTGTGTGTATGAGAGTGAGCTTGTGAGAGTGTGTGTGTGTATGAGAGTGAGCTTGTGAGTGTGTGTGTGAGTGTGTGTGTATGAGAGTGAGCTTGTGAGTGTGTGTGTGAGTGTGTGTGTATGAGAGTGAGCTTGTGAGAGTGTGTGTGAGTGTGTGAGTAAGAAAGTAGGTTATTCTCCTACAGGGAGTAGCACATATTGATGTGTGCGAGTCACCCCAGTGGATTTCCATCTGCGCTCCTTTTAGTTCAATTCTTTTAATACTTTTAATTCAGTGAGTTGACACGGCAGTTATTTGCGGTTCGAGTAGACACAGAATGTGGGAGCACAGCATTCAATCAGCTCTACACAAGGTTCCCCATCACCACAAGCAATGTCAGTAGCAGCTGCAGTTCAAGCCTTACACGCTGCAAGGAACATGGTGAGACCTATGTTTGAATCCAGGCAAGTCAGGGTGAAACCTTGGGCAAGTTTCCTTACTCCTCACACACACACGCCTAATAATAATCCATCCAAAAAAACCCAACTCACAATAATAAAAATTGGTCATTTCAATCCACGACTGTTTGTAGGGGACGCTGCTGTGCGCAATTGGCTGCCGCATTCCGCACACAAATGTACAGTCAATTCACTTTATGGTATATTCTGTGAAGCGCTTTGAGATGTCTAGAAGATGTTTCATGCTTGTACAGCGAGTGCTCTAATCACTGAGCTACAGGAGCTCCATAAGTTCTTATTAGTAGTAATAGTTCATAAGAATCTTGCATTCAATAGAGCTCCTTATCACATTGCTTATCAGGATTTACTGTACTGTATAGTGACTGTGTATTATTGTAGGGCAAATACAGAAGCAAGTTAGAAGTATAGCAATGTGCAACAAACAGGCCAAAGTGAGTGAGCAGTTTTTAGCTGGCGGACTGTTAGCCAGGACAGCAACAGAAACTCCCGTCTCTTTACAAATAGTGCCATTGGCTTGCAAACAGCCACACGGCAAATGGGACTAACAACAACAACAACAACAACAAATTACATTTATAGAGCGCCTTTCACGTCGGGAGGACGTCCCAAGGCGCTGCACAGGAGGCATGTGACCCGAGCTGAGAGGGGAGTGTTTGGGAAGGGGTGAAACACGAAGGGGAGGTAAAAGAGTTCGGGGTGGAACAAAAGGCACGATCGAAGAGGAAAGTCGTCAAACCGGCCTTGAAAGAGGAAAGGGAAGAAACGAAACGGAGGGATTGAGGGATGGCATTCCATAGGGTGGGAGCGGAGAAACTGAAGGCCCGGCCTCCGATGGTGGGGTGGTTCGGGCGGGGGGCTTGGAGCAGGCCAAGTCCTGTTGAACGGAGGGTCCGGGTGGGCTTATAGGGGGAGAGTAAATCGGTTAAATAGGGCGGGGCAAGGCCGTGTAAGGCCTTGTCGGTGAGGACGAGGATCTTGAACTCGATCCTCTGGAGGATGGGGAGCCAGTGGAGACGGGCGAGGGTGGGGGTATGTGGTCGCGGAGGCGGGTGCGGGATAGTACACGGGCTGCAGAATTTTGGATGACGTGCAGCCTGTGAATGGAGGAACTGGGGAGGCCGACGAGGAGAGAGTTTCCGTAGTCCAGCCGTGAGGTGATGTATGCATGCACGAGTGTTTCGGCAGCGCGGGGGGTGAGGTAGTTGCGGAGCCTGGCAATGTTGCGCATGTGGAAATAAGCGGTGCTGGTCAAGGCACGGATGTGGGGGAGGAAGGAAAGTTTTTGATCGAACATGATGCCGAGGTTCCTGATTGGCTTTGTGAGGTGGAGAGTGCAGCCTTAGATATTGAGGCTGGCAGCGCCCGATGTGCGGAGGCGCTGGCTTGAGCCAATCAGGAGGGCCTCGGTCTTACTCACGTTCAATTGCAAAAAGTTGTCCCTCGTCCAGGACTCGATGTCGGACAGACATGCTGTCAGAACATCGATGGTCTGGGGGTTGAGGGATGAGGCAGAAAAGTACAACTGGGTGTCGTCCGCATACATGTGGAAATTTACCCCATGTTTGCGGATGACATCGCCCAGAGGGAGCGTGTAAAGGGTGAAAAGGAGGGGGCCTAAAACAGAGCTCTGAGGGACGCCGTGAGAAACTGTGCGGGGGTTAGAAGAAAAACCGTTGGAAGAAACAAAATGTATACGGTGGGTCAAATAAGAATGGAACCAGTCAAGGACTGTGCCTTGAAGGTTGAGGTGGGAGGAAAGACGTTGAAGGAGGATGGTGTGATCGACTGTGTCGAACGCAGCAGACAGGTCAAGGAGGACGAGGAGGCAGAGGGAGCCCTGGTCACAGGCGGTTAGGATGTCATTTGTGACCTTAAGCAGGGCAGTTTCTGTGCTGTGGATAGGGCAGAAACCTGATTGGAGGGGTTCAAGAAGTGAGTGAGTTGAAAGGAAAGAGCGGAGCTGGGAGGCAACCACTCTTTCAAGGACCTTGGATAGAAACGGGAGGTTGGAGATGGGTCGATAACTTGATGGTTGCGACGCATCAAGGGAGGGTTTCTTCAGGATAGGGGTGATGGTGGCTGTTTTAAGGGAGGTAGGGACGGTGCCTGAGGAGAGGGAAAGGTTAATGGTGTCAGAAATGAGCGGGGCTAACAAATGGAGCTGGGTGCGGAGGAGGGGGGTGGGGATGGGGTCCAATGAGCACGTGGTGGGTTTCATGGAGGTGATTGTTTTTGTGACTGAAAGCGGGGTGGTGGGGTTGAAAGTGTGAAATGGGGGGTGAGTAGGGGTTGAGGTAACTGATGAGGGCGCGGAGGTGGAGGAGTGGTGGGGGGAGGAAACCGCAGAGCGGATTTTCTCAATTTTGGACTCGAGGAAGTTCAGCATCTCCTCACAACGAACGCTTGAGGAGAGGATCTGCGAGGTGAGGCAGGGCGGGGCGGAGGAGCTGGTTGGTGGTGGCGAAGAGGAGGCGGTGGTTGTCCTTCACTTCCAGGATTATCCTGGAGTAGAAGGCTGATTTGGCGGTGGCTAGGGCGGAGCGGTAAAATTTGATGCGGTCCAGCCAGATTTGCCGGTGGACCGTGAGGCCAGATTTGAGCCAGGTGCGTTCAACTGCTCTCACTTGGCTTTTGAGGGAACGGAGGTGAGTTGTGTACCACGGTGATGATCGGGAATTGGAGACGGTTTTGGAGGTGAGGGGGGCCAGGGTATCGAGGGTAGTGGAGAGGGTGTTCTCCCCTACCCCACCCCCAGTGTTACCTTCAAGACCATTCACGGCCTAGCCTCCCCACTACCTCTCCGACCTGCTGTCCCCCTATGAACCTCCCCACCCCCTCCGTTCAGCGCGCTCCGGTCTGCTCCATATCCCCTACCTGACCTGCCCTGCCATCGGTGGACGGGTTTTCAGCCTCTCTGTCCCCACACTCTGGAACTCCATCCCACAGTCCCTTCGCCTCGCTCCTTCCCTCGCCTCCTTCAAGGACGGTCTCAAGACCATCCTCTTTGATCGTGCCTTCTGCCGCCCTCCCAACTCTCTCCCTCCCCTCGAAACTCTTTCCCTCCACCTCCCATCTCTCTCGCTCCACCTCCCAACTCTCTCCCTCCCCTCCTAACTCTCTCCCGTCCTTCGTAACTTTCTCCCTCCACCTCTTAACTCTCTCCCTGCCCCTCACAACTCTGTCCCTGTCCCTCCACCTTCTAAATCTCTCCCTCCAACTCCTCCCTCCCCTCCCTTACCCTTCCATTCTCCCTTGCTCTGGTCCCGACCTGACTGTTCAGCGCCTTGGGGACGTCCTCCCGATGTGAAAGGCGCTCTAGAAATGTCATTTTGTTGTTGTTGTTGCAGTTACTGTGGATCCAGTGAAATTTATTCACCCTAAAAAAAACACAATCCACATCACAGGTCACATAAAATTAAAGGGAGAACAAGGGAGAAAAATGACCTTGACTTGGGTCACAGTAAATCACCGAGAAGTAACTCACTGTATTTAATAATTTAGCACAGAGTTCTTTACATTTTAGTCCCATCACCTCACAGACACTGAAAGCAGAGCTTGCATGATTCAGAATTACATTTTTTTTACATTTTTAGAATAACTTCACTAGCACAAAATGGCTCACGTAATTACCATCAGGTATAGATAGAGACAGAGGCTTTGTTGGCAATAGAAAATAGAATGACCAGTTAATGATGACTAATGGCCAGGACACAGCGAGACAGCGAGACAGCCTTTCTCCCCTGGCCCCACCTCCGCGACTATTTGTGGGACACTGCTCTGCGCAATTTGGCTGCTGCGTTTTGCCCACAAGTGTACAGTCAATTCTCCTACTCTCCTTCATCCTGCCCAGACCTCTCCCACCCTGCTCTTGTCCCTACCTGACTATACAGCACCTTGGGACGTCTTCTCGATGTGAAAGGCACTATATAAATGTAAGTTTGGATTGATTGATTGAGAGACGTATGTTTCGAATCCAGTCAATGATCCAAAAACAGCCATGGATTGACAATGATCAATTTATTATTGCTTTTTTATTGGGAGGGATTATCATCAGGCATGTGGCGTAAGCAAACTTGCCCAAGGTTTCGCCTTAATCTGCCTGGATTCAAAACACAGGTCTCATGCTTGTAAGGCGAGTACTCTAACCACTGAGCTACAGGAGCTCCACTAATCTTTCTAATCCCCTCCCCCCTTATCACACACAATTCATTCCTCTCACAGTGTACGGCCTCAGAACATTCAACCTTGACACGTGTTTTCAACGGTAGAAAAGAAAACATTTCCTTTGCTTCGTTCTGAAAGACACAGTTTATTAGATTTATTACGAGTCTTGCTCCACAACTAGTTCATCTTAAAGGGTTTAAAGGCTTCTCTGTTGATCATTCCTTACCTTTCAACATCCCTGACCTTAAAATCCACTTGGATCTTAAATAAAAATTTTAGGCGTGTGTATGTGTGTGTGTTTGTGGAGTAAGGAAACTTGCCCAAGCATGTAAGTAATAATAATCCGTCCAAAAAAAACACAATAATAAAATCTTCTAGACGTCTCAAAGCGCTTCACATAATATGCTGTAAAGTGAATTGACTGTATATTTGTGACCGAAACGCGGCAGCCAATTGCGCACAGCAGCGTCCCCACAATCAGTCGTGGATTGAAATGACCAATTTTTTAAAAAAAAGTTTGAGGGATTATTATTAGGTGTGTGTATATGTGTGTGTGGAGTAAGGAAACTTGCCCAAGGTTTCGCCCTGACCTGCCTGTATTCGAAACACAGGTCTCACGCTTGTAAAGCGAGTGCTCTAACCACTGAGCTACAGGACTCTAAATGTGACAGCAATTGTCCATTTAGACACAATACGCAATTTGCTACCTTGGTTATCTGGTGAACGGATCGCAGAGTTGTCAGAAATTGTTAAATTCAGCTGTCACCTGAAAGCCTGATATCCGCATTTTTCCGAAAAAGAAACTGGCATCCAAATCAAAACCCACTTCAACAGTTTCCACAATATATTATTTGTCGGCTGTGCACTGCTTTCTGCAACTGGCTGCCGCATTTCCCCCACAAAATACACAGTCACCATACCTACCAGTGTATTTTGTAATAATAATAATCCTTGCATTTGATATAAGCGCTTTTCACATCTTATCAATGTCTCAAAACACTTCACACAATATACTGTAAAGTGAATTGACTGTATGCGCACAGCAGCGTCCCTAGGAACAGTCATCGATTGAAATGGTCAATTTTATCATTGTGTTTTTTTGGAGGGAATAGGTGTGTGTGGTGTGTGGGGTAAGGAAACTTGCCCAAGGTTTTGTCCTGATCTGCCTGGATTTGAAACACAGATCTCACTCTTGTAACCACTGAGCTACAGGAGCTGCATGATATTCAGTGTATTTGCAGACTACTGTGCAGGAAAACAACACACTGAATTATTCAAATGTGTAACTTTTCCGGCTGGTATGCATCACTTCAAAATAGCGAGAAGCCAAAAGTTCAGACTGGGAACGTGACACTGGATTAGATACACATTCTCATCTCTCCTCATCTAACAGACATTGCTTCTGAACTCCCTGAGAGATTTGCTATTGATTGTCTTATAGGACAATTACATTTTCAAGCACCTTTCATTTTAGGAGTAGGTTTAAAAACTATACAGTTGGCGAGGCAACTGAGCGGTTGGGAGGGGTGGGGAGGAGAGGGGGCAAATACATTGGGGAGAGGGAAAGTTAAGAAGAATAATAATAACCTTTGCATTTGATATCGCGCTTTATCATGTGGTTGAGATGTCACAAAACCCAATTTTCCCCCCAAAAATTGGAGGGATTATTACCCTTGAAAGAGATGACTAACAATCACTTTCTGCTTGATAAATAGAGGTGTGTATGTGTGTGTGTATGTGCGTGCGCATGTGTGTGTGTGTGTGTGCGGAGTAAGGAAACTTGGCTAAGGTTTCGCCCTGTGCTGTCCCGCCAGGGAATTATAACTGGCTCCTCTCGCTTGTGAAGCGAGGGCACTATCCACTCTACTACACTACTCTAAAAGATCTTATATTAATGCCATCTGTTAATTAATCCACCTTATTGAAACCTTTGAGAAATTTAAACACCCATTTTCTCACTGTGCAAAAGTCCACTGAATCTTCATCTAATTTGTACCCGCATGATCACGACAAATAGATCATTAAACTAAAGAGCGAATTCAAATTACTTTTTCACATTACTTTCTCAATGGATGGATTACCATAGAATAATGGAATTTTACAGCACAAAAGGAGGCTATTCAGCCCATCGAATCAACCACATGATAAAAGGGCCATTCAAAGTCAATCCCACTCTGCGGCTCTCTCTCTCCACTATAACCCCACAAACCCGCCCTCCCCAAATAACCATCCATCTCTCTATCTTTGTGGAGCTCCTGCAGCTCAGTGGTTAGAGCACTCGCCTAACAAGTGCAAGACCTGTGTTTCGAATCCAGGCAGATCAGGGCGAAATCCTGGGCAAGTTTCCTTACTCCACACGCCTAATAATAATAATAATCCTTGCATTTGATGTAGCGCTTTTCACATCTTATCGACGTCTCAAAGCACTTCACAGAATATACTGTAGTGAATTGACTGTATATATTTGTGGGAGAAACTCGGCAGCCAATTGCGCACAACAGCGTCCCCATAAACAGTCGTGGATTGAAATGAGCAGTTTTTATTATTTTATTTTTGTATGGATTATTATTAGGCATGTGTGTGTGTGTGTGTGTGTGCGTGTGCGTGTGTGTGGAGTAAGGAAACTTGCCCAAGGTTTCGCCTTGATCTGCCTCGATTCAAACACAAGTTTCGCGCTAGTAAGGCGAGCACTCCAACCACTGAGCTACAGGAGCTCCACAATAATACATCGTCCCTCCAAAATAATACACAAAAACAAAATTGGTCATTTCGATCCACCACAGTTTGTGTACAATTGGCTGCCACGTTTCGTCCACAAATATATATGGTACAGTCGATTGACTTTACAGTATATTCTGTGAGGCGCTTTGAGACACAGTCTAGAAGGACGTAAAAAGGCGCTACATCAAATTCAAGGATTATTATTATTATTATCATCTTCTGTCATCTTTTATAGTGGAGCCGACACACACTGGAAAATGTTACGGACGGAGATTCTGATCAGTAGGAAAAGAAGCCCGATTGGAAACACAATTATCCGCGCGAAAGTGTGTCTGTTTGTTTGATTTTTTTTTCCTTTCCTCTCCCGGAGGCATTGAGTCAGACTGGAGTCTGGTTAAATAGGTTCCTGGCTGTCATCCAGGGTGGCAGCCCGCAGGCAGGACTCACTTACTCTAGCCTGAGTCAGTCACACAATCAACCATCTAATCAGCCCTGGGCTGCATATCAAGGGAATAACAGCAGCAGCAGCTGAAACTGACCCACCAACAACTGCATCTCTGAGTTTACTGTCCATGTGGGGAGCACAACAACAACAACAACAACTCTGATTTATATAGCGCCCTCCACGCCGGACGGCGTCTCAGAGCGCTTCACAATAGCGGATCCTGGGACCGAGCCAGGGGGAGGGGGAGAAAGGTGACCAAAGGCTCGTTCGAAAAGAAAGGTCTTTAGCTGAGACCTGAAGCTGGGAAGAGAGGGGGTGGGTGAGGTGAAGGGAGTGAGGAAGGGAGTTACCACTGTATCTATGCTAACGTTACTGTTGCCTTGACCCGGGAAGCAATGTTATAAAATAGGTGTCAACGCTTAGCACTCATTCTGTCCCCGTCCTTTACGGCACGCACGGCTGTGCAGAACCGCTGATAGGAAAGGAAAAGTCAACAGGGTTGTTATGGCAGCCAAACCAGCTGGCCACCTAAATATCCCACCCAATGGTTAAACGCTTAATGATCAGGAAACGTGTCTCTGTCCATTAGACAAACCTGGTTTCAAAAATCTCCCATTTCTCTCTCCTCACTGATAATAATCATAATAGTTCTTGCATTTGATATAGTGCTTGCAGACGTCTCAAAGCACTTCACAGAATATATTGTAACGTGATTTGACTGTGTATTTGTGGGCGGCAGCCAATTGCGCGCACAGCAGTATCCCCACAAAGAGTTGTGGATTGAAATGATCGATTTATTATTGTGGGTGTTTTTTGGAAGGATTATTATTAGGTGTATGTGAGTGTGGACTAAGCAAACTTGCCCAAGGTTTTGCCCTGACCTGCCTGGATTCGAACACAGATCACAGATTTGTAAGGTGAGTACTCTAACCACTGGGCTGCAGGAGCTCCACATAAGGCACTATATGAAATGTAAAAGGAATAACAACAACAACTTTGATTTATATAGCGCCCTCCACGCCAAACAGTGTCTCTGAGCGTTTCACAATAGCGGATTCTGGGACCGAGCCAGGGGCAGGGGTAGAACGGTGACCGAAGGCGCGGTTGAAGAGAAAGGTCTTCAGGTGTGACCTGAAACTGGGAAGAGAGGGGGCAAGGCGAAGGGAGTGAGGAAGGGAGTTCCAGAGCCTCGGGGCGTAGTGGCTGAAGGCACGGCCGCCGAGGGTGGAGCGGACGATTCGGGGGACATGGTGGAGGCCAGACCTGGTGGAGCGAAGGCAGCGGAAGCTGGTTTGAGGAGAGAGGTCAGAGAGGTAGGGGGGGTGCAGAGGAGTGGAGGGATTTGAAGACAAGAGTGAGGATCTTGAAATCGATCCTCTCGGGGACAGGGAGCCAGTGAAGTCTGGCAAAGACTGGGGTAATGGGGGAGCGAAGCTTGGTGCAGGTGAGTATGCGGGTGGCAGAATTCTGAATCAGCTGGTCTCTGTGGATTGTGGTGGAGGGGAGACGGCGAGGAGGGCATTGCAATAGTCCAACCGTGAGGTGACAAAGGCGTGGACCAAGGTTTCAGTGGCTTTTGGGGTGAGGTATTGCCGGAGACGTGCGATCCGTCGGAGGTGGTAGAAGACGGTGCTGGTGAGGGACCGGATGTGGGGGAGGAAGAACACTTGGGGGTCGAACCTGACGCCAAGGTTGCGCACGGAGAGTTTCAGGGGGAGACAGGGAAGGTGGAGGAGGTGAGAGCCATGTGAATGGAGACGTTGACAAGAGCCAAAGAGTATGGCGTCCGTCCTGTCAACATTAAGCTGCAAGAAATTTGCGCTCATCCAGCTCCTGATGTCTGACAAGTAGGCAGAATGTAAAAATTCAAAGCGTTTAATAGAGCGCTACATCAAATGCACAGATTATTATTATTATTTGTCTCAACTCATTTATTCTCCACGCAATAATTCTACTCTATTCCCTCCTCCCTCACGTGAACATCAAGTTTATGCAGTTTCACTCAACAAATAAACATGCCTGTCACAGAAACAGCTTGTTTTTTTTCTCTAAATGCCATGACCATGACAGTCTGACACATATGCAAGTCTAGCACCATGTTTAATAGTCCAGCACCTTGAGACGTCCTCCTGACTTGAAAGGTGCAAAACAAAAATATATATATATATATTTTTATAATTACAGTCAATTTACAGTATATTCTGTGAAGCATTTTTAGACATGTAGAAGATTTGAAAAGCTCTATATCAAATGCAAGGATTATTATTATGATCCACACTCTGTGCTGTCCGCTTAATTTTATTCCTCATTCAATTCGAAAACCTCCAGCTCTGCGTTCTCTTTGAATTCTGAAAAGCAAGATTGACAGGAGCAGAAATTCCTTAGAGGCGTTGAGGGAGATGGGATAGTGACTGAGGGAGATAATGATAATCCTTGCATTTGATATAGTGCTTTTCACATCTTCTAGACATCTCAAAGCGCTTCACAGAATAAACTGTAAACTGAATTGACTATATATTTGTGGGCGAAATTGCGCACAGCAGCGTCCCCACAAACAGTCGAGGATTGAAATGACCAATTTTTTTATTTTTTTTGGGGGGGCGGATTATTATTAGACATGTGTGTGTGGAGTAAGGAAACTTACCCAAGGTTTCGCCCTGACTTGCCTGGACTCGAACACAGGTCTCATGCTTGTAAGGCGAGTGCTCTCACCACTGAGTTACAGATTAAAGTGTCGACTTCCTGTTAAACGTATCATCACAGCTCCTGCACTAAACTAAACACCAAGCAAAATTACATTACATTAAACTAAAGTGGCTTCACTGAAAAATCCTTCGCTCCCTGCATGTGTTTCATCCCCTCCGCTCCATCATTGGCAGGTGTGCTTTCAGCCACTGCATCCTGTACCACTCAAAATCCCTGCCTCACTCCCTCCTTACCCCTTAATTACCCCCGCCTCGTTCTTTTCATACCCCTCAATTCCTCCGCCTCGCTCTCCCGTTTCTTTCGCTCCCCACTCACTCCCTCCTTACCTGTCACAGAAACAGATTGTTTTGTTTTTTTCTAAAAAGCGACTTTTTGATGCCTTGAATTGTTTCCAAGGGATCCCTTTTATTGAGACTTTTAATAAGATTCTCTATATTACATTTAAAAAATATATTTGTTGTCAGCCACGATAGTCTGATACATATGCAAGCCTAACACCGTGTTTAATAGTCCAGCACTTTGAGATGTACTCCTGACGTGAAAGGTCCGAAACAAATATAATTTTGTTGTTGTTGTTGCCCTGCGTGGGACTGGAACCCGGATCCTCTAGCTTGCATGGGCTCTAACCACTGAGCTACAGGATTGTGGCTTGTGAGGTGAGAGCTCTAACCACTGAGCTACAGGACTGTGGCTTGCGAGGCGTTTGGTCTAATCACTGAGCTACAGGAGTCCACACTCCAAGTTTAAGCCTAATAAAAATAATAATAATAATCCTTGCATTTGATACAGAGCTTTTCTCATCTTCTGGATGTCTCAAAGCCCTTCACAGAATAAACTGTAAAGTGAATTGACTATATATTTATGGGCGAAACGCAGCCAATTGCACACAGCAGCGTCCCCATAAACGGTCGTGGAGTGAAATGACCAATTTTATTATTGTTATTTCTTTGAGAGATTATTATCAGGCGCGTGTGTGTGGAGTAAGGAAACTTGCCCAAGGTTTCACCTTGACCTGCCTAGATTCGAAACACAGGTCTCACGCTTGTAAGGCGAGCGCTCTAACCACTGAGCTACAGGAGCTCCACAAATGGGATCTGCTGATGAATCTTTACTTACTGATTGTCTTACTCCCAATATACTGATTGCTCCACAGCTCACTGCAGATGTTCTCACTTTTATCCTTTCAGCCCAAAACACATGATACGTCAATTAAACTGTTCGTTCCGACACCAAATATCCTTCTAATGGACTGGGCCTTTTTCCTCATTTTGCCCATGTCATACATAATGTCATCTAATAATCTAATAATCTTTGCACGTGACGCAGCGCCCTTATGGTGTCACCTAGACGTTTCAAAGCACTTCATAGGATTTTATTGCAAAGTGTAGTGACTGTGTATTTTACAGGCAAATTCTGCAGATCATTTGTGTACAGCAATGTCCCTCCAACTATTATTATTAGGCGCACGCGTGCATGTGTGTGTGTGTGTGTGTGTGGAGTAAGGAAATTTGCCTAAGGTTTTGCCCTGACCTGCCTGGAATCAAACCCAGGTTTCTTGCTTGGAAAAGCTCCTCTAGCTCAGTGGTTAGAGCGCTCGCCTTGCAAGCGTGAGACCCGTGTTCAAATCCAGGCAGGTCAGTGTGAAACCTTGGGCACGTTTCCTTACACCAAACACACGCACACATACGCCTAATAATAATCCATTCAAAAAAACACAATAATAAAAACATGCTCATTTTCAATCTATGACTGTTTGTGGGGACGCTGCTGTGTGCAATTGGCTGCGCCGCATTTCGCCCACACATATCAATTCACTTTACAATATATTCTGTGAAGCGCTTTGAGACGTCGATAAGATGTGAAAAGCGCTGCATCAAATGCAAGGATTATTATGATTATTATGATGGAAGTCGAGTGCTCTAACCATGGAGGCTAAAGGACTCTAGGACTATCTTTGATAGCTTGGCGACTGAAGTGGTTAGTGACAAGTTAACGTCAGGGTTGAGTTATCAGGGGTGCATCATACTTAAATAAGGTGTAACACATTTTGTAATGTAATATGCCCCATTCTTTTGGTGTGTGCGTTGAGATACAATGCAGAAACAGCGGATGAATAATTCACAGCCTGACTTTAAAATAAACCCTCACCTAAAGATACAATAATAAACCATCAGTAGTTGTGTTCGGAACTGAATTTTTAATTGCGATTGTCAAAGCTTTCATATAAAATGGTTATCAGCTTTGTCTGCATGGATTACAGTTCTAAATTATTTACAGACAATAACTGAAAATTGCTGATCAGCCAACCTGCCAGTCCCTCGTCGCATCAAGCCCATGCTTGATGGGCTCCCCAACTTAATAACTCAATAATAATAATCCTTGCATTTGATACAGCGTTTTTCCACATCTTATCGAAGTCGCAAAGCGCTTCACAGAATATATTGTAAAGTGAATTGACTGGATATTTGTGGGCGAAATGCGACAGCCATTTGTGCACAGCAGCGTCCCCACAAACAGTCATGGATTGAAATGACCTATTTTTCTTATTGTGTTTTTTTCTGGATGGATTATTATTATTAGGTGTGTGTGGCGTAAGGAAACTTGCTCAAGGTTTCACCCTGATCTGCCTGGATTCGAAACACAGGTCTCACGCTTGTAAGGCAAGTGCTCTAACCACTGAGCAACAGGAGCTCCACTGAGCTACAGAAGCCTTCTGCAACCTGCAGATCATCCAGGAACTCTGCAGCCCCTGTCCTCTCCCGCATCAGGCTCTGTGACCCCATCACCCCCATCCTCGCTCAACTCCATTGGCTCCTCATCACACAGAAGATACAGTTGAAAATCCTGGTCCTCACCTTCAAAGCCCTCCATGGCCTCGCTCCCCACTTCCCCACTCACCTCTGCAACCTCCTAACCCCCTACCAACCTGCCCGTTCCCTCTGCTCAGCAGGCTCTGGCCTGATCCACCTCCCCCGATCTACAGTACCATTGGCGGCCGAGCCTTCAGCTACTCTGCCCAGAATCCCTAGAACTCCATACCGCAGTCCCTCTGCCTCGCCGCTTCCCTGGCCTCCTTCAAGTCTCGCCTCAAGACTCTCCTCTTCAAAGGTCCCATCGGCAACTCCTAATCCCCCACTTCCCTCCCCCACCCTGTCCTCAGCTCGGGTCTGAAGCAGTGACTGTCCAGCGCCTTGGGACGTCGTCCTGGCGTGAAAGGCGCTATACAAGTGTAACATTGTTGTTGTTTGTGGCTCACATCACGCCTGCAAATTGATAGCCACCTTCACCACAAACTACAGTCTCTCTGTATTTCTGAGTTTCCTGAGCGGAGACAAGGAGGAGAAACACAGACACACCTCAAGAGTTTGGTTTGGAGACTGGGGCAGAGACAGGTTAACCACATATCCCAAACACCTGACTTCACTAACCCACTGAGCTAAACCAAATTCCTGTAGCTCAGTGGGTTACAGCACTCGCCTGACAAGCGTGAGACCTGTGTTTGAATCCAGGCAGGTCATCCAAGCGCTGTAGCAAATGCAAGGATTATTATTATTATTGTTAACTAAAGTTGTTTTGTTGCTGCAGAAACACAATATTTTGAACAGGCCTCGAGCCTTTAATATTCACCATTTTAAGGCTTTAATCGAAAACAGTCGTTTTCAAAGCTTAGAGCAGCAGAATTACATCTAGCATTGTAATTCATCTGCACTATTAAATTATTGTTTAGCTTCCGCCCCTTACAACATCACAATAAATCACAAGACCTATCAATGTACGACTTTACAATATAATAATAATAATCCTTGCATTTGATATAGCGCTTTTTCACATCTTATAGACGTCTCAAAGCACTTCACAGAATATACTGTAAAGTGAATTGACTGTATATTTGTGGGCGAAACATGGCAGCCAATTGCTCACAGCAGCGTCCCCACAAACAGCCGTGGGTTGAAATAACCAATTTTATTATTGTATTGGTTTTTTTGGAGGGATTATTATCAGGCGTGTACGTGGAGTAAGGAAACTTGCCCAAGGTTTCGCCCTGACCTGACCTGCCTGGATTTGAAACACAGGTCTCACACTTGTAAGGCGAGTGCTCTAACCACCGAGCGACATGCACCTTGTTTTCATTCAAGAGTTTTATTTTTTAAAATAGGGACAGGAGCAAAATAAATAACGTTTCATAATAAATCAACGACAATATCAACCAGGGGTGGAAGCGCTCGGTTTGTTAGAGACAGTCTTTTGGTTATTGTTAATCAAAGTTATTATCATTTTACGTTGTATTGAATATTTACTATACAGTAATTCCACTTTCACCGGTTTCAAAAATAATTCTGTCCACAATAATCAATCACAGCAAAATCATCAACTCTAAACTGCAATGTAACAACATGCTGATCAGGGGAGAAACCACTGATACAAGAGAGGGGGGGGAGTGGGGGGGGGGGGGGTAGAGGGTATGTGGGGGTGTGAGGGGAGGGGGGTGAGAGGATGGGGGGTTAGAGGGTATAACAACAACAACAATAACTTTGATTTATATAGCGCCCTCCACGCCAGACGGCAACTGGGGGTGCTTTAAAGGGTATGTGGGGGGTGAGGGGATTGGGGGGGGTGAGGGGATTGGGGGGGTGAGGGGAGGGGGTGTAGAAGGTATGTGGCGGATGAGGGAATTGGGGGGTGAGGGGATAGGGGGGTTATGGGATGGGGGTGAGGCGATGGGGGTGAGGGGATGGGGGGTGAGGGGATGGGGGGTGAGGGGATGGGGGGGTAGAGGGTATGTGGGGGGGTGAGGGGAGGGGGGGTGAGGCGATGGGGGGTGAGGGGATGGGGGGGTAGAGGGTATGTGGGGGGGTGAGGGGAGGGGGGGTGAGGCGATGGGGGGTGAGGCGATGGGGGGTGAGGGGAGGGGGGGGTGAGGGGAGGGGGCGTGAGGGGATGGGGGGTGAGGCGATGGGGGGGTAGAGGGTATGTGGGGGGGTGAGAGGGGAGAGAGAGAGAGAGAGAATCATCCTAACTTAACCCCATGAACATCACACACACACAGAGACATAGACAGATACAGACATACACATAGAGACACAGAGACATAGACACACACACATAGACACACACAGACATAGACACACACAGACATAGACACACACAGACATAGACATACACACAGACACAGACACACAGAGACATACACACACAGACACAGAGACATAGACACACACACAGACATAGATACACACACAGACATAGACTCAGAGACATAGACACACACACACACACAGACATAGACAGACACACAAACACACGCAGAGACACACACGGAGACATAGACACACACGGACAACGGACACAAAGATACAGACACACACAGACAGACAAAGACATAGACAGATGCAGAGACATAAACACACACAGAAAAAAGACTCACACACACACACAGACATAGACACACAGACAGACTGACATAGACGTGCACACACATAGACAAACACAGAGATGTACACACACAGACGTAGACACAGAGACAAAGACCCACACAGACAGACACATAGAGACGTAGACACACACACACACAGAGACAGACAGACACACACACACAGACAGACATATAAATACACAGACACGCACAGATAGACACACAGATATATAGACACACACACAGGCACACACAAAGACACATAGACACACACACAGACAGACACATAAATACAGACACGCACAGACAGACAAACAGAGATATAGACACACAGAGATATAGAGACATAGACACACACACAGACACAAATACACAGACACGCAGCCAGACACACAGAGATATAGACACGCACACAGACAGACACATAAATACACAGAGACACACACAGACAGACACACAGAGATATAGACACACAGAGATATAGACACACAGAGATATAGAGAAATAGACACACACACAGACACAAATACACACACACACACACAGACACAAATACACACACACACACAGACACGCACAGCCAGACACACAGAGATATAGACACACACACAGACACACATAGAGACAGACAGTCACACAAGAGATATAGACACACACACAGAGAGACAGACACATAGACACACACACACACACAGAGACAGACACATAGACACACACACACACACACACACAGAGAGACAGACACATAGACACACACACACACACAGAGACAGACACATAGACACACACACACACACACACAGAGACAGACACATAGACACACACACACACACAGAGAGACAGACACATAGACACACACACACACACACACAGAGACAGACACATAGACACACACACACACAGAGAGACAGACACATAGACACACACACACACACAGAGACAGACACATAGACACACACACACACACAGAGACAGACACATAGACACACACACACAGAGCAGACACATAGACACACACACACACACACAGAGAGACAGACACATAGATACACACACAGACACAGAGATATAGACACAAACAGACAGGGCTGGGTAAATACCTCTCCTCACACACACACACACAGTGACAGGAGCCACGTCCCCACCACCCTCCCCTCTCCTTCTCTTCTCCATCTTTCCACCTGTCCCTCTCTTCATTTCCCCTCCACCTGTATCTCTCCCCCCAATCTCTCCACCTCCATCTTCCTCTCTCGCCATCTCTCTCCATCTCTCTCCCCTTCTCTCCCTCTATCTCCCCCCTTCTCTCTCTCCATCTCTCTGCATCTCTATCTCCCCCTTCTCTCCATCTCTCCCCCCTCTCTCAATGTCTCTTCCCTTCTCTCAATCCCCCTCTCTCTCTCCCCCTTCCTCTCTCTCCCTATCTCTCTCCCCGTTTATCCCCCCATCTCTTCCATCCACTCCATCTCTCCCTCCTTCCCCTCCCTTCTCACTCTCCATCTCCCTCCCTCTCCCCTTCCCTCCCTCTCTCCATCTCCCTACCTCTCCCCTTCCCTCCCTCTCCCTCCCTCTCCCCTTCCCTCCCTCTCTCCATCTCCCTACCTCTCCCCTTCCCTCCCTCTCTCCCTCCCTCTCCCATTCTCTCCCTCTCTCCATCTCCCTACCTCTCCCCTTCCCTCCCTCTCTCCCTCCCTCTCCCATTCTCTCCTTCTCTCCATCTCCCTACCTCTCCCCTTCCCTCCCTCTCTCCCTCCCTCTCCCATTCTCTCCCTCTCTCCATCTCCCTACCTCTCCCCTTCCCTCCCTCTCTCTCTCCCTCTCCCATTCTCTCCCTCTCTCCATCTCCCTACCTCTCCCCTTCCCTCCCTCTCTCCCTCCCTCCCTCTCCCATTCTCTCCCTCTCTCCATCTCCCTCCCTCTCCCCTTCCCCCCCTCTCTCCCTCCCTCTCCCATTCTCTCCCTCTCTCCATCTCCCTCCCTCTCCCCTTCCCCCCCTCTCTCCCTCCCTCTCCCATTCTCTCCCTCTCTCCATCTCCCTACCTCTCCCCTTCCCTCCCTCTCTCCCTCTCCTTACCTCTCCCATTCTCTCCCTCTCTCCATCAACCTACTTCCCCCATTCTCTCCCTCTCTCCCATTCTCTCCCTCTCTCCATCTCTCCCATTCTCTCCCTCTCTCCCATTCTCTCCCTCTCTCCCATTCTCTCCCTCTCTCCATCTCTCCCATTCTCTCCCTCTCCCTACCTCTCCCCTTCTCTCTCTCCAAGCCCAGACCTGATATGAAGGGAAAAACTGCAACAAACACTCACCATAATGGCTGAGGCCCCGACAGCCTGATACCAGGAGCAGGAACCAGATCAGCAGCTCCTCCATCTCACACCGAGTGTCTCACACTCTCTCACCGACTGTCTCTCACACTCACTCACTCACTGACACTCACACATACACTCTCACACATACACACACCAGGAGCCAGATCAGCAGCTCCTCCATCTCACACTGACTGTCTCACACTCTCTCACACTGACTGTCTCACACTCTCTCACACTGACTGTCTCACACTCACTCACACTGACTGTCTCACACTCACTCACACTGACTGTCTCACACTCACTCACACTGACTGTCTCACACTCACTCACACTGACTGTCTCACACTCTCACACTGACTGTCTCACACTCACTCACATTGACTGTCTCACACTCTCTCACACTTACTGTCTCACACTCTCTCACACTGACTGTCTCACACTCTCACACTGACTGTCTCACACTCACTCACACTGACTGTCTCACACTCACTCACATTGACTGTCTTACACTCACTGATACATTCACACACTGATTGACACCAACAGCATGAACCAGATGATCAGCTCCTCCATCTCACACTGACTGTCTCACACACTCACTCATTCATAGACTGACACGCGCACACACACACTCACTCACACTGACTGACACACACACCGACACTCACAATGACTGACACACTCACTCTAACTGACACTATCACATTGACTCACTCACTCACTGACCCTCACACTGTCACACTCCATTACAGCCCCCCATTCCACAGCCCCATCCTCAGCTCCAACCATGGCTCCATCCTACAATCATTGTCCCCCATTTCTCCTTCCTCCCTCTCATCCACCATCATGGCAATGAAACCCACCACCTACTGCCTCCACCCCCTCCCCACCCCAGCTCCCCCTCCCTTCCCAGCTCACATCTTATCGACGTCTCAAAGCGCTTCACAGAATATACTGTAAAGTGAATTGACTGTATATTTGTGGGCGAAATGCAGCAGCCAATTGCGCACAGCAGCGTCCCCACAAACAGCCATGGATTGAATTGGCCAGTTTTATTATTGTTTTTTTAAAGGGATTATTATTAGGCGCGTGTGTGTGGAGTGAGGAAGCTTTCCCAATTTGCCTGTCAGCCTCTTGATGTGGGGCTTGAACCCAATACTTTCTTAACTCAGGAATGCGCACTACCAATTAAGAGAGGCTGACAGTAACTTATTCCCCTCTAAGGTTCAAGAAAGCTCAAGATTCAATTTAGAAAAATTAGAGGCTATTTTAGATCGACATCAGCAAGCGTGTAAAACAAAGTATGGTAGTTATTAGGATGCACTTCATTGGTAACAAACAATAGAAATCATAATAATCCTTGCATAGTGACATAGTGCTTTTCACAACTTATCGACGTCTCAAAGCGCTTCACAGAATATACTGTAAAGTGAATTGACTGTATATTTGTGGGCAAAACGCAGCAGCCAGTTGCGCACAGCAGCGTCCCCACAACCAGTCGTGGATTGAAATGACCAATTTTTTAATTATTGAGTTTTTTTGGACAGATTATTATTAGGTATGGGGTAAGGAAACTTACCCAAGATTTCGCCGCAACCTGACTGGATTCGAACACAGGTCTCACGCTTATAAAGGTGAGTGCTCTAACCCAAACCGTTAAGTACAATGTTAAGTATTGGCCAGCCGAGCAGCCAGCCGCAAAATAACATCTCATTATATATATATAATATATATATATGTTCCTAATTTGCAAATTCACAAGACTTGATTGGTATATTCAGTTCCCAGAATAACCCCACTTATTTTATTTTCCCCCTCCTTCAACAACACAAAATGACACTTGTGTAGCGCCTTTCATATCAGGAGGACATCCCAAGGCGCTGGACAGGCACTGCTTCAGATCCAAACTGAGGACGGGCGGCGGTGGGGGGAGGGAAAGGGAGATTAGGAGGTGCCGATGGGTCCATCGAAGAGGAGTCTTAAGGGGGTATTTGAAGGAAGCCAGGGAGAGGGGAGAGGCGGACGGACTTAAAATTTGAGGTGCTGCCAACTTTTCAAAACCTTCAATTGAGTTATAATTTTGAAGCTACTTTCCCTCCCAATATAAAAAAATGGCATTCTGTTAACTGCAGGAACTATCATATCATCGTGATCAGAACAGAAATAGAATCAATGCTGAGTCATAAAGTTTTATTATATTGAACTTGCTAAGCAGGTCACAAGCGACAAGTTCCTGGGAACTCACAAAAAATATCACCACCTCAGTAGGGAATTTATTATATACACTGTACATAAAAAATACTATCAAGGAGGAGAGCACAGCTAACCTGTATCATTTGCAAATGCAATTAAGCCTTAATAGAAATATAATAGAATTATTACACGTTTATAATAATAATCCTTGTATTTGATATAGCGCTTTTCACGTCTTATCGACGTCTCAAAGCACTTCACAGAATACTGTAAAGTGAATTTGACTGTATATATTTGTGGGCGAAATGCGGCAGGCAATTGCGCTCAGCAGCGTCCCCACAAACAGCCGTGGTTTGAAAATGACCAATTTTTTTAATTGTGTTTTTTTTGAGGATGGATTATTATTCAATGTTCATTTTCAAACAGAACTTTTATGCTCAGAGCAGTGAAGGATTTCATCGAGTGGCTGAGAAAGGTTTTCTTACCTTCCTACCACCCCACCTGCCACCCTTGTTGGCATCAACCACCCCAAGACTTCTCAAATGCATTCCCCTTGACTCCCCGTTTTCACAAGATCCAACTTGTCCAAAATGGGTCATTCTGTAGCGCCCCCTACCCATCTCACCTCATTACATTCCACACACCCTAGTTCTTCCACAGATCTCCACTGGCTCAGTCTCCAAACAGATCAACTTCAGTGTCCTCATGCCTCACATAAATCTCTTCACACCCAAGCACTTACCTCTCTCCCTCCCACTGATCGACTCATACCCTCCTGTTAACATAACCCAGCACCTCTCTGCATCTCAATCAGTGGCCAAGCATTCTGTCATTATGTCCCAAATCATTATAACTTCTTGTCTCCTTGCCCCCTCTCTTCCAATGTCTTTAAATCCCACCTTAAAACCCACTAACTGGTCAGTCTCACCCTCCCCTTTCTCATTTACCAAACCCACTACAGTAATGCACTCAGAGACATTATCGATCCTACATCAAGGATTCCAGATGAATAAAAGTCATGGTATTTTTTTCCTTCGTTATGAGAGGACTGAGGTGCATGTTAGCCAAAGCTAAAGGTCAGGGAAAATCGGGGTTCATTAGTCAGACGAGCTTTGATCTTTGTAAGAATTCCAAGCCAGCAAGCAATCTTCTCGGGCAATTGGGTCAAATGCCCAGCGAGTACAGTATATAACTGTTTCCATGATTGAGTATAAGGAGAAGCAAGTTAGCTGATGTTCTCTTATCTTCATGTTCTAAAAGATTTGATGATTACCATGCTGGATATTTTTATATCGATGATCATATGAAACCCAGACATTACTAAATAAATTTATTTGCATGTTACAGGTTAAATGTCCTGCCCACGTTGTTATCCACACTCAACTTAGCTTATGTAGTTACAAAATATAATTTCCCCCCCAATTCCATGGTACACTGTTACAATATCAGTTCTTTATACTGTACAAAGTTTTATGTTCAGTTAATTTCTCATTTTGTACAATTTCATCTATTATTTTGCACAACACAATATTAAGAAATAGGTCAATGGAAAACATGTACAAAAGCCAGCATTATGGTTCATCTGTTCGTCAAACCAGGCTCCCACCTGCCTGTTCAGGTGGACAATAATATTCTAGTATCTGATACAGCACCTTATCATGTCTTTGAGGCGTCTCAAAGCGCTTCACAGAATATTCTGTAAAGTGCAGTGACTGTATTATATTGGGAAACGTGACAGCCAATTGTGCACAGCAGTGTCCCACAAACAGTCGTGGATTAAGTGACTAAATTATTTTAGAGGAATTTTTGCCCCCCCCCCCACCCCCCACTCCCGGAAGGCGATCCGCCCAACGTCTAACAAGCAGCTTCCTACTAAGTACCTGGTTAAACAGAGACGTGTGTGTGTTTGGAACAAAGAAACTTGCTGAGGTTTTTGGCCTGATCTGCCCGGGAATTGAACCCAGGTCCTCTTGCTTGCTAAAGATGTTGAAAATCCCATAAGAATGCTCAAAAAGAGAAAGCTTTTCTCCTCATGTTCCTGAAATAAAATTAGTCACTCACTTTGTGGAATATTTTGTGCACAAATGGCCATTTTCTTACAATACCAGAGTCACCACGCTTCACAAATTCTGATATGAAAGCTCTTATACCAAATGGAAGGATTATTATTCCTCAGTCTTCAACAGAGATAAATAAATTGATTTACAAAAATGTTAGTAGTTAACTGATCCTTTCAGGTAACATTTTCTTATACAATTCCAAGTGGCACTGAGAACCAACAGGGTGAGATGAATAGATGAACCAAATCATTTCAAAGTACATCAGAGTAGGCTGTAGCTAGCTTGTACAATTTGAAAATATATTCTTCTACTTCAAAATATTCTTACAAAAATGCATAGCGAGACTTTACTGCTTGGACGCCGTACACAAACGTTTTGCGGAAAAGAACACTGGTGAAGGATTCGCTGATGCCGGGTTCGTTCATGGCAGTAAGAGATTGTCGAGAAGTTTGGATGAATGCTTAAACAAGGCACTGCAACACAATAGAGGAACTTGTTATCAAAACCAACTCCCCAAAATCAGATTTCAATCAAACAACAACAACAACAACAATTTACATTTATATAGCGCCTTTCACGTCGGGAGGACGTCCCAAGGCGCTAAACAAGAGGCGTGTGACCCGAGCTGGGAGGGGAGTGTTTGGGAAGGGGTGAAACACGAAGGGGAGGTAAAAGAGTTCGGGGTGGATCAAAAGGCACGATCGAAGAGGAAAGTCTTCAAATCGGCCTTGAAAGAGGAAAGGGAAGAGGCGAAACGGAGGGATTGAGGGATGGCATTCCATAAGGTGGGAGCGGAGAAACTGAAGGCCTGGCCTCTGATGGTGGGGCGGTTCGGGCGGGGGGCTTGGAGCAGGCCAAGTCCTGCTGAACGGAGGGTCCGGGTGGGCGTGTAGGGGGAGAGTAGATCGGTTAGGTAGGATGGGGCAAGGCCGTGTAAGGCCTTGTAGGTGAGGACGAGGATCTTAAATTCGATCCTCTGGAGGATGGGGAGCCAGTGGAGACGGGCGAGGGTGGGGGTTATGTGGTCACGGAGGCGGGTGCGGGATAGTACACGGGCTGCAGAGTTTTGGATCAATTCCAAAAGCTCAATTCCATTAACTTTGGTGGCAATGTGAATCCAAATTAAACAGAGTAAGTTAAACAAAACACTTTGATGGACCCATCGGCAACTCCTTGTCGTCCCCCCACTTCCCTCCATCTCCGTCCTCAGAAGCAGTAACTGTCCAGCACCTTGGGATGTCCTCCTGATATGAAAGGCGCTATACAAGTGTAATTGTTTCTTGTTGTTACAAAAATTTACTTCCAAAGGGATTAAGGATAAGAATTATACAGAATGGAGGGACACAGAAACAGGGCATTTAACCCTCCCAAGTCTAATGTTTATACTCTACAAAGCCTTCACACCTCTCCACACCCACATATTGCTGCATTGCTGGATGTGTGTTGTTAAACTAATGCAGAGGTGGTGTGGGCGGGGGAGAGGTGGGAGAGGAAACGGAGGTTGGAATTTGGCATCTCTGCATTTGTTGAGGTGAATTCATTACAAAGGGAATAAGAACGATAATTTTTTTTAAAAGGGTTTTTCGAGCAACTTAAACAGAATTTATCTAAAACCTGCTGAACAAGGCCTTGTATTTTTACTGATAAAGCAGCATTTTATGACAATGTGTTTTAATGTATAGACATCTTAATCCCAAATTTTTTGTTCGGTAATACACAGAAAGACAGATTTATATTCACAATATTAAATTTTGCTTTCCTGTCAACGGTGATGGTGGGACACATCCTGGCTTATTTAATTCCGGAGAGTATGGGATAACTGCTGGAGTCTAACGAGCGAAAACCATACAGCTTATCATAGATATTCCAATCTAATATTATATTTATATAGCGCCTTTCACGTCGAGAGGACGTCACAAGGTGTTGCACAATCAGGTAGGGACAAAAGCAGCGGGGGGAGGGGTCGGGGCAGGATGAAGGAGAGTAGAATTGACTGTATATTAGGGTCTGTTGATATGGAAATTTTCCGATTTAGATATATCAATGGGTTCATATTGAGATAGATATTTTCGGAGTTTTCATACAGCGTATGCACGCGCGTCGCGAGGTGCGCGCGCATTTGGGGCCTATCTCCTCAGGAGGTAAATATCTCTCTCTCTCTCTCTCTGTCTCTCACACTCACTCTCTCCATCTCTGTTTTTCTGTCTGTGTATCCATCCATCCATCCCGTCTCCCCCCACCAGTTTGTCCCCCACGCCACCGTCCCTCTCTCCCCCCGCCGCCGTCCCTCTCGCCCCCCCCCCCCCCGCCCCTCTCGCCCCCCGCCGCTGCCTCTCACCCCCCCCCCCCCCCACCCCGCTGCCGCCTCCCTCCCCACCCACCCCACCCCACCCCTGCCATCTCCCTCCCCCCCCTACCCCTTGCATACCTGTATATTGAATTCGAGGACTATGAATACAATATGGCGGCTTGCACCTTGGTCTGTGCATTGTGTATAGAGATGAGCATTCTGGGTCTTGTAGTTCAGTGCGCGCGCATTCCGATCTTTCCGATATATCGACTTTTTCGATATATCGATATTTCGAAAACGTCTGTATCGGCATATCGGTATGAAAATTATATCAGATATAACCGATATATCGCCGGACCCTACTGTATATTTATTGTGGTCTAGCAAGATTTCCCTCTACCAGACAGTGATATCGAGGCAAGCTATGCATGTAAAGTAGCTGGTTGCAATCCAGCAGTCGCCCCAACAAATGCAAAATTTAAAAAAAACTTTGAATATTAGAAAACATTTTCTTATGCGATTCAACATACCGTTCAATGTCACTGAATTCCATTTCATTATAATTTTGAAAGCTTCTATGAATGACTGCTGCTGTGTCCTTTATTGCTGCTAGCTTCAGTTTACCTGTACAAAAGAAGTTACATTGTACTAGTCGGTAAAATCTAAACAAGCAAAAACTCAATATCAGATGTTTTGTATATCAAATGTATAGTATATCAAATAATAGTCCATAAAAAAAACACAATAATAAAATTGGTCATTTCAATCCACGACTGTTTGTGGGACACTGCTGTGCGCAATTGGCTGCCGCGTTTCGCCCACAAATATATACAGTCAATTCACTTTACAGTATATTCGGTGAAGCGCTTTGAGACGTCCAGAAGACGTCCAAAAGCGCGATATCAAAAAATGCAAGAATTATACTGTATAACAATAATATTCTGTAATAATCAGATCAAAATAGCATGGGCAAAACAAAAACAATCACTTTACTGAAAATCTCGTGATAACACAGTGCATAATGTTATATTCAAATAATAATAATCCTTGTATTTGGTATAGCGCTTTTCACATCTTTCATAGAAATATCCTGCAATGTGAATTGACTGTATATTTGTATGCGAAACCCGGTAGCCATTTTGCGCACAGCAGCGTCCTCACAAACAGTCGTGGATTGAAAATGACCATTTAAATTTTTTTGGGGGGAGGGATTATTATCAGGCGTGTGTGTGGAGTAAGAAAACTTACCCAAGATTTCACCCTGACCTGTGTAAAGATGTGTAAAAAAAATATCAGTTATACATCTCCATCTGTGCGCGTCTTGGGGATAACAAGGGATAGAGTTACAGGAATATGCATGGATAGATATAACCATATATTCATTGGATAAAATGGTCCCAGTTGCTGGGAGACTAGTCAAATCCAGGGTTGCAGCTGAAGGAGTGGAGGATGGACAAGATTTATTTGATTCCTCTGATGGCTTTAGGGAGAATAAAATAAGCTTTCGAATTGATATAATGGGATTGTAAAGAAAGTCCATGAGAGGCTAGATTTGGGCTTTGAATGTGGCCTGAACTGCCTTGATTCGCTTTTCTTGGTCTGGTCGTGAACAGAAGTTAAATACAAAGAGTTGTAAGAACTCGCTGTTTATAAAGAGAACCCAATGGCCAAAGTCCTGCTGCTATTCCTGGAAGTTGTGACATTACAATTCCAGAGTAATTTTCTTAGTGATGTGGAAAGACGCTTAATCATAGGTTTCTCTAGAAACCGATTGTGTAACGGAGACAGATCAATATTTAAACCAACAACAATCTGTCTTCTTTAGAAAAAACAAACTTTTATTAAGTCTTTCCAAATGCCAAAGCACATTAAGTCACAGAGAAATCTCTGAATAGACTCTGACAAGGCTCGAGTGATTGTCAAAACAATTGAAAACTACATTTTGAAAGTTCCATTTTGCAAAACCTAAGATATAGACAATTAAGCACATGTAGGGAAGACTAGCAAAGGCCATATCCAAATATAATCAGGCAATACACTGGACAATAATTGCTGTCAAGTGCTTTAGGTGTTTCAATCTATAAGGAGACATGAAAATAGAAGTTCTCTTTCTAAATCACTAATAATTAAAAACTCAAAACTAATACGTGCCATTTGAATCATAGAATCTTACGGCATAAAAGGAGGCCATTCAGCCCATCGAGTCTGTGCCAGCCCTTTAAAAAGAGCAATTTAATCCCACTCTCCAGCTCGCAACCTCGCAAACCCATCTTCCCCAAATAAATGTCTACATCTCTTTTAAAAATTAAACTGAAGGTAAAAGTAATATTTAATTAACCAGGGACCCAGAGGTTAACAACATCTTGCTTTCCATAGTGCCCTGTTACGTATTGTTTTGCGTAACTGTTCAGTGCCTTGAGATGTCCTCCCGACGTGAAAGGCGCTCTATAAATGTAATTTTGTTATTGTTTTAATTACATAATTGGCATGTCCCGCAGAAGGAAAATATGCTATCAATGCAAAAGATATAGTTATGCAGGAATAGACAAGAACATGTAGGGAGATATAACAGAACAATTCCTGTTCCCATTGTTTCAACCCCAAGTCACTCCATGGTTCAGATGAGACGTTAAACCAAGGTTCTGCCGAACTTTTCACGCGAGCATTAAACGTCCCATGGCACTATTTCAAAAGCCAAACGAGTTTCTCCTGGTGCCCTGAGTTGCCAACAATCCCCTTCCAGATTGTACACAAAATTAAACATGTCGTTTACAGGCCTGGAAAGTGGTAGCGTATTCTAGAATACATTTCTATTCCTGCACGTGTCACTAAGAATATATGCAACTCACCGCTCCGTAATATGAGAAGGATATGGAGAGCAGCCACCATCTGCACAACTGTTTGTATGGTTTCAGAATCGAGACATTCCGTTAATTCATTTAGAAATGATCTAAAAAAAACAAGACAAGCACTGATCACTCAAAAGTCATTCTGGAAGTTATTTAACACGTCCTACTGAATATTTTAATGTCAATTCTGGTCAGGCCATCATTTCAGTCACATTCACACCGACACAAACTGTCAACATCTGGAGAATTTTTCTTAATTTTTCTACATCTCTTTTCCACAGGCCTGAAAATCTTTTGCTTTGATTTTTGTTTTCAACAACAACAAAATTATGTTTGTCGAGCACCTTTCAGGTTGGGATTTCATAATCTCTTCACATAAAATCATGCAGAATTTAAGATAATAATAATAATCCTTACATTTGATATAGTGCTTTTCACATATGCTAGATGCCTCAGAGCTTCACAGAATATACTGTAAAGTGAATTGAGTGTATATTTTGGGGCGAAATGCGACAGCCATTTTGAGCACAACAGCGTTCCCACAAACAGTTGTGGATTTAAATGATCAATTTATTATTGGTTGTTTTTGGAGGGATTATTATCAGGCGTGTGTGTGGAGTAAGGAAACTTGCCTAAGGTTTCACCCTGACCTGTGTAAAAAAAACAACAACTTCCTAAAAAAGACTGAACATACAGATTTTTCCAATTTGTTATGTCACATTTTAAGATAATAGATGAATGACCAAGACTGTGGGAGACCTCTCGCTTGTGAGCCGAGTGCTCCAGCCACTGAACTACAAAAGCTACATTTTGGACACCAGACTCCAAACTGTGTACTGCAAGAGCAGAGCATGTCATTCCTCCACAAACCCATGCTAATAATACAAGTCGCGTTTCTTAAAATGGAAAAATAAACCATCTATGACTGAGTGTTGTTTATTGTACCTGATCAGCCCAGGGAATTTCAGTACAACGGCCATTAAGCAGTTTGAAAGTGACGGCAAGTCGGCCACTGTCTCAGGTGGAGCGAGGTCTTGGAGATCGGATTTCTGAAATGACATCACGTTAGACAGATACGGCTTTGTAGCTTTACTGTCAAAAAAGAGGAAAACAGCTGCAACCCACCATGCTTTTTGACAACCGTTCAAAGCAACAAAATTTATTTTTTTGTAATATTTGAAAGAAACTTCACTGCAGAACATTAAATTTAAAAAAATCTGAAATAAAAAATACATTGTTCAAGTTGAAGACTCGCAAACAACTCTCTCTTTATCCTCCAACTCTCGTTTCTCAGTTTTTTTTTTAAACAGAGGAAAGGTATATTATTGCAAATCACTTTGTTCAGCGAAGCAATTTTCTTTATCTGCACTGATATACAAAGTCAAACAGCGCCAAGGTTAACAAGTTTTCCAATTGTTAAACCAAGAATACAGATGTATATAGTGCTTTTCACGTAACATGAACATCTCAAAGAACTTCTCAATGATCATCAAGAAGAGAACGAAAATTTGAGGTGTTGGATCGACGAGATCCATTGTCAGCCTGGCTCAGTTAATAGCACTCTCAACTCTCAAATTGACTGACATGTTAGCCTACAAAATAGTCACTGAACTTTACAGGATATACAGTAAAAGCCCGTTTATTCGTGACCCGATCAACCATAACTTTTGTATAACCGGCATCTCAAAAAAAAGGTCCCCATTCGATTAACCGGATCTTATCCGGCTCAATCGCTATGGCACATTTTTTCCTCCTCATATCAGTATTTTGAATGCTGCTACTAGTCTCTGAAGGTGGTGCTGATATTTTTTTCCCTCACAGAGTACAGTATGATTACCTCTGAATGCTGCCGGTAGTGCACTTCCGGGTTTGAGAGAGAGAGAGACAGGAAGAGAGAGCATGGGTAGGGGAGAAAGGGAAAGGGGGAGAGAAAGAGGAGGGGAGAAAGAGAGGGAAAGGGAGGGGGGGGCGGGAGAAAGAGAGAGGAGTGGGAGGGAGAGAGAATGGGGGTGAGTTGATTAATTTAGATGGAAAATGAGAAGTGGAGGGGGGTTGGGTTTGAGACCATTGAGATGCCAGACTGATTGAGTGTATGTGAAAGAGAGAGAGGAAGGAAAAAACGAGAGTACCCTTTTGATTGTGTGCTGTGTTTATAGACTGTAATCAATATTTATTGCTTTATTGGTAAGTATCCATAGAATATTCTGTTATTATTTAGTCTATTATTAATATGATATGTTAAAAAATGTTAATTCCAAATTTGTTTGTTTGAAGTTCATTTTTTTAGTGTTGGGTTTTCGGCAGCTGGCCACCCGAATATCTGGCACGCGCTTTAACCGGCATTGGCCAGATCCCGAGGGTGCCGGATGAACGGGCTTTTACTGTACTATGAAGAACTTGGGAGATGTCCTTCAACATAAAAAGCAACATATATCTCAATATGTAAAGATTATTGATTATTAAGAGTTTCAAGTCAGCATAAAAGATTGTTGGGGAAAGGAATTCAGTTATGCACAGTGGCTTTAATATAAAACTGACCAATTTCATTCTAGAAAAACCCATGCAGTTTGTCATTTGGAAGGATCCTCTCTCTCATCGTGAAACTTAAAAAAAAGAAAAGAAAATCACCTCTTCCACCAATACACTGAACTGTCTTTTCATATTTATTTACGATTGAATCAACTTTCAGGGCTGGATTCAAACTTGGGTCACAGAAATAAGACAATGACACCATCTCTCGGCAACCCATCAGTTTGCGATTGTGTTGGGATTAAGGGCCATTAATTGGTTAAAAAAATCTGATGAAATCAAAGACTTTCTGCAGAGCGAGTCGTGGAACTGAGAAATGATTCAAATACAATTACTGGCAACAAAAAAATCCGCCATAAAAAAAATCTGCCATTTTCCAGTGTGCTCCAGTGGCTTCGAGTGAGACAGGCTGCCAAACTGGACTGACACAACACGTCAGGAGGAAACAGTCAATTTCCCTCCAACATGGCGGATTGGTGAGTTAATGTGGAAATTACACTTATTGTTTAAGCCTACCTTTTGAAGAGAGTGAATGAGTTCTGCCATCACCACGGCCAACAGAGTTGAGAGCACTTCGCGGTGAACTGCCTCATTGGCGCCATGCCAGCACTGGATGGTATTAATGAATTCTCCAAGAGAAAACTGAATAGACTGAAGAATCTTGATAGGGATGGGGGGTGGGTGGGGGGGAGAGAGAGAAAAGTCAGTTCTATTATTGAATTGGACACTCACATTCTTAATCCTTGTATTTGATATAACGCTTTTCTATCTTATCAACGTCTCAAAGCGCTTCACAGAATATACTGTAAAGTGAATTGACTGTATATTTGTGGGCGAAACGCGGCAGCCAATTGCGCATAGCAGCGTCCCCACAAACAGTTGTGGATTGAAATGACCAATTTTACTATTGTGGGTTTTGTTGGACGGATCATTATTAGACTTGTGGAGTAAAGAAACTTGCCCAAGGTTTCGCCCTGACCTGCCTAGATTCGAACACAGGCCTCGCGCTTGTAAGGCGAGTGCTTACAGGAGTTCCACATGATATTTAAACAAAAATGTGCCATAAACTGCAAACTACTGAAGCAGTTGCAACTCAAATGTTGCAACTCAAACAACTCAAACATTTCGCTTTGTGCATGTGAAACACAAGGCGAAACCTTAGGCAAGTTTCCTTACTCCACTCCTAAATCAATTAGCTGATCGCAAACTGGGGGTTATAATCCCTCAATGTCCGACTGTTTATGGGACACTACTGTGCGCAAATGGCTGCCATATTTCACCTACAACATATAGTCACTATACTTTACAATATATTCCGTGAAGCACTTTGAGACATCTCAAAGATGTGATAGGGAGCGTCTCGAAGATGTCTCAAAGCGCTTCACAGAATATAGTGACAAATTGTATATAGTGCCCTATCAATTGCAAGGATTATTATTATATCAATTGCAAGGATTACTATCAAATCCACAGAGTTTGGTCGGAATGTGAAATTCTGTTGCCACAAACCAAAGTTGAAGAACAAACCATAGACTTTGAAAAGTGAGTCAGATAATTCTTGAAGTGAATATCAAACTGTTTGGGGAGCAAGCAGAAAGGGTGGATTATATGGATGTATTCAGAGTCAGATCAGACCCACACCATCCCCTTCACGCCAGTCCTTAACAGGCTCTATGGGTGGATCGACTTCAAGATCCTCTTCTTGTTTCCAAATGTCTTCTTGCCCTTGCTACTCCCTACCTATCCGACTTGCTCGCAATGCACTCAACCACATGCTGCCTCTGGTCATCCTCCTGACACAAAAGACGCTATACCAATATAATTTATTGTAGTTGTTATCTTCTCAAAGAATTTCAATAATAATAATAATCCTGGCATTTGATACAGTGCTTTAAGTCTTCTAGATGTTTCAAAACCCTTTACAAAATATACTGTAAAGTGAATTGACTGTATATTTATGGGTGAAATACGGCAGCCAATTGTGCACAGCACTGTCCCCACAAACAGTTGTGGATTGAAATGACCAATTTATTATTTTTTGCTAGGGATTATTAGGTGTGTGGAGTAAGGAAACTTGCGCAAGATTTCGCCCCGCCTGGAATTGAACCCACGTCTCTCTTTACTACCTCCACTAGATTAATCATGGATGACATTCCTCCCTTAAAACCATGCTGCCATCCTCTTACAATTTTATCATTTTTCAGATAACTAATTACTCCATTGTTCAGGATTCTTTCCACAATTCTGACGTTCTAGAAATAGAAAGCTACTTTTATGCAGCAACTGTCAAAGACGCTTTACATTATGTATAGAAGCAATCATGGAGCATGGCAGCCATACATTTCTGAGTCCTGCTCATTACAAAACGGTGCATGGAGCAGAACTATTCCGCAATAGAATAAAGAATCGGGGCCCATAGAAAATCAGGCCAAGTTTCAACATCTAAATCCGTATTCATAATAATAGTCCTTGCATTTTGAAATAGCACTTTTTCAGATCTTATCAACGTCTCAAAGTGCTTCACAGAATATACTGTAAAGTGAATTGACTATATTTGTGGGCGAAATGCGGCAGCCAATTGCACACAGCAGCATTCCCACAAACAGTTGTGGGTTGAAATTACCATTTTATAATTTTGTGTTTTTTGGGGATGGATTATTATTAAGCGCGTGTGTGTTTGTGTGTAGTAAGGAAACTTGCCCAAGGTTTCGCCCTGATCTGCCTGGATTTGAACCCAGGTCTCTCACTTGTAAGGCGAGTGCTCTAACCACTGAGCTACAGGAGCTCCATTAGGTATATAAGCAGAACATTAGCTGACTCTGTGCTTCAAGAATTCTATGATATGTTGAACAAACCTGCACAGCTTGATCTTGATCCTTTTTCGTTCTCCGTGCCAGAATTTCCAGAATTTTTTGGAAAACTTTTTGAACTTTGTTAAGAATATCTTGCGTTTTGTCGTCGGTGTTGTCAGTGTTCTGGACCAGGCAGCTCACTGTGATCTTATTCAGAATGGACAATATTGTTGGCAAGCATAAGATCCCCTTCTCTGAATACAAGCCACAAGTGATGGAATAGAACAAAATAGTCACAATTAAGATTTTTTTTAAAAATTAACCCACAAAAGTCAGAGTTCACATAACATTCAACTGGAGAAAGTAGTCCTGACAATTTGAAACTAAAGGTTGCAATTTCAACTAAGAGTTTCACTTGAATGGATTAAAGCTAAGGGTTGTGCCTTCTGCTGCCCTCCTAACTCTTCCCCCTTTCCTACTCTCTGTCCCTCTGCTCCTGCCCTGACCCTTCGCCCCCCGCTCGGGTCCCAACCTAACTGTTCAGCGCCTTGGGACGTCCTCCCGACGTGAAAGGCGCTCTATAAATATAACTTGTTGTTGTGCTGGTGGTAGCAAGAAACTAACTGGGCCTAGCTCAATGTTTGATTCACTGGCTGGCACAACACACAAACTGGGCAACAATTTGGGGGAATAATCCTGAAATAAATTGACACAGACATAGTCAACTTCCACGTATACGCAGATGACACCCATCTCTATCGCTCTGCCTCCACCCTTGACCTCAGGACCTCTGCTGTTCTGATAGAATGTCTGTCAGACATCAAGTCCTGGGTGACTTTCTTCAGTTGAACATCAACAAGACTGAAACCCTCCTGATTGGTTCCTGCCAGCGTCTCTGCGCCTCTGACAGCATCACCATGCATGGATGCACACTCCATCTCATGAGCCAGTCTGGAACCTTAGCATCTTGTTCGACCCTCAACTTTCTACCCCACATCCGTGGTATGACCTGTTCTGCCTTTCCTCACCTCTGCAACATTGTCCGGCTCCGCCACTGTGTTACAAGTCAGATCACCAAAACTCTTATACAAGGCTGCAGATCATCTAGAACTGTGCAGTCTTCTCCCATACTAGGCTCTGTGACCATATCCCATCTTATCCCGACTCCACTGGCTTCCCATCACACAGAGGATATAGTTCAAGATCCTAGTCTTCACATTCAAAACCCTCCATGGCCTTGTTTCCCTCTACCCGTGACCTCCTAATCCCCTACAAACCTGCCCACTCCCTCTGCTTGGCAAGCTCCGGCCTGCTTCTCATCCCCCTGCCTCGCCCGCCCCACCATCGGCAGGCCAGCCTTCAGCCAGTTTGCAATTCATGGAACTCCATCCAGTCTGTCTCACCCCATCCCTAGCCTCCTTCAAGACCCATCTCAAGTCCCTCCTCTTTGACCGTGTTTTCGATCAACTTCCTTGCCCCCCCCTAGCCTCCGCCGTCCCCAACAGCGACCCGCAGCTCGAGTCTGAAATATTGTCTGTGCCTTGGGATGTCCTACCGACATGAAAGACACTCTACAAATGTAATTTTGGGAGGAGGTCTGATGACATGAATTTCAACGCAGCATAATAACAAATGAAACAAACAATAATATTTGCATCTTATCGATGTCTCAAAGCGCTTCACAGAATATACTGTAAACTGAAATTGTGGGCGAAACGCAGCAGCCAATTGCGCACAGCTACCATTCTGCTTCTTAGGAAACTTCAAAGTGCGACCGCCTGCACTCACTCACCTGTGTGAATCACAGTGATCACGAGGCCGAGCAGATGGGCTTGGAACTCTGAATCGGAGAGTCCGATCATGAAAATATCCTTACAGAGCAAAAGGTAAACCTGCATATTCAAAAGAAAAAGTTCACAGGTGTTATCTTTAGACTAGAATTCTGATCAAATTACAACAACAACTTGTATTTATAGCGCCCTCCACACCAAACGACGTCTCAGAGCGCTTAATTAGCATTAGTTAGTAACATTTAGGCGGAATTGTTATTCAAAGATTTACAAACAGTCTACAAAATGGAAACAGCCCACTCAGCCCAACCAGTCCCTGTCTGTATTTATACTCTACCCCAGACCCTGTTCACTCCTTACCCTCTCCCACACCCTTCTGTTCTCCTCTCCCTCGTGTGAAGGTCTAGCTTCCTCTTAGTTGCACTTTGGGATGTCCTCCTGATGTGAAAGGCGCTCTACAAATGTAATGTTTTGTTTGTTGTCGTTGTTTTAAATTGAAGTTGTTGTTTACAGCTCACATGATGTATGGGGCAGGGCTTCCCCAGCACTTCTAGGGTAGGTTCTAAATACTGGCAAACGCCAAAATCCGGGGAGGTGAGTGGGCCTCAACTGGCTGGATTCTCCGGGTTTTACTGCAGTTACAAAGCAAAGGGAGCGTGTGTTTCCCTACGTCTGTACATGAGACCTCAATATAATTCTCTGAATGATGAGGATTCACTGAATGCAAAAAGGTTCATGTTTTACTATCTAACGTATAAGTGTACGATTTCAATAGGTCTGAATTTCGATGCTCACTTGCATGGTACAAATTCTAATCCCCCCACTTCCCTCCCCACCCTGCTCTCAGCTTGGGTCTGAAGCAGTGACTGTCCAGCGCCTTGGGACGTACTCCTGACGTGAAAGGCGCTATACAAGTGCAATTTTGATGTTGTTGTATTAGCAGATCTCAGCCGAGACACCAGCAAATAATACAATTTGCGATAAGTAACTGTGTAAGAAAGCAGGATTGTTGCCTGTTTTCTCACTACGGATCATTATTCAGAGACAGCCGCTGAGAAGTATGAGCCATAAATACAATAATATTGCGTCTCAGATTAGAGAGAAGTTGGGAACGCCTTCCCTTTAAATATAATTTATCCTTTACTCACTTCAAGCACTTGTTTAGCAAGCTCACTTTGATGCTGCTCTGAATCCTGCAGAAATGGCAGTATTTTCTCTTGTACCCAGTCAGCACTCACTTCCAGAGCCTCAAGGTACATTCTTCCTTCGGCAATAAACTGCAAATAACAGATACGAAAAAAAAATGACCATCAATTTTACTTCAAAGAAAGAATAAGAGATGTCAGCCGGGTATGTAACACATTTGGAAAACCATCACTGTAGCTCTGCAGTCCTGTAGCTCAGTGGTTAGAGCGCTTGCCTTACAAGCGAGACCTGGGTTTCCCGGCAAGTCAGGGTGAAACCTTGGGCAAGTTTTCTTACTCCCCACACATGCCTGATAATAATCCCTCAAAATAAAACAATAATAAATTGGTCACCTCAATCCACGACTGTTTATGGGACACTGCTGCGCGCAATTGGTTGCTGCGTTTCTTCTATGAAGCGCTTTGGGACGTTGAGAAGATGTGAAAAACACTGTATCAAATGCAAGGATTACTACTATTGACCACCACTAGTATAATATCACCAATCTTAAGAGAACCCAAATCAAATGAAGTTCCACAGTCCCTGCCTACACATGGAAATTCATGTGTATTAGAATGGATCAAATCTACAAACTCCAAATGAGTTATGTTGAACGCACAATTCCTGATTTGGATAAATTAACTGAGTAGACTAGGAAGGGTGACTGGGTTTCAATGTAGAAAGGGTATAAATGTAATGAATGCTGAAAAGCACGAGAAGGATGGGGGATGAGTCCTTTCATTTGTAATAATACAGTAAAAGCCCATTTATCCGGCACCCTTGGGACCTGGCCAATGCCGGTTAAAGCACATGCCGGATATTCGGCTGAAAACACATAAAATAAATAAATAAATAACAACTTTTAAAAATACATTGTGCTGGATTAATTCCGGTTAAACGAATGGGGACTTTTTTTTAAAAGGTGGAAGTTACGGTTGATCGGGTCACGGATAAACGGGCTTTTACTGTAACGTGTACTCTACTCGTTCACTCTAATGTGAAGCAGTTATTATACATCTGACCATGTTCTGGGGCTTTAGCTTGAAGCTTTCTTTCAGAAGTTCAGACACGTGACATTTAATTCAATAAGAATCATTGGTAAAGCCCGGTATACATACCGTCAATAATAATAATCCTTGCATTTGATAAAGCGCTTTTCACATCTTATTATTAGACGTCTCAAAGTGCTTCACAGTATATACTGTGAGGTGAATTGACCGCAGATACGTGGGTGAAACACGGCAGCCAATTGTGCACCGCAGTGTCACAAGAAGTTGTGGATTGAAATGACCAATTCACTTTTTTTTTTATTTTGGGGGGATTATTATTGGACATGTGCAGTAAGGAAACTTACCCAAAGTTTCACCCAGCCTGGAATTGAACCCAAGTCTCTCGCTTGTAAGGCGAGTGCTCTAACCACTGAGCTACAGGACTCCACAATTCAGACACCTCAATTCTAAAGGATACTGGTGTATTCAAAGGTGGTCCAGAGAAAAACAACTGGCATCTTGCCACAAGTGAACTCTTAAAACTATGAAATAGATAGATTACATATAACTAAACTAGATTTTATTGAAGGCTACAAATTTGATTTGTACTAAATGCCCTATGCAGGTGGGCAAAGGCAATAAATTTAACATGCTCGCTCAGTCTCTTCTGCTTTAATTGTGGAGGGTGTGGAAATGATACATAATCTTAATTTCAAAGTTCACCTCTCACCTGTAAAATGACCGCAATTATAAGGAAGGAAAGAAAAAAGCTTGTTCTTAGTTTCCAAGCAAAGCACTTATTTTAAATGACTTTTCATTTAAAATAATTTATGTTTACATACCTTACTGTGAAAATGGACAGCCAATCGACACTGCAGGCTAAATGCTTGAAGAGCTGTATCTCTGTTTATGTTACACATGTTTGGAGGTATCAAGAATGAATATAGGACCTCCTGTAATACAGATCAAGTCAAGAACTATATTCATAAAAACTAAACAATTTCTACTTATAGGAAATACCAATTCATTTCAAATACTTTCTTTAAAACAACAACAAAATTACACTTATATAGCGCCTTTCACATCGGGAGGCTGTCCCAAGGTGCTGAACAGTCAGATAAAGACCAAAACGGGGGGGAGGGGTCAGAGTAGGGGGAAGGAGAGTAGAATTGATTGTATATTTGTGGGCGAAATGTGCAGCCAAATTGTGCACAGCAGTGTCCCACAGACACTCTTGGAAGTGGGGTATGGGGAGAAAGGGGGAAAAGAGGGTAAGGGGGGGGCGAGGGAGGGAAAGGGAAAAACAATTAGATTTTAACACATATGGACACTTAATTTGAAGTGTATGAAGATCTAGGCAGATATAAATCTTATTAAAAGAGGAGGACCAAAACTCCTCTATTTTTTAGGCTTAAGACAATTGTCAAAAGTTTAAGATGGTGTAGAATTTGAAAATTCTGAAACGATTTATTTTGGAAGACAGTGTGGATTCAATAAAATTAATTGTTGAACGGTACACATTTGTAAAATTACCATGATTGCTCCCAGAGATTTCAGAAGCTGGTTGAGTCTTTGTTGTGGCGCGGCTAACAAGCATTCCCGATTCTTCACGTGTGTCAGTGTGTACTCCAGAAAACATAAAGCAAGCTCCAGTTTGGGTTCTTCAATATGCTGAATCCGTACTGTCCGCTGAGCAATCTTCTTGTTCTGCAATGCAAAGTAGACAGCATAGATAATAACTCTTGCTTCTGATTTGGCGAGGTGAGTGCTCTAACAACAACAAAAGTGCACTTTGCGATTTGGGAGGACGTCCTAAGGCGGTGGACAATCACTGCTTCAGACCTGAGGGCCTTGAGGCAGGACTTGAAGGAGGCCAAGGAGGGAGCAAGGCGCAGGGACTGCGGGATGGAGTTCCAGAGGTTGGGGGCAGAGTGGCTGAAGGCTCGACTGCCAATGGTGGGGCAGGTGGGTCGAGGGACATGGAGCAGACCAGAGCACGCTGAGTGAAGGGGGCAGGCAGGGGGTTAGGAGGTTGCGGATGTAGGGTCGGGCGAAACCATGCGGGGGCTTTGAATGTGAGGATCAGGATCTTGAATTGGATCCTCTGGATGATGGGCCGTTGAGCTACAGGACTCAACGATTCTAAAAATAGACGCTGGGAATGCAGAACAGCTCAATCAGTACAGTAAAAGCCTGGTTATCTTGTACCCAATCAACCGGATTGCTCGACCCCCTGACGGGCAATTCCACATTCCAGGAATTGCGAGTATGCAATGCGTGCGCATGCACACTTATTAAACTTATGAACTTAAGAGGTTTTTACCGATCTTTTTACCGAGTGTGCTGGAATCTTTATTGGTAAGTAGCCTACAATATTCTGTTACTGTTTAGTATATTATTAATATAATATGTTTTAAAATAAGTACATTTTTTGTGTTGGGTTCTCGGCAATTTGCTGCCCGTTTATCTGGCACAGTCAGTTAGTCGACCCCCCGGAGTGTGCCGGATAAACAGGCTTTTACTGTATTTGCAAGCAAACAATCTTTTTTGAGACTTGATGTGACGTGGCATGCCTGCCACTAAGTCCGTATGGCATTTTTCTCCAGATAAACCACTGAACTAATCTAATCCCATTCACTTCACTTACTGATTTGCACTGCAATGGGTGGCAACTATTTGCATATATGTATATCGGGACGTCCTCCCGACGTGAAAGGTGCTCTATAATGTCATTTTGTAGTTGTTGTACATCCTTCACTCAGGGAAGCGTTTTGAAGCACTTAACAGTGACTGAGCTAGGAAGAGGTGGGAGATGACCGCAGGCTCAATCAAGCTAAAATTGTATTTTTGTTGCACTCACTAGTCATGCTAAAAAGAAAAAAATTCTCCCTAACCTTCTGGGGAAGTCCCTCAGATACCCAGTCAGTGATCAGCTCAAGCAGGTGTCCAACCTTCCCCCACTGACACAGGCAGTCAATCAGGAAAGAATACTTCTTCTCTTCAGCACCTTTGTCCATATTTCGCAGCTTTGAAAGGACTCCACAACTGGTAAGAGCAACGATGCAAAACAAAAAGACAGCAATACAATAGTAAAATACAAGTTTTACCAGAACAAAAAGTCAAACAAGCAAATATGATAAAATCAGAATGAACGTCAACTACAACAACAAAATTATGTTTATAAAGCGCCTTTCACGTCGGGAGGACGTCCGATAAGGATTTTTATACAATAAAGCAAGGAGTGGCTGCAGAAGCAAGTGGAATAACTGAAGTTTAATCATAGAAAAATTCCAAAGGCACTGTGGAAGTAATTACTCATAAAACAACTCTCTTAAGATATAAAACAATACACAAATAGTTATATGAATGCCATATGAACTAATTTTAGAAGTCTATACAAATTAAAGGATCAAGATGAGAGATAAGTGATGGCTCCTGGCATATAATTATGTTTTATAATTACGCTCTGGAACACAATACCGTCGGGAGGGTGGGGGGTGGCTATATAAATGTAAGTTGTTGTTGTCAGGGCACTCTCACCTTTGAATCAGGTTTTGGGTTCAGGTACTTTATCGGATCTTAGAATTCATACAGTAGAAGCTGACATTTCTAAGTGCTGCACTTTAGATAAGACATTAAACTGAGGCCCTGTTCAGGAGAGCAATAAAGATCCCAAAGCACTATTTGAAAAGAGAAGGGCGTTTTCTGGGATGTTTCTTTGTGCACAAAACTGCTCTTGTATTTGCCTAAAAAACACACTTTACAGCATATCCCTTGCAGAGCTTTGGGACATCCTCATTCTCCAGACAGCCCTATACTAAATGTAACAAACGTTATTATTTAATCAGACCAGATTTTTGATCTAAGCATAAATGAGTTTGGGCTGAATTGGAATGTGCCAGTGAGTGTACAATACCAAGTGATACACGCTCTCAACCTCAAAGGCCCCGAAACTGACCCAAAGCTGATGAACTTACAATAATAATAATCTTATTATTCAGCTTAATCAGGAAATCCCTCTCTCAAAATGTCGGATCTGCAGCAGGTAAGTTCCAGATACAAGGATAAAGTAGGAATTCCTCATTATGCTACAGGGAAAGTTTTGCCCCATTTTCCTCTATTTTTAGCAGGAGCACTTATAAATTCGATTTTTAATTTCCTGTTAAGCAACATGCTAAAATAGCCCAACTATTTATGTATCTTGGTACCGTGATATTTTAAGGACGTTGCAATGTATAGAAGCAATTTCCTGGATCGTTCTTGAAGGTGGCTACAAAAATAAAGAATTTTAAACAAATGCTGAGTTTGGCCACAAAGTTGACTGTACCTGAAAGTGGGAACTGCTGACGCCGGCATAAAGGAAGCCAGAATCACTAAGGGAACTGTACAACAGTCATCCTGGAGAAATAAGAAGCACAATTTTATTTTAAATGCCCCAAATATCAATAATAATCCTTGCATTTGATATAGCGCTTTTTCACATCTTATCAACGTCTCAAAGCACTTCACAGAATATACTGTAAAGTGAATTGACTGTATATTTGTGGGTGAAACGCAGCAGCCAATTGCGCACAGCAGCGTCCCACAAATAGTTGTTGGATTGAAATGACCAATTTTTATTGTGTTTTTTTGAGGACAGGTTATTATTAGGCGTGTATGGAGTAAGGAAACTTGCCCAAGGTTTCGCCCTGACCTGCCTGGATTCGAACACAGGTCTCACGCTTATAAGACGAGTGTGCTAACCACTGAGCTACAGAACATCAATGGAGATTTTTCCAGTTGAAACGGTCTCCAATTGGTTGACTGCTGAAACAGTCTCGAGGTAAATCTCTACGTTTTTCGAAAAGAAACTGTGAATTGAAACATGAGAATATTACCTACCGTGAAAATCTTGAGATATTGAGGTAGTACAGATGCAAACTTTCTAATCGTGTGGTTATTAGCTTCTTCGTTTTCATTCAATGCTTTGTTGATGCTCCTCCATAAAATGACAATAACTTCTAGTAAACTGGCCATTGTGGAACTGTCGGCCACAGTAAGCACAGTATCCAACACCTGCAGGAAACATCAATTTACGTTTATCTTTTGGCTATAAGTTAATTGAATTATTTCCTTGTTCACCCAGTCAATATATGGTAGTACTGTAATGCCTAGCTGTACTATTTACTTACCAAAATTTTAATCCAGATAAAACAATTATTATTTGATAATAATAATCCTTGCATTTGATGTAGCGCTTTTCACATCTTATCGACATCTCAAAGCACTTTACAGAATATACTGTTAATGGAATTGACTGTATATTATTGGGCGAAACACGGCAGCCAATTGTGCACAACAGTATCCCACAAATAGTCGTGGAAGTGGCGTTTGGGGAAAAAAAGGGTAATGGGGGGGGGGGCTGGGATGGATTGAGAGGGAGTGTTCCAGAGTTTTGGAGAGTAGTAGTTGAAAGTATGATTTCCAATGGTGGGGCGGAGGGTGCAAGGGACGATGAGGAGGTTGTCGCCAGTTGAGCGGAAGCATGGGAGGATGGATTATAATCATAATCCTTGCATTTGATATAGCGCTTTTCACATTTTATCAATGCCTCAAAGTGCTTCACAGAATATGGATTGGGGAGTGAAGAGGCCGGAGAGGTAGGGAGATGCTAGGAAGTGAATGGATTTGAACACAAGTGTGATGATCTTTAAGTCATTAAAGAGTTTAGAATCCGTCAAGTCATTAAATTAATCAGAACTACTCAGGTTTATGGACAAATTAAAAAAAAAACACAGGTGCTACTGAAGGATGCTAAACTTCCTTTCAATCAGACATAAAAACATGAATGTGACTGTAATCGATGCACAAGACGATGAAAGCTACAATTATCTAGTTTAAACAAGCAAATAAACAGATACATTGGCACTAATTGAAACATTTTACAACTAAGTACAGTACCAAATTTGTACTTTGAACAAAAAGCAAAATGGATCTCAATAGCAATGGGTAAGCCATTAGTGTGCAATTCCGGAATGTGTAAAATGTATTTTAAATGGGGTGGGGGGGAGGTTTACATTAGTCTCTGAGCCTCCATTAGGCAATTTGATTGTCCATTTCCAATTTTATTGTGCGTGGGACTTTTTTTAAAAATCCTTTTAAAAAAAAGCTGCTGCATTTGCCTGCAAAAATGATTAGATCTTGCAAAACAATATTTCAACATAACAAGTTGATATAAATATGTAAGTTTTTTTTTAATCACACATTTGTTAACCACTGAATAAGCAATATTGAAGTGAAGTGGAAGCTCTACGTCAACGTCAATTTTCCTCAATATTCAAACATAAAACATACCAAATACTGTATGAAGCCAATTCACCATAAGTAGTCAGAATATTAACTGCAGAACAAGTTATTTGTACCTTAAATTGCACATGGCTTTACAGAATCACACAGCGCCTTTCACTTACACTGATATTCTCCTTTGATTGCTCATCATCACTGTCTTCATCGCAGGCTGCCCTTTGGATACAAGCATTCAGGCAGCGGCGAATTGCAAGCATCAACTTAGCTATCAATGATAATGAATGCAGATTAATGCAGCAAACACAAATCTATCTCCGTATTGCAATTTACTTTAACTTTTACTTTTGTTTGATGCAAATGGCATCAAACAAAAAGGCTTACATTAAAACATAGCCCGCGGTAAAAACTCTCTGCGTTTCGCCACAAAATATAGTTAATTCACTTTACAGTGCAGTCTGTGAAGCGCTTTGAGACGTCTCAATGTGATAAGGTTCTTCAGCAAATGTAAAGATTATTTTATTATAATCTTAATAAAGCAAAGTATGAAGCAAATTAATTTCATGGAAAAGAAACATTTTAAATTGAGGAACCTGTTTTTATGAACTTGGTTTTATCCCAAAAAGCAGGAACATAATTCACTAGTTTGATTTAAAATTTAGATAATGAGCTTCACAAAATATACTGTAAACTGAATTTGTGGGCGAAACATGGCAGCTAGTTGTCCTACAAACAGCCGTGGATTGAAATGACCAATTTTTTTTTAAGGGATTATTATTAGGCGTGTGTGTGGAGTAAGGAAACTTGCCCAAGGTTTTGCCCTGACCTGCCTGGATTCGAACACAGGTCTCACGCTTGTAAGGCGAGTGCTCTAACCACTGAGCTACAGGAGATGTTTGCTCAGTTCAGGATATCCCTGTGACTCTGTGAACACAGGAGCAGGAGGAGTAGACCTTACAGCAGTTCAAGCTTCGATTTGGTTACATTTTTGCAATACATTCTTGCAGTCCATTTTCTTTTGAATAATTACTTGGGAGTACATTTCCATAAACAGACTGGTAGCATTCTCATCTACGTCAGGAAATTCTGGGTTCAAACTCCGTGTTGGCCCTTTGTCGAGAGTTGGGGTTTTGTAATTTAATAGAACGTTACAGATCAACACACTGAGTTAATAAGAGTAACACAACGCACCATAAATAGGCTAAAGTTCTGGAATACCCCACACGGTCTTACAAATATCCTGTTATCTCTGATATTGAAGGAAAAGAGGTTCAAAGCTAATTCCAAGCTGATACAGCAATTCGTTTTTTTTAACATTAGTCACACAACAGCATCAAATGTTTGCATGAAATAGCATAACATTTGATGGAACACACTTGTATTACAGTAAAAGCCTGTTTTTATCAGTGACCCGATCAACCGTAACTTCCGTATAACAGGCACCTCAAAAAAAATGTCCCCATTCGATTAGCTGGATCTTATCTGGCAAAATCACTGTGGTGCATTTAATGAGTCGATTGTTGCACTTGAGTACAGTACGATCAGTTGTGTATCTGCCGGTAGTGGCACTTCCGTTTTTTTCTTCTTTAAGTGGCAGTTTTTCCTCTCCCTCTCCCTCTTTTTCTTTCTCCATCTCCCTCTCCTTCATTCCTCTCTATCCCTCCCTCTCTCTTCTCCTACCTTTCTTTCCCTCTCTCTCTGACGGATTCTACACATTGCCTATGTAGCCTGACTGTATAGTGGTTTGTTTTGGTGGGGGGGGGTGGTGGTGGGGGGTGTAGGATTGGAAGGGGAGAAGAGAGAGGGAAGGGGGAAAAGAGAGGGAAAGAGGGGGGGGGGGGGTGGAGGAGAAAGAGAGAGTGGGAGAGGGAGAGAGGTGGGGGAGGAGAGAGAGAGGGAGGGAGTTGATTAATTTAGATGGAAAATGAGAGGAGTGGAGGGAGGTTGGGTTTGGAGCCATTGAAATGCCAGACTGACCTGTGTGTGTGTGTGTGAAAGAGAGAGAAAAAAAAGGAGAGTACCCCTTTGATTGTGTGCTGTGTTTATAGGCTATAATCAATATTTATTGCTTTATTGGTAAATATCCATACAATATTCTGTTGTTTAGTCTATTATTAATATGGTATTTTTTTAAAAAAAGTGTTGGGTTTTCGGCCGAATATCTGGCACATGCTTTAACCGGCATTGTCCCGAGGGTGCCGGATAAACAGGCTTTTACTGTAAATCGCTCGTGCTCCACTGTGAGTAAAGGACATCATCGGAGCTCTCTGGTTAGATTGCAGTCTTTCAATTCATTCTGTACTATCCATTATTCTACCTATTATCCTAGCGGTAACTGTTCTTGAATACATGAAGAGCTCTCTGCATCGAGGAGCTCTGAATCACTTAAGTTGTGCTGTTAGATAGTACAATCACTGAATATGCACAGTAGTCAGAGTTTCAAGAAGTTACTTAGAATACATTCATATCATCTCAAAGTGAGAGCCTTGCTATTAGCAATCTCTAAGAACGGATTGTTATACACCAGCAAGGTTAAGCATCTTTTCTTCGGTGTTGGCTCCACAAGTAGTTTTACATATGGTAAGGAAAAATAGCTCAGTGAAATGAAACAAATCCAATATTGTATCTTTAATTAGACAAACTTCATCAATCATTTCTTCTCTCGGACTCCTAATTCTAACTTGGCCCACTCAATAACCTGAATAGTTTGACAAAGAATGTACTGCCCTGCTCACCCCTCAATCCAAGTTCATTCTTTTGAACCTCTTGACATTTCAAAGAGCAGAATTACTTTTAAATTAAAAAAAAATTATCAAAGTAGAAACATACCAATATTAGTTGGTGCAGTGTGCTCACATGCATACCAATAGAACTTCCTTGCTGCCATGGGATTCATTTGTATTAAAGTGACGCAGCGCTCACACCAGACCTCTTCGGTTTGATTCACAGGAAAGAAGGAGTTAAACAACAAGTTAACAATCCGTCTGGCAGTAGGACGTTGATCGAGCTCCAACCTGGCTAGTAGATGGTCCATAGGACAGATCTTCCAAAACTGTTAGAAATAAAAGTTGAATAGTGTTAAATGTTGTCATTAAATCAATAACCGGTGAAACAATACATTGATGGATTTGTTTTTCCTCGCAGGTTTATCCTCATGATGCAACTTAATAATAATAATCATTGCATTTTGTAGAGCGCTTTCCACGTCTTCTAGACGTCTCAAAGCACTTCACAGAATATACTGTAAAGTGAACTGACTGCATCCCACAAATGACTGTGGATTGAAATGACAAATTTATTATTGTTTTTGAGGGATTATTATTAGACATGTGGAGTAAGGAAACTTTCCCAAGGTTTCACCCTGCTGGGAATTAGCAGATTACCCACTTGTAAGGCAAGTGCTCTAACTTGAGCTACAGGACTTGACCACAATTTAGGAGAATATTTACCTTTCAGTGGAGTCCTGTAGCTCAGTAATTAGAGCACTCGCCTTACAAGCGGGTTCAATTCCCAGCAGGGCAGAACCTTGAAATGCAAGGGCCGTGACTTGGACCTTGTTTTGATAAAATACCAGCAAATTTCATCTCGTCTCCCGTTTATTGCGATTGTTATTACTTCCGAATATCTAAAGACATTTAATCCGGTCATTTCAATTACAGTAAAGCATTGTCTGAAGTTTGATTATTCTTTAACTGTGCCTAGACAATGGCACAATATCATGCAAATCTGAAGAGATAACGCTGTGCAGACTCGCATTTGAAAATCGTGGCATTTATCTTACCTTTGCAGCTCTGACTGCTTTAATTTTCAGCAACAAATCAACAAAGGCAACTCGGACCTTTTCTGAGTTGTCATGGAGACTGTTCCTCACTCTCGGCAGGAGCTGCTCCAACAAAGGATGGCTCATCTTATTGTTCAAAGTGATTGACAAACACTGCAAAATAGAAAGGGACATACATTTCTCATCCAACAGCTCAGCCATGATAAACAGAGAACCAAAGGACCGACTGCATCATTTTACATCATCTCTCCAAGGAAGTGTTTATTATTTTTTTTAAAGAAATGTTGATAGTGGTATTTCAGTTGACTTTATAATCTTGGCAGCAAAGTTCTCAAAGTGAGTAGCTGAAAGCTGAGCACCATCAACCTTAAATCTTGGGGGGGGGGGGGGGGGGCGGAGGTGAGCGCCCGGCGTTTGGGGGTGTGGGCCGCACAGCTATTTATGAGGGCACTCGGCGTTTGAGGGCGTATGTTTTTTGTCAACTGGATGTCTGACACATGTGGAAATCCATCACCCATGTTTGAAGAGTACCCAAACCAAACTAAGAATCCAATACATCCCACCTAAACATGGAAATTCCCACCACAGGAGGATATAGTGGTTTGGGAAGATCTTCCCATTGACATTGACAGCGATGTCAATGGTTTGGTTGGCAATGGTTGAAGACTCAACATCCCCAGTTGCGATGTTGATAGCACGGAGTACAAGCGCAATAAACCAGTCAGACAACCAGAAATGGGGAAAAACATCCTTCGTACCTTAAAGACACAACAACGGACCTCAGCAGAACTTGTATCAGCAGAGAGATCGCACAGAACTTTGGTGAGAAGATCAGTGAGGATCGAAGGAGGAATCATCTCCCAATACTTTCCAGCGATTTTGCATACCCCAAGGACACCAGTGGAACGCACTTGAGGGTGTGGATCATCCAAAAGATTCTATGGAAAAAAAATGGAACCGCAATTATTAACAACATCAGTTGTTCAACAGCACCACTGCTCAAGTAAACTGTGTTTTATTTAACATTTCAGTATTTAGAACCAGCTTCGAAATGAGGCTATCGGCAACCATTTTGACACGATGTAAAGTGGAAGACTACAATCCAATGGTATACAACAACAACAAAATTACATTCGTACATAATATAGTGCACTGGATATAATATTCGTTTGGTAGCTCTTAACAACAACTACATTCCAATGCAGATTTTGTGAACTTGGTTTTGTAACAAAATGCACAGATCTGATATAACGGCACCACAATTATGTAAATTCTATCAAACAATCAATGAAAATTTACATTTATATAGCGCCTTTCACATCGAGAGGACGTCCCAAAGCTCTGTCCAGTCAAGTAGGGACAAGAGCAGGAGGGGAGGGGTCAGGGCAGGATGAAGAACAGTAGGAGAATTTACTGTATATTTGTGGGCAAAACGCGGCAGCTAAATTATGCATAGCAGTGTCCCACAAACAATCATGGAAGTGGGTTTAGAGGAGAAAGGGGGGAAAGATGGCAAGGGGAGGGGTTGGGGTAGGGGGAAGGAGAGCATGAAAACTGACTGTATATTTGTGGGCGAAATGCGGCAGCCAAATTGTACACAGCAGTGTCCCACAAACAGTATGTAAATGGGGCCAGGGGAGAAAGGGGGAAAAGAGGGTAAGGGGGGAAATGGAGGGAAAGGTGGGTGGGGGGCAAAATCAGGGAGAAATGGGGAGAATGGGGGTAAGAGGGAAAGGGGGAGAGAAAGTGGGGAATGGGGAGGAGGGAAGGTTAGGGGGCGAGGGGGGGGGGGGGGGGTTCAAACAACAACAATAAACAACAAAAGCAATAACAATCAACAATTGTACAGCAACTGCTCCGTGTCCTCGCCACCCGCCTGGACGATCTTTAAAATGGCGGGAAACAGGGCCCAGTGCGGTGACAGGCCCCCAAATCGACCGGTTCCTTAGCTGGTGACTTGGTGATGGCCCTGGTAGCTCAGACACGGCGTGTCTGGCCAGCTCATCCGGCAGCAGCAGCAGCAGCAGCCCGACTGCCGTCTGGATCTCCCACAATGAGATGGTCTGCCGCTTGCAGCACTGGACCAGGTAAAAGGCCTCGCAGGCGAACCGCTCGAAGATGTCGTTGACGAGCGAGTTCACCACGTTCATGGCCACCGCCGATGAAATGCCCACGTTCAGGCGGACCTGCCCCAGCTTCCTGCAGACGCACGTGTGTAGCTCTGCATCCTGTGCTTGCGGCCTCAGTTTCGGTAGCGGCACCTAACCTCCTCTGCCGCTGCCATCTTTATTGAAGTCCACAGGAATTCAAATACTTTCTCAGACCGATAAAGTGGCTAAAAATGTCTCACATCTTTATTCTTTATTTTTGTCATGGCTTTAAAACCAAATTTTGCTTGGCGTCTTGGCATAGTTTTATTGCCAGTTGGAGAACTTTTATTTCTGACAATGGTTTTGGATCAAATGCTTCAATGTACAGTATATGCAATGTTTTTAAATGCTGTACACTGAGTGAGTCTGAGCATCGATAAAGAACTTACTAGCAGTGGCAATGAATAGGAGGAACAATTAACAGATGTCACTGTTACTTTTCCACAGGTGAAAGCTATTGGATATTTTGCGACAATTTAATAGATTAAAATCTACTTGGAACACTCACAAAAAGCTCCTCAAACTGCTTTTGGATTTCAAGGTCCGCTTCCTCGTTGTTTAATCCAGGATCTTGAAGTGGAAAAGATTCAACAAAGAGAATCGCAGCATTTGCCCGTACTTCAGAATTTGTAGCCTTGAAAAGATTAAAAACACAGACTTAAGTGTATCCATCGAAGACGATCACTAAAGAATTGTAAGTCCGAAGTCTGTTAATGAATCACTGAACGGGTTGGAATGTTTGATGGTTAGAAAACACTGCTGCATTACCCGGAGAGGCTCATTCCTGCCTATTTCTGGGAAAGAACCTGGATATGGTCGACACACTATGTGTTTGTTACAATAATTGTCCACTGCTACCAATATGCAGAGCTGTCAACCTTTTTTTTAAACAAAAAAAAGTACTCCTGAAAGCTAAAAACAGTATTTTGTAGGAAAAAAACGTATTTTCCCCAGAACCTACAGCATACAGCACTAGGACCCAGTTGCGATGTTGCAATTAACCAATGACAGCGCATCTCTCTTAGGATTAAGGTAAATAGTTAACATGCATTTATTCCCTGTGTGTCTCTATCTCTGAGTAAGTCCATCAGACAGCCCCTGCCCCCCCCCCCCCCCCAGCCCCCCATGTTACCCCCCCTCCCATGTGTCTCTATCTCTGTGAAAGTACATCAGACAGCCCCCCCCGTGTTATCCCACCCCTCCCGTGTGTTTCTATCTCTGTGTAAGTCCGTCAGACAGCCCCTCCCACCCTTCAGTCTCTCTCTCTGTAGGTCAGACACCCTTTCCGACTGTCTGATTGCTGCAGATCCTGGCCCAAACTTACTCCCCCTGTCCCCAGGTATGTTTTATGTGTTTTTCCTGTGTTTCCAATAGGTCCCTGTGTGTAGAATGCATGTGCCCACTTACTGAGCTTTTTGTCATGTCAAAAAATGTATTTTACCAAGAAAAATCGTATTGCCGTATTTACTTCAATTTACCGTACTAAATACAGCAAAAACATACTGGTTGGCAGCTCTGGATATGGTTCGCCCACAAAATATAAAGTCAATTTACAGCATGTTCCGTGAGGTGCTTTGAGACGTCTCAACAACATGGTAAGGCACTATATCAAATGAAAGGATTATTATTCTTATTACTGGCTTGGATTCCCGTTTTGCTTTCCTCATAATGTACAATTTTCAAAATAGAATAAATGCTGGTTTATTAAAATCTTGTTTCCGAAGTTCTTTTTCTCCTCAAATTTTTACCTTTCCCATTCTAAAAACAATAGAGTCCCTTCACCCTGAGATAGTGTTACGTTGTTATGATACCACCATTGCCTCGACTAAATGGGAAGCATCATGTGGGAGCTTTCACAAAGGGGTTTGACAATAAATCAGCTGTGGAGGCACTGAGTACTGTACCTGTAATCAAATATCCACACATGACCACCTTCCAGCCATCCCTGGATTGCTATTAGACATTCGTAGTTCCTCACATGAACCCAAAGAGTATGAGAAATTTGGGACCTAATAATATTAATAATCACGTTGGCAAACTATCTCAATGAGCTTCACAGAATTTTTTTTAAAACTGTAAAGTGCAGTGAATACATTTATGGATGAATGACCTAGTTTTATCTGTGGAATTATTGGCCGGGGAACAAGGAAAATCTCCCTTCTTTTTTCTGATTACTTTGGTACCTTTAATCCTCGCCATAGAATAGGTTGGTACAGGCGGTGTAACATTTCATCCACTCCTTGACGCAGCTTCTGTTGGTGGAGGTAGCTTAATAGCTGTAAAAACAAACGGAAATATACAAACTTTTATTAATAGCGAAACACAATATACGTTTTTGTCAACAGTAAGCTAACAAATCAAATACAAGTAAGAGCTGTTGGGCTCTGGAATGCATTACCTGAACATGTGGTGGAAGCCAATTTGATAATAACTTTTAAGAGAAAAGTAGATAGTTATTTGGGGAGTGCAGGTTGGCAGGGCTATAGGGAGAGAGCGGGGGAATGGGATTTACAGTGCAGTATTCTCAACAGGATCCTTATCAATCCCACAAAAATAAATGGAAGGCAAAAATAATAGAGGAACAATAAAAAGTTATTGAAGGACTTCAAGAATTAGAAATATATTCAGTTGAATCTTCTTAATAATAGCTATTCAGTTTTCTGTTCAACAATCAATCCATTAGTTATCACATGTTGCATATCTGGTAACATCTGTTCAGTGCAAATATATTTTTAAAAATCCACATACTTCTCGCACTTTGGACTGAACTGGGGATTTCCGGGGAAGATGAACTCCATGATGCATCAAATCTTGAATGCAGTCGTGTTCAATGGTCTGAAACAGAAATGCTTATTTAGGAAACGCCAATTTTTTTTGCTGATTTACACAATTTTAGTTTTTAAAAAGGTGACCTAGAGGGTAACCGTGCCCAGTAAAATAATGAACCGTGCAAAATGTAACCTGTTGATTGTTCGATTAAAAAGCTCCATATTAGAATCATTGTTTAGAGGTAATGAAACCAATTATCCTGCAGCTCAGTGGTTAGAGCACTCGCCTTTCAAGCGTGAGACCTGTGTTAGAATTCAAGCAGATCACGACGAAACTTTGGGCAAGGTTAATAATAATAATCCCTCAAAAAAAAGTAATAAAATTGGTCATTTCAATCCACGACTGTTTGTGGGGACTCTGCTGTGTGCAATTGGCTGCTGCGTTTTGCCCACAAATATACAGTCAATTCAGTATATTCTGTGAACTGCTTTGAGACATCTAGAAGATGTGAAAAGCGCTGTATCAAATGCAAGGATTATTATTATTGTTAAATCTACAGAAGGAGGCCATTCGGCCCATTGAATATGAATGACAAATCCCAAACTGAGTGGCCTTTGATTTCTGTCAGATTGATCAGATGGAGAGTAAGAGATATTTCTTTTCTCCTTATTGTGGCTCACCTTCAGGTTTACACCCCTCAAAATCTTCAATTCGCCCATCAACAAAAGTACAGATCAGCAAGATCAGTAGCAACATGAATGCACTCAACAACAAAATTACATTTGTAGAGTGCCATACACGTCAGGAGGACGTCCCCGGGTAATGAACAGTCAGGGGTCAGGATACAAGCATGGGGGTAGAGGAGGGTTGGAAAGTTAACCATCCAGTCAATCGGGATGGGAAACTGCAAATCCAAGCAGGAGACAAATAAGAGAAATAAAAACCTCTCTATCCTTATAATAACTTGGTCATTTTCAATCCACGGCTGTTTGTGAGGATGCTGCTGTGCGCAATTGGCTGCCGCATTTCCCCCACAAATATACAGTCAATTCACTTTACAGTATTTTCTGTGAAGCGCTTTGAGATGTCTAGAAGATGTGAAAAGCGCTATATCAAATGCAAGGATTGTTATTTTTATAATCAAACATCAAATACAAAAACTTAAAAGATGAATATGTAGTTCAAATAGATTAAATCATTCACCCTGGCATGTCACTCACTCCCACAAAGAGCTTCATTCCAAAATACATTCCAGGGTATTGAAAATCCGAAGTGGAAATAATCTCTTTAATCTGTAAAATCCGCATGATGTACACACACAATCTCCCACCCCACCCCCACAGTTCATCTATGTTTAGCTCCATCAATACGTCTTTGATCGTTAATAATTGTAATGTGATCTGTAAATATCTTTTACATCTGCTGCAGATGGAAGGAAATGCAAAGTAATCAATTCCTGTAAAGGTATAGTTTCATTTTTTTGGAAAGCACCCATTTTTCCTTATGTGCTTTTGAAGGAATCAGCATTTTTTGCTTCACTTAATGCAATTAATCTGTTATTGTTATTCGATGCAATATTTCAACTGGTATCAACCAATATCAACTACCAGAATAGCTGTCATTTTGTTATAAACCGAGGATTTTCCCCCCCCTCTGATACTGTTCCCAATTTCAAAATGGTTGGTGAACCCAAGTCGTTCAGAGAGAAAGTGAAACCTATCAAATTTTTAAAAATAAATTTGACTAAATATATGAACTTGTTTCGTCAGCCTGACACTTGCAACGGTAACTCAGTGGTTAGAGCACTTGCCTTAATTAGTTGACTATAGTTAACCACACAGTTGAAATTTTCAGATCAGCAGCACTCACCTCCAAACACACTCCAAATGCCTTCTTCCAAGCTCTGAAATATATTTCAGCAACGTAGACCGTCATTGACCTGCAGGCAAATAAAGCTCAGTAACTATTTCTTTCAAAGTCAATGGTGGGGGAATGAGAGAACAGTAAAATAAGTTTTCTAAACAACAACAATAATAATAATAATCCTTGCATTTGATACAGCGCTTTTCACATCTTATCGATGTCTCAAAGCGCTTCACAGAATATACTGTAAAGTGAATTGACTGTATATTTGTGGGCGAAATGCAGCAACCAACAAGGTAAGTGTAGCCACAGGTGGATAGTGCTTTATGTAGTGTGACATGGGTTAAGTTCTCATAATTCTGTAGACCCAAAATCGCCACGACGGGAAACTGCAGAACGACAAATCACCTGGAAGAAACGCAGGTAGACCTTGCTTAACGTTTGATTCGATCAACGTTGTTTCGTTATTACGTTGCTGATACATAGGGGAACATATATCCATTTAACCTTGTGACGTTCGCTATTAAGTCGTTCGCCAGCTGGTGGAAACAAACTACTTTGTCAAATGAAGTGTAATTTTAAAAAGTCAAATTAATTTCCATGGCAACAAATCTTTACATCCAATTTAAATACAATGTCATAATTGGCTTGTCCCATCAGATTCTATTGTTTACATGTGAAAAAACATGTATATTTGTGAAAGGTCATTTCTACATACTTTGGGAGAAACTGCAGCTGATTCTTAATGGTTCCATGGATCATTTTGATGAATTCCACATTCCAGCTGAATAAGAAACTTAAAAATCTCCGACCCTGTAGAGGAAACAAAACTGTAAAAACCCATTCATTTAAGTGGCAACAAATAGCACTGGGGTGTGCATTTAAATGCAAACTTTATATAGTCTCACACATAGACCAATTATAGATCTCCTTACAATAGTAAAACACCTAGAAGCTCAGGCATTTGGATGTAGTACTGGAGGGAGACCAGCACCTTGGAATGTCCTCCAAACATGAAAGCTGCTATACAAGTGTAATTTGTTGTTGTAGAGACCACAGTGGTGACATAATCCAAGCAATAGTCAGTGCTTTGAGAAGAGAGAACATGGGAAGGAAAATAATCTGTATTGTTTGGTATCTTTGGACACTGTCATTGTACTAGTTAGCTGATTAGCAGAAAGAGATGACTTTAGCCATTAGAAAAAACAATCATAAGATTATTTTTAAAAAAGTAGAAATAAACAAACAGTATTTCTACATGGAGAAAAATATGTATATTCTCATTCATTTACCTCTTCCCTTTTCATATGGTTAGTACTCATGAAACACTGAAGCAAGAGGTTTTTCACTGGATTGCTCTCTTCAGAATTGAACTCAAAACTCAGTAAAGCTCCATGGAAGTGCCAAAGGTGAATTATGTCGGCAGCCTGCATGTAAGAAAAGAAGAGGAGAGGGGAGGCAGAATTAACCGTTAATCATGATGTGAAAGAAATAAGTCTAAAGAGTAGACACGGGCAGGAATGATCACATACGGAATAAAGTAAAACATCCAGGAGTGGAGTTTGTGTGAAATATAAACATCAACATCGATTAGTTGGGCCGAAACAGGCAGAGCACAACAGGCAGAATGTTATTTGAAACTATCAGAATCTACTTCATAATACATGCCATACTGTACCTTGCATTTTGCCTCTAAACTATTCACCAAAAGCATAATGAAAGCGTTTTTTCCCAACTCTTCTTTCCCTTCTAATCCCTTATCCCACCATGCTTCAAACAAGCGTTGGATGGCAACCTGCAAACCTCCTTGAGACTTGGGCAACGCCGGAAAAATACCTGAATGTAAAACAGAACATAGGTAGCAAAATATAATAAGAATTATTATATAACAAGCATCCTAACTCGCTGAATATTACATGCATAACCTTTCAATGTGTTTAGGCAACTGTCAAAGTCAACTTTACACAAAATGCCAGTACAATAGGAAGCCAATATTTTAAAGGGAGGTCAGGACGAAATCTTGGGCAAGTTTACTTACTCCACATACCTGATAATAATCCCTCCAGAAAAAAACAATAATAATTTGGTCACTTCAATCCAGGACCGTTTCTGGAGCAATGCTCTACGTAATCAATTTGTTTCACAACATATTATATGACGCGCTTCGAGATGTCTAGAAGACTTGATAAGGCGCTATATGAAATGTAAGGACTATTATTGCTTTTCCACACGCCCAATAATAATCCCTCCAAAAAAAACCACAATAATAAAAAATTGGTCAATTCAATCCACAACTGTTTGTGGGGACACTGCTATGTGCAATTGGCTGCCGTGCTTCACTCCAAAATGTACAGTCAATTCACTTTACACTTTATTCTGTGAAGGTGCTTTGAGATGTCTAGAAGACACGAAAAGCACTATATCAAAGGATTATTATTTTCTAATACAGGCTTTACATCACGGTGTTTGTCAGAGATAGCACTCATGCCATCACAAGCAGTCTGCAATGAAATGGCAGAGTTGCACATGGCAGTGATTCTTGTGTCTTCTCAATCTTTGATCCTCTACAGTGTGCAGTGAAATGTGTCTCAACATAAAATGTCATCATGTCAGTCACTCAAAGGTTTTGACAACAACAAAGTTACACATGTATAGTGCCTTTCACGTCAGGAGGACGTCCCTCCTGTTAAAAGCTTTGAACAGACATGGGATCTTGTGTTTCCCTCCACTCACTGTCACTAACTATATAATGGCAATAGAGAGAGGACTGAGTGCAAAGCCTAATACTGTAGGTGGCTATAATTCCTGGCTTTTCTCTTTTCCATACAACATGTGGTCTGATATATCCGAATGAAACTGTGCAGAATTTGTTGTAAACCACCAAGAGACACAACCAGCATTAGTTAAAATGGACATATGTGACGCATCAAATTCCAGCAAAAAGAGGAATACGTTACCGCTATATTAAAAAAATCACAAACACCTACCATTCAAAATGAGTGCAATCTCCACGAGGTCACTACAAGCAACATTCTCATCAACTACAGGTACGGAGGCAGCAACTACCGCAGTCACTCCACTGATCACAGCCATGACTTGTTGCTACAAAAGGGAAAAAAAAACAGTTAAATGGAGGTGGATGGGATATAATTCAAAATATTTTGATTTGGGGAAAAAACGGCAACAGAATTCCATTTGCATACCTTCTGTATTTTGACATGTTCAAACTAGAAGAGGGTATCAATGTTCTTGACCACCCACCCACCCACTCACTCACTCACTCACTATTATACAGATCAAAAGCTGAAAATATGAACCCAGGTACCGAGTTACCTGACCTCAAATCAAGGCATCAATAGCTGCACAATTGGCATCTGCTGCTGGGGATGATATTTGAGGCTAGCCAGTGACCATTGAGTTACAATGTTCAGCTGTACTACACTTATAACGTTGCATTTGGAAGTTGTTAAATATCAATCAGCCACAATACCTGTTCAGTGGCTTTCACTGCACATGTACAAGTTCTGTCAGTAGATGTGGATGACGGCAGAAGTCTGCCATTTTCGAAGCACATGTAAAGTCAGCCAAAGTTTTGGAGCAAAACAGCCAACTGTTTTGGTAAGCAAATGTTGGGGGTCCACAACTAAGTGAATCAGCCTGTTGTAACAAGGTTCTACTGTACAGTACAGAAATAAATTAATGGCTTTTAGGAGGGGATGAGAGAAAGAAAGCAAATGCACAGATCCTCTCTCCACTTCCTTCAGACATTACATTCAGAGATTAGTGTACTTGGAAGGAAATTTTACGATATATAATCAATGGAGCAATGGAGTCCGATTTACAAGTTAAAAATATAATATTATGTAGTACATACATAAAAAACCATTAAGATTTATCTAGAAGAGAATAGGAGATTATAGCAGAGGACATTAGGACGGTTGTGGAGTCTCATATCAAGTATAATCCATGACTGTTGGCCAATGCTGTGTTCATTTGGCTGCTCCATTTCACTCACAAATACAGTCAACCCATTTTACAATATATTCTGTGAAGCTCTTTCACTTGTCTCCACGATGTGATAAGGCATTATATTAAATGCAAGCATTTATTATAATAAACACTTCACGGAATCAGAGAATTATACACCACAGGAGGCCATCCGGCCCATCGTGTCTGTGCCAGCTCTTACAACTATTTTAAAATCGGTAACCTTGGGTGGCATTTATCCACATTAAACTCATCTGCCACGTGTCTGCCCATTTTACCAGTCTGTCAATGTCCTCTTGGAGTCTGCTATTATCCTCCTGACTGTTTATAACTTTTCCTAGCTTTGTATCATCTGCAAACTGCTATACCCAAGTTCAGGTCATTTACATAGACCAAAGATTAATTGGATTCAGTTGTCTATGTAATTCTGTGCAATCTACAATTTTCTAAGTGATAAACTCTTGATCGCAGCCTGTGGCTATGAATGAACATTTCCAAAGCAAACAAAAATCAGAGAACAAGTCCCTAACATTTCTGCCAACAAGCAAGAAAGATTTTATTAAAAATTTGCTTGCAACCAAAATACTTCCATCGTTACATCTGAGAAAATTTAATTATATAATTGGTAAATGCTGAAACAAATGTAAAATTTGCTTTTGCATTGTTGCCTGAAATTTTATGAATTCAAATACAAAGTTTAAGAGTGCTCCATACCAGATCCACAGCACCCTCCACCTCCATCTCATCTTCACTGTCTTCATCATTCTGCTGCCAATTCTCCACTGGAATCTCCAGTAAAACATCGGTTAAAAGGGTCTTCAGCCGCTCCCATAAATGTTCTTTTTGTTTCTTTGATAACTCTTGTAGTAATTCATTTAGATCAAAAGGGTCGGCATTATTTTTCTAAAGAAAAATAATTTATTGCATAAGATTATTGCATTCAGTATTTCAGACCTGACCCTAAATATAGTTATACTGTACAAAGAAAATGTGAAGTAATGCAGTAGTTTTTTGTTTTGTTACAGAGGATCTACTGCTGTGATATGTACATATTTTCATTTTAACGCCTTGGGACGTCCTCCCGACATGAAAGGCGTTCTATAAATGTAATTTTGTTGTTGTTGATGTTTTTTTCCACACCACTTACATGCAGTTGCGCAAAATTCAGGAAATCTCCCACAGAGTCTTTACCAACAGCTTGTAGAAAGGAATCACGTTTTGTCATGATGGACAATTTCTTGCATATAATGAGCCCTGCACAGAAAAAATGAACACAGGTGACTCAGGAATACTGTTCTCTCGTTGAGATTTGTTCACAAAACAATATCGTTTTTCGTAGCAAGATTCCCTTGTACATGATCAAGATTCTCCTGCAGCAGGCAGCTTGTGATACATGTTGAAACATCTGCACTGTGAAGATCCTGAAGTGGTTTGTTTAGTAGAGAAAGGAAGGAGCTACATGAAGCCACTCTGGCGCAGCCTAACCTCAGGAAAAAGTAGCTGTTCTAGTACCGTCATTTCCTGGAAAAGGTTTGTCCTCCATTCTTACGGTTAGGTAGTCTTGAATATTCTAGAACTGCCTTACTTCTACTACAATTAATGGAATTGCACTCGGATATATTCAACTCATTCTGTTAACATTCAAGCAGCAAAAGCAGGCAGGACAGAACTGGTACTGTGGCAATATAAATGTTTAGTATTACAACAGCAGCTTGAATGTGAGGACCAGGATCTTGAATTGAATCCTCTGGGTGATGGGGAGCCAACGGAGTCGGGCGAGGATGGTGGAGATGGGGTCACAAAGCTTGGAACGGTATAGGACACAGACTGCAGAGTTCTGGATGATCTGCAGCCTATGGAGGGAGGAGTTGGGAAGGCCGACAAGCAGGGTGTTGGCGTAGTCGGGCCTGGATGTGATGAAGGCATGAATGAGGGTTTCAGCGGCCGAGATAGTGGCAAAATCGTGCAATGTTGCGGAGGCGAGGGAAGGCAGAGCAGGTCATGGCTTGGAGGTGGGGGAGGAAAGACAGTTGAGGATCGAACAAGATACCTAGGTTCCTGACTGGTTTGGTAAGATTGAGTGTGCAACCATAGAGGTTGATGCTGCCAGTGCCTTGATGTCTGAAGGTGCTGGCGCGAGCCAATCAACTGTGGAAACTATGGACATTCAACTGTGGAAAGTTAGCTCGCATCCAGGACTTGATGTCTGACAGGCAGTCTGTCAGGACAGCAGTGGTCCAGGAGTCGAAGGTAGAGGTAGGTGTCATCCGCACACACATGGAAGGTAACCCTATATCGGCGGATGATGTCGCCAAGATGGAGCATATAGATTTTTTTTTCTCCCTTCCTGTTACAGGGAAAACACTTTGATAATTATAGAAAGAGACTTTCCCTCTTTTGTATCTATGAGACTAGTTTAAGCAGAATCAGTCATCTAGATTTTACCTGCACCACAAAGCAAATTTATCTGCAAAAACATATTTCTATAGGTATTATTCCAAATTGTCAAGCCAATAAGTAAGCAGGGGTCAACACAAACAAAGCACATACCTTAAACAGCTTTTCACAGAAAATCGGAAAGCACTTAACAAATATAATAATCCTTGCATTTGATGTAGCGCTTTTTACGTCTTCTAGACGTCTCAAAGCGCTTCACAGATGATACTGTAAAGTGAATTGACTGTATATTTGTGGGCGAAACGCGGTAGCCAAATATAGTGAGTGATGCACAGTTAGCAGCAAAATCAAAAGATTTAGACTAAAGTCCGTGTCAAACAGATAAGTTTACAGAAACTTTTGAGGAAGAGAAAGTGCAGTTAAAATATAGCTAAGTGGTTTTGTAATCTCTTTGAACAATTCTGTTTGTGCAAAATACATTGCTTCCAGTTAAACAGCATTGCAGACAGACAATGTGTATACCTGTACTGTACAGTACTCATAGATATAAATATATTGAGGCAGCCAATGACTGACTCTACAGTATCAACATACAATTCTTCCCTCTATTCTGTTAAAGCCCCTGATATGTGCCTCCAATCTCAGCAAAGTGTGGAATAAAAAAAAAGTCACAGCACAGAACCAGATCAATTGGTCCATCAGGTTTACGCTGGAGTTTTTGTAAAAATAATAAATAATAATCCTTGTATTTGGGGAGAGGGGGGAGGAGGAGAGGGGGTGGGAGGAGAGGGGAGGGGTGGGAGGAGAGGGGGGAGGGGGAGAGGGGAGGGGGGGGGGGGAGGAGAGGGGGGGAGGGGGAGAGGGGGGAGGAGGAGAAGGGGGGAGGGGAGGAGGAGTGGGGAGGGGGTGGGAGGAGAGGGGGGAGGGGGAGAGGGGAGGGGTGGGAGGAGAGGGGAGGAGGAGTGGGGGAGGAGAGAGAGGGGGGGGA